>NW_004624784.1:13650649-13664034 GCF_000247695.1 Heterocephalus glaber | reverse complement strand
AATAATATTCCATGCTGGATACATCACATTTTGTTTATTCCATTCATCTGCTGCTTAGCACTTTGTTTCATCTTTTAGCTTTTTTTTTTTTTTTTGGTACTGGTGATTGAACTCGGGTCCTTGCACTTGTGCAGCAGGCGGTGAAACCACTGAGCTAAATCCCCGGCCCCATAATTTACTTTTAGTATGATTCATTACCAACTTTAAGAAATAAGAGGGAAAAAATAGGAGGGAAACTAAATAGAACATTGTGGCAGTAAATCAAAAACAAAAACAAGACCAAACTGTTAAATTACTTTCTTATTTTTATTCCCCGTTCTTATCTTGCTGGTGCTTGAGGCAGTGGTAGTTTCATGCTGCAATCACGTTGTACTTGGGGTAAGTCCCTCTGACCCCATGCAAGCTGCTGTGTTCCTGGAGCAAGTGTGTGTGTTTGGGGGCTGGGGTGTGCAGGGAGATTCAGAGCTGGTGGTGGTGCTGCCTTTTAGTTTGCTGTGGGTTGCCCTGCTTGTTTGTACTTAATTTGGCCACAATCCTGTGTTTGGAAAAATGCTGGTGTGACCAGGTTTTAAATTTTTACCCAAGTGTTCTATCTATGATTTAAGATTGTAAAATGATAAATGCTCTCCTAGATTGATGCAGATACTGGCTCCTTGTCCCTTGTGGACTTGCCTGGGAAGGTATTGATTGCTCCGGCTTTTTGATGAGACCGCTAAAAATGATAAGTGGCATGCCTGTGTTGTTCACTCATATCTGTATGTTCCATGAAAAGAAATACATTTAAGTATTTGCTTCTGCTTTGATTAGGTGTTCACATTGTCATTTCCTTGGAGATTAATGCAGACACTCATGTCCGAGGTTACGTAGGAGAAAAGATCAAGCTGAGATGCATGTTCAAGTCAACTTCTCATGTCACCGACAAACTGACCATAGACTGGACGTATCGCCCTCCCAGCAGCAGTCGCACAGAATCTGTAAGTGTGCTCTTTTCAAAAAAGTTTCCTTGAAGCAAAGCTTTTGTACATGGTGGGGGGGTGGTTGGGAGGAGAGAATAAAATAAAATAAAATTTATTTTAAAAATCATTTACACTTTAAAAAAAGTATTAAAAAATTTCCTTGAGTCTTTTGGGTTAGCAGTTTTTGAATCCTTTAATTGCAAGTCACATGCACACACAAGGCCCTCTCAGAACAGAAAATGAACTTTTATGTAAATGGAAAGAGGTGAGCTTCTGCCTTCTGTGTCACTCATTTGATCATGTAGGACTTTTTATTTTTCCACCTAAGAATTTTGCACATATCCTGTAAGAAAAAATTGTCAGAAACCAAGAGAAAATATGGTTTAATTTTGTTCCTTTTTTTTGTTGTTTCTTTTTTTGGATGATATTATAGTTTCATCTTTAGATTTGATATATTAAAAAGGTTACCTGCAGAACTATTGGCTAGAAAAATTCATCAGGTCTCAGTCACAGACATCCTTTCTCTTAGAGCTGCTTATTTCCTGTTGAGTGTAGTTGTCTCAATGGGTGTGTATCTGTTTGCATATCTGTGGTCTGTAGATTTATCTTGGCTTTTCCTCCTAGCATACAAACACCTGCAGTGATTTATATAGCTGCCTTTGAAGGAAATGGTGGGACTTTGTGTTGGTGACAGAAGTTGTTAGTGATAGATGGTCTTGTAATATTAGAAGCAGTATACTTTAGTCACACATATAAAACACATTTATGGTTCAAATGCCATTGTTGGCATCTAATTGAAGATTACAGTGCTAAAACAAACCTCTTTCTTTTTATAGTTCCATCAGTATCCTTAGCTCAGAATGCATGCTACTCAAGAATGTGAATGTCATAACCACACGTCTGATTGGATTTTTCAAAGTATTCTTAATTTACTTATTCTGTTTTTCTTATTGGAGAAACTTTCCCTTCATGTCAACACGTAAGCTTTGAATTCTATTTTAGGAGCTATTACTGAAGACTATGTAGCTTGGATCTAGGTAGGTGACTCTAGTGAAGGAAGGTATGCTATAGTCATAGTTCCTTTTTCTTTAGACTTAAAAATAGTTCACTTTATTCTGAGTAGTCAGGAATCTATGGTTGGCCTTATTTGGCTCTACCTCCTGTCCAAAAGTAGGGCAGAGCAAGCAATGGGGGAGCTTCTTGGGTCAGAAACATTATACACTAACAGCAGTTCGCTTGTTTGCTTGTTTTTTGTTTTGTTTTGTGTTTTGGTACCGGGGATCGAACTTGGAACCTTGGGCTTGGGAGGCAGGTGCTGGAACCAGTGAGCTAAATCCCCGGCCCCTAACAGCAGTTCTCCTATAGTATTGTTTTCTGTGAGGCTGGTCAGAACATCAGCAAACTTACCCAAGCTGGAATTACTGGACCCTTAAGGTCACACACTGTAATGATGCAGTTACATGGTTAGTCAGGATTCTATCAGGTTAATCAGTTAGCAAGGGTTTCAGTATCACTGATTTAACATGGAACTTATAGGTTAGATTAACCTTGAAGGTACACAGCAGGCCATGTTTTGTCTATAAGAATTTCAAACACTTTTAACTAATTAATTTTTGTCAATAAGGAGTTTCAAACACTTTTAATTAATTAATTAATTAATTTTGGGTGGGACTAAGGGTTGAACCCAGGGTCTCTGCACAGAGCTACATCCCTAGTCCTTTTTATTTTAATTCTTTAAAATTTTGAGACATGGTCTTGCTAAGTCACTAAGTTGCTTTGGCTAGGCTCCAACTTGTGACCCTCCTCCTCAGCACCCAGAGTGCTAAAATTATAGGCATGTACCTTCACACCTGGCAAATCCCTTTTACCCTGATGCTGATAATCAGTGGTAGGCCTTCTTTTCCTTCTTGGAGCACTCATTATGCATATTATTTCTTAATAATAAGAAGAATATAAGTTTCATGAGAGTAGGGACTATGTGTGGTTCCCTCTATATCTTTTTACTCACCATTCTGCCTAGAATATAGTTGTTGTGTACTAAATATTTTAACAATGAACTAATAAATGATTCATCATCTTCTCTGGGAAATTACAATGCAAAATTGGGTAATTCAGTGGTTACAAATGCATGATTTGCTAAGTGGGATGGTATTAAGCAAACAAAGAAAGAGGAAAGCCTTACATTTTACATAAGAGAAAAAACTTATATTGTTTTGTAGCACCTGCCTGGCTCACCTTCAGGTGTCATTAGGTGCTTTTGGTGATGAGGTATCCAGTCACCAAATCCAACATAGCATTTTAAAAAATTCAACATACATTCATTGAGTGCTTATCATACATTTGAATTGGATTTATATTAATTGCCAAGGTAGATAACTCGAGAGATACTGGATTGTATTACATCCTCCCAGTGATTTTGAGAATAAGCAGAAATCTCCCTTTTTTTTAATGCTAATTTTTGTCTTTGAGTAACTCACATAGTTTTTTTGTTTTGGTACTGGGGATTGAACTTGGGTCCTCGCGCTTGTGCAGCAGGCGGCGAAACCACTGAGCTAAATCCCCGGCCCTATAGTTTTTTGATTTTGGTCTTATTTCCCTTTTTATAAATTTGGGATAATTATACTTGCCTCATATAGTTTAGTGTTGTTATGAGCTTCTATTGAGTAAATGTGAAGAAGTCATTTGCAAACTAAAGTACTACATAAATATTAGATTTTATTTTATTTATTCATTTATTTTCCAGTACCAGAGATTGAACTCAGGACCTTGTGCTTGTGAGGCAGGGACGGCACCATTGAGCTAAATCCCTGGCCCTTAGATATTTAGAGCAATGTATTTCAACTTGTTGACACTGCGAGCAGGTTAATTCTCTGTTGTGGGGGCTTCCCTGTTCATTACAGGAAGTTTAGCAGTATCTCTGGCCTCTACCCACTGGATAACAGTAGCTCCTCTCCCTGTTGTGACGGCCAAAACTGTCTCCTACTCAGTAGCAGAGAAACAAGTAACCAGGGGCTTGTGGGTAGCTTAGTGGTATAGCTCTTGCCTAGTATGTTTGAGGACCTGAGTTCAGTACCCAGCACTGAAACAGACAAACGAACAAGGAAATTGATTTAAAAATGGGCAAAGGCTCTGAATAGGTGTTTCTCAAAACAAGAGACATTAATAGCTAATAGATGTATGAAAAATGCTAAACATCTCTACTTATCAAGGAAATACAAATTAAAACCAAATGAGAAACAACTTCATACCTTTTAGAATGACTATTATAAAAAAGACAAATGATAACAATGTTGACAAAGATTGGGGAAAAGGGAACCCTCATACACTGTTGGTGGGAATATAAACTAGTACAGCCATTTTGGAAAGTAGTATGGAGCTTCCTCAGAAATTTGAAAGCACAGTGGTAGAGCTTAGTATGTATGAAGGCCTGGTTTCAATTCCCCACAATGAAAATAAAAATCACATTTTACCCCATAAATATATACAATTTTTATTTGTCAATTAAAAATAAATAAAATTTAAAAAAGATCTCCAAGCCGGTGTGGTGGCGCATGCCTGTAATCCCAGCATTCGGGAGGCTGAGGCAGGAGGATCACCAAGAGTTTGAGGCCAGCCTGGGCTACAAAGTGAGTTCAGGGCCATCCTGAACTACATAGCAAGACCCTGCCTCAAAAAACCAAAAAATAAAAAAATTTAAAAAAAGATCTCCAGATATTACCAAGTGTTTTATAGAGAGTGAAATTGCCCCTGATTGAAGGGTATTACTTTAGATTTTACAGAGAATTTAGAAGAGATTCAAGGGTTAGGGCCTGAGAATTCTCAACAGTCCTTTTTCTAATCAGTTTTATTAACTTTTCTTTTTATGATGGAGGTGAAAAAAGCATTTAAAAATTGCCAACTGAAAAACCCATTATACAGTTGTATTTTCCTTTGGACCTGCTTAGCTCTACATTTTCAGTTCACTTTCCAAATTAACTCTTTCTTTCATGGTGTTGCTTTTTAGATTTTTCATTATCAGTCTTTCCAGTACCCAACCACAGCAGGCACATTTCGGGATCGGATTTCCTGGGCTGGCAATGTATACAAAGGGGATGCATCCATAAGCATAAGCAACCCTACTCTAAAGGACAATGGGACATTCAGCTGTGCTGTGAAGAATCCCCCAGATGTGCACCATAATATTCCCCTGACAGAGCTAACAGTAACAGAAAGAGGTAAGCTGATTGCCACCAACCTTCTTCTGCGGGGCTCTGTCACTACTCTGGTGCTTTCTGGAGTACTCGCTAATAAGTGAGGCCAATTATCTGGGTAAGCCAATTGGATCGTTGGATCATTGTGTCAAAATGGCTATTTTTTTTCTATCCCAGTAAGTCTGTTGAGTTGAATTTTTGATCTTTATTTTGAAAACTGAATTTTCTCTTCAAATATTGGCATAGTTTCCCCATTATCTTTTTTTCTTTTTCTTTTTGTACTGGGGACCGAACTCGGGACCTTGCCCTTGTGAGGCAGGCGCCAGAAGCACTGAGCTAAATCCCCGGCCCTCTTTTTCATTTTAACTTCAGGTGACCAAAGGTCTTGTGTAATGTATGAAGTAAATGGAGGGTTATTACCTATGTGAAATAGAAGTCATTCTGGTTTCCCTAATGTATTCATACTCCCAGTAATGAGACAGTATTCTTGCCCATGTCTTGAAAGGGCACTCCCTCTAATGATGGGAGGTAATACATTACTTTTATGCTGCAAAAAATAGCAGCTACTTTTTAGCATGAAACAAGTGGAGAGGAAGTTAAGGACTGACCTTGTTTTCTACATTTTTCTCTTGTGACTATTAAGTGGTCATTCTAGTTCTTAACTGGATTTCAACTAGAGACTTAAAAATAAGATACAGTTGACCAGAGACATAGAGATAGTTGCTTTATCATTTCTCAGGTCTTTCTTCCCTTCTTATCTTCCTTTCTTCCTTCCCTCTTTTATTCCTTCTTCTCCTCCTTTTTCTTTATTATCTTTGTCTTTGTCATCTTTGACAGTCATTAATAGATTTTGAAGCATGGACACATTCATACTGCTGGAAAGAATAGAAATTGGTGATGTTTTTCTAGAAGGCAATTTGGTAGTAGAGATCAGATTTCTTAGAAGTATTTCCTTTGATCCCATCATTCCATTCTAAAATTTTATCTTAAGGAAGTAGAGCTAAACATGAAGATTTATGTGTTAGTTTGGTTATCCTAATGTGACTTGCAGATTCAAAGAATTTGGAATAACTTCAATGTCCACCATTAGATAATTGACTCAATGAATTATTCAATGTAGTATAATACCATACACATTAAACATCACATCCAGAAGGAATTTTTAGTTACATGAAAACATATTTATCACTGGATATATGTGCATGCCTGTAATCCCAGTGCTTTGGGAGGCTAAGGCAAGGGTATCAAAAGTTTGATTTTTTTTTTTTTTTGAAACAGGGTCTTGCTATGTAGTTCAAGCTGGCCTTAAACTCACAGTGTAGCCCAGGCTGGCCTGGAACTTGCAGCAATCCTCCTGCCTCAGCATCTTGAGTGCTGGGATTACAGGAGTGCACCAACAGGCCTGACAAAAGTTTGAGTCCTACAGCCGGGTATGGTGGCACACATCTGTAATCCCAGGCCTCAGACTGAGGCAGGAAGATTGCTCTGAGTTCAAGGCCAGCTTGAACTACAGGAGACCCTGTCTAAAAAACCAAAGAAAAATAAATAAGTAAATAAATAAATAAAAGTTTGAGTCTTAGCATGGCAATTTAGACCCTGCTTCAAAATAAAAAATAAGAAAAGGACTGGGTATGTAGCTCAGTGTGAAGGTCCTAGGTTTAATTCCCAGTACCACAAAACAAAACAACCAAACCAAAACAAAATTTAAACGTATATACCATACATTAAGTAAAATATGTTAAAACACTATGTAAAATATGATTTATATTTCTAAGAATATACACCCCACCCTCATATGCACCCTCATATGTATGCCATACCCCTTAAAGAAAGATTGAAGTGTTAAATACCTATGTGTTTTTCCTAGGTAGTAGAGTTATGGGTACATTTTTATTCTTTATTTTACTTTTGTTTATCTCCTACCTTTTCTGTAATGAATTTATCCCTTTTGTAAGCAGAACTACATGAGCGAAAGTAGAGCCTATCTCATGTCAGAAGGAGCACCTGTACACACACTTCTCTCTTCTCCCCTCAGGTTTTGGCACCATGCTGTCCTCTGTGGCCTTGCTTTCCATTCTCGTGTTCATTCCCTCGGCGGTGGTGGTGATTCTACTGCTGCTGAGAATGGGGCGGAAGGCTGCAGGGCTCAAGAAGAGGAGCAAATCTGGCTATAAGAAATCGTCTATTGAAGTTTCAGATGAGTATGTCTCCCTGCAGCCCAGAGCAGTTGGCCCATTTCCTTTTCAGCCCTACTTTGGAGGTGGCGCCTAGATGTATATCCACGCACCCTTTTTTTTTTGGTACTGGGAATTGAACTCAGGTCCTTGCCCTTGCGCAGCAGGCAGCAAAACCACTGAGCTAAATCCCTGGCCCATTCACACACTTTTTTTTCTTCAGGTTGTTTAGTTCTGTTGGTAAAATTTCCTTTTGAATAGAGAGTAGTTCTGCTGAGGAATATTAGGGGAAATGTTCAAGGTTTCCCCTTTCCCTTCTCCTTTTTTCTGGCAGTACCAGGGATTATACCTACATGCTAGGCAAGTGCTCTACCACTGAGCCACATCTTCAGCTCTTTATATTTTATTTTGAGACAGGGTCTTGCTAAGTTGCCTAGGCTGAACTTGAACTTGTGATCCTTCTGCTTCAGCCTCCTGAGTAGCTGTGATAACAGGTGTGTGCCACCGTACTCGGCTTCTCTTCTCCCTTCTTTTGCCCTTCTTGGTCGGCAGATGCTGTGAAGGGGATACGTGCATTGTGATTATCAAAAGCATTTGTTAGCTGAGTGTGGTGATGCACACCTGTAATCCCAGCACTCAGGAGGCAAAGGAAGGGTTGCCGAGAATTCAAGGGCAGCCTGGACTATAGAGTGAGTTCAAGGGCAGCCTGAACTACACAGCGAGACCCTGTCTCAAAAAACTAAAAAAAAAAACCAAAAAAACCCCAATAACATTTATTAAACACAATCAATTTTTTTCCCTAAAATGAAATCTACCTAAAAAAAGAAAGGAGTAACAAAAATCTGTGTTAAAAATCCTCTAAGTAGCTGGGCATGGTGATGCATGCTTATAATCTCAGCACTCGGGAGGCTGAAGAGGCAGGAGGATCTCTGTGAGTTCGAGGCCAGCCTGGGCTACATAGTGAGACCTTGTCTCAAGAAAATAAAAATCCTACAAGTTTTTTTTTTTTTTTTTTTTTTTTTGCCATGCCAGGGATCAAACTCAGGACCTTGCGCTTGCGAGGCAGGCACAGCACCACTGAGCTAAATTCCTGGCTCCTTCAAGTTCTTTATTGTCTGAATCAGGGGTTCTTAACCTGTGAGGAAGAGTCTTACTTTGATAGGGTCCAAAATTTTCATTTTGTCTTATGTATGTGCATCTATTTAATGGTGAGAGTGACTTTTACAAGGCATTTATGGCTCTAAAAAAGTGAATAACTATTGGCAAAAATACCAATGTCTATTTCTAAGCATGGTATACAAAACCCTTTATGTCCTGACCCTAAGTTACATTGTTTTCTGCCTTTTCTTCTCGTTTGCCCCCATTTCCAGCTATAGGGAGCTTATCTTTCCCCACTTGGCATATTACACTCATTCAGGTATTTCACATAGCTAGCTAGATGGATAGATAGATATTTTTCCCAGGTGCTTTGTCTTGCTCTCCTTCCTTCTCTTGCTTGTCTGGACGCTGTTACCCTCCAACCCCAGCTGAATATCCTTTCTCCTAACTCTTCCTGTGTCCTGAAGAGAGAATCAGTCACTTCTTCCCTTTTGCTGCCACAGCAGTTTCATCTTGACTCTATTGAAACATTGATCACAGTGAGTTATAACATACTTGTTAAGTTTATAACAGATCTCTCTTCCCCATGAGATTGTGAGCTCTCCACAGGACCAGTTTTTCTGTATTTTTTTATCTCCAGCCTATCATGATGCCTCAGATGGTGTGGATGCTCAGTCCTTTTCTGAGTGAATGAATGGTCGTGCCCAGCAGCTATTTATTGAACACTTACTATGTGCTGGGCTCTGTGGTGCATGTTTCACATGTATTTATTTTTATACTTACTCCTGACAACTGTGCTTTAAGGGTACATGATAGTGTCTACATTTTATAGACGGGGAAATTGTCTCCTGCAGTTAAGTTTGACCAGTAACCCAGGTAGTAAGTGGCAGAACTGGGATCTATAACCAGACTAGTGTGATTTCAAGACCTGAATTTAGAATTCAGGTCTGTTCCTCTATACCAGTGATGGCGAACTTTTTAGAGCTTTCAATGATAACAAATAGGCTGCTATGGCACACGTGCTGTTTGTTCGCCACCACTGCTCTGTACTAAGGTTAGTGACATCTGATATTTGGTTTGTGCTCTTTCTTTTTTTTTTTTTTTTTTTGGTTTGTGCTCTTTCCACAGCACTGACCAGGAGGAAAAAGATGAGTGCATGGCAAGGCTTTGTGTCCGCTGTGCTGAGTGTCTGGTAAGTCCCTGCTAGCTTTCTGTTTACTGTTGCTTTCTCACCTTCCTGACTATTTAAGGGGATCCTCTGCCCTCTGAGGCAGCAGAACTATGCAGGTAGGCCAAACGAAGGGTTGAACCAGGCTTTTTTCCCAAAGCATTTTGGTTTCTAGGACCCCAGAAATTCCGGGCACAGTTTTGCTCTCTGTCTCATGGACACGAGGTGGTGTTCTTAGGCTAGGAAAAGAGGTGTGGAGCAGTCTCTGCTGACTGACAGAAGGTCTTGAAAGAGCAGTATCTTTTTTTTTTTTCGTACTGGAGATTGAACTTGGGACCTTGTGGTTGTGAGGCAGGTGGCGGAACCACTGAGCTAAATCCCTGGCCCAGGAGCAGTATCTTTTGCCACTGAATTCAAATTAGGAGACTTTGAATCACTGGACCCAAAACCCTGGATTTAACTTTTCTGCTGAGCCTCATTATTTTCCAGGGGGTTAAAGTTATAACCTTTTAGGTAACTTGATGTCATTTATCATTAGGAAACACCACGTTGGAAGGCCTGAGTTTTCATTTAAATTTCAAAAGTCTGTCATCCTTCCTCTTTGAGTGCTTGCTATGACTAATAGGCTTTTGTGGCTGTTCTGGGATCTCAGGAGTAAGCAAGACTCTTTGATGTGGTCCAGTTAGAAACAAGTCAAAAGCAACCTGTGATCTAATGTGAAACATACCCGTCATTGCAGGGATTAAACTTGAGCCCTCTTTGTACTCACTGTCAAGCTCAGCATTTGACCAGACGAGTGCAGCCCAACTATTCATTGCAGTGCCCTAGTGCCCTTTGTTTCTCTTTCTTTTTCCTTTTTTTTTTGGTACTGGGAATCGAACTTGGGACCTTGTGCTTGCTAGGGAGGCAGCGGAACCACTGAGCTAAATCCCTGACCTCCTTTGCTTCTCTTTCTCTCATGCACTTGAGTATCCTAGGTGAGATGACCAACCTTCTGTCAGTCAGCAGTACCAGGGGAGAGAGAGGACCTAATACCAACTCTTTGGTGTTTGAATATTTTGGTAACACAAAATTTTTAATGTTCATGTGGTTATTAACCACATTTCCTATATTAATTCACTTTGTGATTACTGAGGATCTGACATGTGCTATGTGCAGTATTTTAGCTACTCAGGAAATAGCTGTGAACAAAACTGACAAACATTCCTACCCTCATGGAACTTAATGTTCTTTACCTGAAAAATTCTTTCTCATCTTCTAAGACCCAGTGGAAATGTCACTTTTTAAAAAACTGGAGTATGACGCTGACTAAATTTTTTAAAATAAGTAAAATACACAGCATGTATAGTGTTTAATGCTATGAAAAAAAATCAGGAAAGAGCTAGGATGGCTGGATAGAGTTGTGATGTAAAATAGGATGGTTAGGAACACCCTCAGTAAGATGATATTTGACCAAACTCCTATAAGATGTAGATGGCAAACTATATAGCTATTGTGGGGAGCGTTTCAGGAAGTGGAAATTATATGGGCTCTGGGGAGGGTTCATGGTTGGCATGGGGACAACAAAAAAACACAGCATGGTAGGTAGACTGGCTCTGTTATGGTTTACATCTAGATATCTCCCCAAAGCCTCATGTACTCATAGGCAAGACTTCTGAAAGGTGACTGAATCATGGGGGTGCTATAGCTAAATGTGATGTTAGGAGGTGGGGCCTGGTCTGAAGAAGTGGATCACTTGGTGTCTTAGTTACTTCTCTCATTGCTGAGATAAAATACCCAGAGTTAAAGGAGGAAAGATTTATTTAGCTCACAGTTTGTAGAGGATTTAGTCCATAATCAGCTGGCTCCAAGGCAGGGTGGCATGGTAGACAGGCATCACAGAAGAGCAACAGTTCATGGCAGGAAGAAGGTAGCAAAGCAAGCAAGGGATGCCCACAGCTCTTTCTATCCCTTATGTCTTATCCAGGGTACTTAGGTGGGTAGCACTCACACCCTTAATCCTAGTGCCCTTGATCCTAGCATTGCACCATGAATCAATTCCAGGGTTACACACCCTAGATCCAGCCACCCTTGACAAAGCCTCACCTATGACCACATTAAACTTTGGGGAGGACATCTAGACACAAACCATTACGCTTAGGGTGTGACCTGGTAAGGTACATCTCTTTCCCCAGGTCCTCCCTTTGATCCCTGCTTCCTGGCTGCCATGATGTGAGCAGCTTTTCTCCTGCCATGACCCTCTGCTATACTGTTTCTTCTTGGCAGCCAGCTGACTGTGGACTGAAATGTGAGCCAAAATAAACTTCTCCTCCTTTGAGTTGTGAGTGTCAGGTATTTTGTCCTAGTGATGAGGAAAATGACTAAGACAGATTCCCATCCCAAACTCCTGAACTGTCCTAAACATTCAGAGGTAGGCAGGACTTTTCTTGTGTGTTGAGGCTTTAAAAAAATATTCACCAAGGAAAAGGAAACAATTAGGGCTGCAAAACAGAAATTATCCCTATAGACACATGGTATTGAGGTCCTGTGATGCTTCCCAGGAATTTAGGTGTGTTGGGTCAGTGGCATTTCACTGTTGTCACCCCAAGCCAAGTTCTATCCAGAGCAGGCAAATGTATGTCTTTGCCTAAATTCAGACTGTGACATTGTACTTCACATATACACCACACCTACTTTCTTTCCTCTCTAGGATTCAGACTATGAAGAGACATACTGATGAAAGTCTGCATGGTAGAAAAACAGAAAATATCCCATTCCACTGGCTGCTAAAGCCTCTTGAGGGAATGGAGCTGGCCTGGATAATGATGAAGGAAGATTCTGGAGCTCCTGTGTAAAGACTTTAGGAACCATTTATTTATTGAAGAAATGTTCTTTTTATATTTACAACTGTTTAAAACTCTTAGAAGAGACTCATGACTTCCCCTTTTAATATGTTATGCTCTAATGGAATGAAGAAATTCTTCTCCTGAACAGAAAGATATGTTTTGGTTCACCTTCACCCCTGAATGTATTGCATATTTTCATCCAGTTATTTGAAGGAGAATCCTAAATGTTTGCCACACTACTGGTGCCAAAATAGTATTTTTAATGAAGTGGAGCTTGACACTTCTTGATGATGTGCAATCAGACAAAATGCTTGCTTGGGATAGACGTCTCTTGTTTTTTGCTTCATGAATATTTTCAGCTGTGATTTAGTATACAGTATACATAAATACTTGATTTAATGATCTCATCATCAGTTGTATTTGGGTGACTTGGAGTTCATAACCCTAATTTCCTTAAAATTGGCAGGATTAGGCATCATTGGTTTGCTTTGATTGGATCTTTTTTTTTTGGTATTGGGGATTGAACTCGGGACCTTGCGCTTGAGCGGCATGCATGGTGCCACTGAGCTAAATCCCTGGCCCTTGATTGGATTTTTAAAGTATTAAATAAAGTGTCATTATTTTACAATTAAGAAAAGGAATGGAGAGTCAGAAATTCTTTTCCTTTCTCTGGCTAGGTGCAATTTGAGTCAAAGACTCTTAGTTATTTTACTTCCCTATCTCTGACTAATTTGTGGTTTGCTTCTTGATTTTTTTTGTGTGTGTTTGTTTTTTTGAGACAGAGTGTTGCTATGTAGCCTAAGCTGGCCTTGAATTGACTATGTAGCCCAGGGTAGCCTTGAACTTGGTGTTATCCTCCTGCCTCAGCCTCCTTGTCACGAAAGTATCTTATTTCTCCATCAATTTTGAAAGATAGTTTTGCAGGATACATCAATCTGGGTTGGAGGCTGTTTTCTTTTAGGGCTTGGAATATG
>NW_004624784.1:13616144-13629363 GCF_000247695.1 Heterocephalus glaber | reverse complement strand
CTATTCCACTGCTGGGGATCTTCCCCAAAGAATTAAAAGAATCATACCACAGTGATATATGTGTGCCCATGTTCATAGCAGCCCAGTTTATAATAGCTAACATTTGGAAACAGCCCAAATGCCCATCAACTGGTTGATTTCTTGATAGCAGCTATTCTATCTGGAGTGAGATGGAATCTCAGCATTGTTTCAATTTGCGTTTCTCGATGACCAGTGATGTTGAACATTTTTTCATATATTGCCATTTCTAATTCTTCATCTGAAAAGTGTCTTTTCATTTCAGATGCCCATTTTTGCATTGGGTCTTTAAATTTGGGAGGTCTTATTTTTTAAGTTCTTTATATATGCTAGATAGTACACCTTTTGAATAGATGGTAAAATTTTTCCCACTCTGTGGGTTGTCTCTTCACTCTCTTTCTATGCAAAAGCTTTTTAATAAGATGAGGTCTGAGTTGTTTATTCTTTGTAGTATTTCCCATGTGGTCTGGGTTTTGTTCAGTAGTCTTTGCCTACTCCTGTGTCCTCAAGTGAAGCTTTTTAATAAGAAGAGATCCCACTTGTTGATTCTTTGTGCTAGTTCATGCACAACTGAGGTTTTGTTCATGAAATCTTTTCCTACACCAATGTCGTCAAGAGTTCCACCTAACCTCTCTTCCAGCCGATTTAGTGTTTCTGTTTTAATATTTAGATCTTTGATCCATTTTGGTTTTAGGTTAGTGTGTGGTGAAAGATATGGGTCTAGTTTCCATCTTTGGCATGTGGAAAGCCAGTTTTTCCAGCACCATTTATTAAAGAGGCTATCTTTCTTCCAGTGAGGGTGTTGGCTCCTTTGTCAAAGATGAGGTGGTTGAGTATCTGTGGCGCTGTTTCTGCATCCTCTAGTCTGTTCCTTTGATCCTCAGGTCTGTTCTTTTGCCAGTGCATGGTGGTTTTTTTCATCGTGGCTTTGCAGTATAATTTAAAGTCAGGGCTTGTGATACCCCCTGCTTTGCCTTTGTTGCGCAGAATTGCCTTTGCTATTCTAAGTTTCCTGGTTCCAAATGAATTTTAGGATTGTTTTTTTTAATTCTATGAGATATGCTGTGGGGATTTTGACTGGGATCGCATTGAATCTTTATAACAATTTTGGAAGTATTTTCACTATATTGGTTCTTCCTACTCAAGAACAAGGGATTATCTTTCCATTTTCTGATACCCTCTTCAATCTCCTTTTTCAGAGTACTATAGTTTTCAATGTAGAGGTCTTTTACTTCCTTTATTAGATTGATTTCTAGGTGTTTCATTGTTTTGGATGCTATTGCAGCACCATTTTTAGAATGAAAACATAAACAAAAATTGAGTAATGGGCCAGATGACTGAAACAAGAACCTCGATTTAGCGGTTCCTGTTTGTGTCTCTGCAGCTACCTTGGAAGGCACGAATGCACACATGCATGTGGTTGCTTTGAGGCTGACCCAGTGTGCTGGTAGAAGTTCTTCAGTTGAATGTGGGAACAATAGCAGGAAGATCTTGATGTGTTGCTTCTCTGGAGTCCCTTCATCGTGGGTAAGCCATGGTTTTGTATTTTGTGAACATTTTTTGAACTTTTCTCAGAAGACTGGTTCTTACTCAGAGAAAGGCTGGCTTAACTGCCAACCTTTTAGAATGAGAAGCCAGTGGCAGAATTCTCATTTTCTGCATGATGACTGTTATAAGATAGCCTGATGAGTGGATTTTAGTTTCTGTAGTGTAGTTTATGTTATGATCCTCAGAGAAAGGAGAAATATGCCTTCTTTGTGATAAAAGAATAAACAAATGGCTAGGGTGTAGCTCAGTGACAGAGCACTTGCCTAGCATGTGCAAAGCCCTGGGTTTAATCCCCAGCACTGCTAGTAGGGGGGATAAGAAAAGCAAATGAAGAAGATAATGAGGCTTCAACCTTTAAGTTGCTTTTGGCTTTAGGAAGAGCCATGAGTGGCTGTCCTTGAGAGCATGGCGGGACTTTCCCACATGGTTTTTTTTTCCTTTCATTCTAGACAAGCCAGTATTTAACTTTCTGAAGGCAAGAGCTTAGACTTTCCCAGGCAGCTAGGCTGTTGTCAGGCATATGCTGGTATAGCATTTGCCTTGGGAAAGACTGATGCAGGCTGATTTAGATATATTTTGGATGGCTGGAGGGAACAGGAGAACATGATGAGATAATTCAAATAGAGGACTGGGTGAGGTAAACTAGTCTGTGTTACAGAAGACTTGTAACCTTCCAGTCTGTATTGCATAGACTTATGGGAAATACAAGGCACATTTTGAGAGGTTCATTTCACAGAGTGGGTATGTGGACGTGTGTACCTATGAACATCTAAGACCCAGAGGTACATAGGAATATGGAAGGAGGCCGGGGTTACTTAGTGCCATCAGGGAGTGGGCATAAGTGAGGGAAGGCTATGTGTAGCTGTTTGCTTTGTAGCTGGTGGCCAGTTGTCCTTACTAGGGGCAAACAATCTGAGAGCACCTCTCCCTTATTTTGTCTTGTAATATTAAAAATTGTAATATTTAGGGGTCATTTTTCCATCCTGTGTGGTTGTCTCATTGTTGTGAATCTCTTTTCAGAAATCTTTTTATTATGTCAACGGTATTAATTCTCCTGCACCAGTGATGGTGAACCCTTTAGTGCTCTCAATGATACAAATAGCCTGCTGTGGCACATGTGCCGTAAGTTTGCCACCACTGCCCTACACTATTAATAATAGGAAAGGGGATGCTGATAGTTACACTCTTCCCCAAAAAGTGATAGATTTTTATCAAGAGTTATATTGTAAAAGGGCCATGAGCTCAAGTCAAAATGCTTGGCCAATATATGAGATAATTTACTATGCAGAATTATCTCAAGAATATCTGCTCAGGGCCAGGGATTTAGCTCAGTGGTTCCGCCGCCTGCCTCTCAAGCTCAAGTTCCCAAGTTCAGTCCCCAGTGCCAAAAAAAAAAAAAAAAAAAAATCTGCTGAGGATGTAAATCAGTTTGGAAAGAAAAGAAAGCAGGGTGGGCGTGAGAGTTTAAATGGCGTCTGTTGCCAAGGTGCTTAACATGCTTTTGAATGCTTGGGTATTAAAAAATTGAGATTCACTTTATATATACCTATATATGCAATTCAGAATTTTTGTATTCAGTATGTTATAAATTCAGAACAAAATATACATGATCATACACCAAATAACATTTCAATCAACAACAGTGTACGACAGTAGTCCCAGAACCATGCAAAGTGCAGGGAAATACTTAGTAACTATTTGTCAGCCAAGTTCATGATGCCTTGGATGTTTACCAAGGACATTTGAGTCAAGTTTGAATTTCCTAGTTAGTTGAGAAATATTCAGAAAATTTTATACACATATATGTGTCACTTTTTTTTTTTTGAGACAGGGTCTCATTATATGGTTCAGGCTGGCCTTGAACTCATTGTGTATTCCAGGCTGGCCTCAAACTCATGGCAATCCTCCTGCCTCAGCCTTCTGAGTGCTAAGATCACAGGCGTGCGCCACCACTCCAGGGGTATGTATCACTTATGATGATATATTCTAAGAAATGTATCATTAGGTGATTTCATCATTGTGTACACATAATAGGGTGTGCTTAATGATGGCTATAACATCACTGGGTGATGTGGACATATGAAGACCAAGGAGATGGAGTGATTTTCCCAGCAATCAAAATGTTAGCTAGGGGAAGATCTGAGCTCAGAAGAGAATATTTTCTAAACTCCAATTCAATGCTGTTTCTGCTAAAATAATTACTTTTCCATTAATACAGAGCCTTCATGATGCATTTGAGTGTTTAGGGCTAAAAATGCCCATTTCTATTCATCAGATTGTTTGGACCTTTCCTAGAATATGTTTGAAAGGGTCTGGGTGTGGCTCTGAGGGAGTTGGGTTTTGTGGGCTTGGTGACTAGGTTCAGTTACTTTTGAGTCACTGTCTTTCTTCTGGGGCAGGGTTGCAGGATACCTTGAAGCTAATTTCACTGTAATAGACATGCTGGCAGCTGTAGGTATCTATCAATATGTGTCAGGCACTTTGTAGGTCCTGTATCACAGGAATGGGGCACAGATACAAACAAGTAGCTATGGTTCTCCCTTATTAATACACAGACTGGAGTAGGGGTTGATGAAAGATATGTCAGTCAACCTTTACTCCTCTGTGTAAATGGTCTGCTGCTGGAGAATGTTCAGGTGCTGAGCACTGTTTGCTGGGCAGAGGAGGGACCACAACCAACTCCCTGGGGGAAGGATTCTTCCTGAAGGCAACAGGGATTTCAAATATCTGGATATGATGAACTAAAGTTAGGGCATGCAATAAAAGAAGCCCTTTATGACCCTCATCCATTTATGTGTGGAGTGAAGTGGGCCCTTGGAGTAAGGACAGTTTGATCTAGCTTGAGAGATCTGTGTTTTCAGGAGAGGTGCTTCTGTTTGGGGAACTCCTGGTATATTTGAATCAGTTGAATTATAGTCCACATTGGAACAGTGAGGTTCAAAATGGAAACTTAAGCTTCCAGTTCATTCTGATTCATCATTTGCCATTCTTATGAAGGTTAAAACTCAGCATCTGAAATTTCCGCTAAAGCTACACACTGATTTCTTTCAGACTTTTGGGTTATAGAAAATAGGGTCTTCTATGGTAATATTTTCTATATTTCCAAAGCACTGTTATCCACATTTCCAGATTTGATCTTTGTGTTATTATTGCTGTTATAGGAGAGTAAACTGAGGCTCACTAAGGTCAAGTGGGATCTGAGGAAGGAAATTCCTTGAACAGTTTGGCCTGATTTTCCAAGTGGAGGATTTTGTTGATTATGATAGTGATAAGGAATCTCTTAGGCAATCACTTTTTACAAGTAAAAATAGCTGCCATATGTGACAGATGTCCCAGCAGAGCCAGGTGAAGTAACTTGCTGTTAATGGACTGAAGAGGTCTTTACTCTTAGCAGATTCTGAAGTGGAGTTCCTCTAGCAGCATCGTAGCTAGGAGTGTAGGATAGCTGAGATTAGGCACAGTAGTAGGCAGGAACACAAGACTGGTTGAATTGTAACTCCTTGGTGTTAAGATTCTACTGTTCTGCAAAAAACAAAAACAAAACAAAAACAAAAAAAACTGAGGGTGGGCCGGGGATTTAGCTCAGTGGTTCCGCCACCTGCCCCGCAAGCACAAGGACCTGAGTTTGATCCCCGGTACCAAAAAGAACCCACCAAAAAACACTGGGGGCCTTGGGTAGAACAATGAGTCCCTTTTCAGGAGCTGATGAATGCAGTGAAATTAATACCTGCAGACAATACAGATGTTAGAGACTTTTGCCTATGCACAGTCTAATTTTCAATTCTACCCCACTGCTCTGCCTTGACAAGTTAAAAAAAAGAAAGGGGGCGTCACCACCAGCTTTTCATTTGGCCTCTTTTTGTCCTAAGTTTTGTTGATACTTAACTGAATTTAAAATTTTCCCTTATTTTTTAATCTCTTCTCCCACATGGGCTGAACTTTCTTCATATGTTTAAAAGTAACAATTCTGATTTAGTTGGAAAGGTAGGTGAAAATGTCAGGCTGAGGATCTTCTAACTTTATGTTTGTGTGAAACACTCAGGTTGTGGAATCTCTATGGTTGTCATCTCAAGGGCATCCTGCAATCCCTTGATTTTTCTTTTTCTCTTGAAAAGCAACTGTCATGTAACCTGCCCCTATGATCCATCTAAAGCACCCCCCAAGTGAATCTGTAAACATCACTCTGTTTTGTTTCATCATAACACTGACCAACATCTGGTATTTTCTTGTTCATTCATTCATTTGCTTCTTTTTGCCCATCCTCCCTAGCACGTACACTGTGGTGAAGCTGGAGCCTTGTCCTTCCTGTGCAGTGCTGTGTCCCAGCACCTTGGAGAGGCTGGCCCGCACAGGCATGCTAAGTGAACAAACCCCTATTTATAAGATTTTCTGATTTTTTTTCCTGTTAAGATTGAAAAGTTGTGAGCAGCATGTTTTGTCCACTGAAGCTCATCCTGATGCCAGTGTTGCTGGGTAAGTGGAAGCCTAGGGTTGGAGCATGGTATTTGATTTCTTGGTTTCTCATGTCTCATGCATTTTTATTTTATTTTGTTTTTATTTTTGGTACTGGGGATCAAATTCAGGACCTTGTGCTTGTGAGGCAGGCGCCAGAACCACTGAGCTAAATCCCCGGCCCTCATGCAGTTTTAAAAGTCAGCTTTACATATTTTCAGTTCCCTTTGGTTTGTGGAGGATGGAGACATAACCTGCAGCTTTATCAGCTTACTGAAACAGGTGTTTCAGGAGCAGATGCCCACTTTCTTGGAGAGGGGAAACTTTCTCTGTTTCTGTCAGACACAGAATGTCTTCAGGTCCTGACTGTATTCCATGACTTTCTTGTGTGCTTTAAAGAGAGCTTCCTCTGTGGCATTTCTGTACTTGAAATTGTTACCTTTAATGATTTTTTTTTTTTTTTGGTATCGGGGATGGAACTCGGATCCTTGTGCTTGCGAGGCAGGCGGCGAAACCACTGATCTAAATCCTTGGCTCTTGAAATTGTTACCTTTAAAATCACAGCTAGTCTCAGATCTGGAACTATACTACCAAAGATAGGCCCAGAATTCCACCCCTCTCCTTTTTTTTTTCCAGTTTTTTGACAAGTTTCCAGTTTTTTGAACTCTCTATTAGTTCAGACT
Organism: Heterocephalus glaber; assembly: GCF_000247695.1. The sequence goes on along the minus strand of NW_004624784.1, from coordinate 13,622,662 downwards.
GGCCTTGAACCCACTATATAGGCCAGGCTGGCCTTGAACTCATGGCAATCCTCCTGCCTCAGCCTCCCAAGTGCTGCTATTACAAGCATGCACCACCACGCCTGGTGCTCCCTTTATTGTTTTCATGCTTTAGCTATGCTAGTTCTCTTTTGCACTGAGCTCTTTCCTAATCTGTGGTGGTTTCCTTTGCCTGGAACCTTCCCTCCCTCCCTCCCCTCAGTCCCTCACTTTATCTCCAGATTTCCTCTGAGGCTCCACTTCCTTCTGTGAAGTTTGCTCTGGCCTTCTGCTCAGATCAGGTTGGAGTCTCCTGAACATACCTTTCTCAAGTTCTCAGGGCTGCTTCCTGCTGCTCATCACTATTTCTTTCTAATTTTAAAAACTCTCTTTTTCTCCCTGTCTTTCTCCTTATTCCATGGATACAACTCTGTAGGAAGAAGAAATTAATTAGGTACTTTGTTCTCGTAGCCTTTTATTTTTCTCTCTACTATTATTTTTGGAACTGTGGACAATGAACTAAACACTGACTCAGGATACAAAAATGTGTTGCCATTGCATGAAGTTCAGCAATATGGAGTGTGCACAAATGTACACACACACACATGAAAATTTTTTTCACAGAAGCAGGGTTGTAGCTATCTCAGAGGGAGTTTAAATACTCCCAGAGAGATCTGTGAAGCAGCTTGCAGAGTTTTGCCCTTCCATCCGGGGAGTTTCCAGTATAACATCTGTGGAGTTTTGTATGTTTTTGAGAAGTGTTCCTTCTCTGTAGAATGTCTCATTTTCTTTAGCCACTTCTCTACCAGGAAGCCCCTCAGAGCTTCAGACCTCAGTTTCTCTTTGCTTTGATTGCTGTCATTGCTTCCTGGCAGTCCTTCATTTTATTCTACAGGCACTGTTCTTAGTATTAAATGAAATTCACTTGTAACTTCAGCCAAACATACAACTGCTCAACTTTTCCTCATAGGAAAATTCCAAGTAGTTGTTGGAGCTAATTTTGATTTCTTTCAAAATAACTCCCTCCAAAGGGTTTGGAGTTCATGTTTTCTTTTCTGTCCTCCCTACTGTGTGAACCTGCTGTTGGGCAGGAAGTTAGCTCTCTTCTCTCAGGAAAACAGCTTGGATGAAAAGACTGGCACATTTTCTGTTCATTCCCATATGCGTTCTCTTGGCTCTTCTTTGATATGAACTGGGCAGCCTCTAAATTTGTCTCTCTTGATTTTGTTTTCTCTGCATGGAGTATATCTTATGAAAGCAGAAATATCTATGTAACGGTTTGGTTTTTTAGTGATCTATTAAAGTTTCTTGAGCAACATTCAGATAATGGGGGAGGGTGGTCCCTGTGTGCAAAAGCCTAGAGGCTGAAAAGCCAGGGTCCATGGCAAAAGTGGGGGTGTGTGTGGGGGGAGGCAGGAGGAGGGCAAACACAGGGGAAATGGGAAGGCTGTGCTCTGCTTTGGCCTACCTACAAGCACCTGCACTATATCCAGAATCAGCCAGCAAATGCAGATATAAGCTTTTGTGAAGGAACTAAAGAAAGGGAGAAGAGGAAAAAAACAAAAAATACTGATGAGTTGGCCATTCAGATAGGAAACCAGTGGGAAATTTAAGAATAAGAAACATTCCATTCCATGTTTACGGCAAGAGCATGCAGGTGTCTAAGTTGATAATCAGAAAGGAGGATTTCAGGGTTTCCTTTTCTTCTTTAGAAAGGTTAGAAAGAGGAACTGTAGGAAAGAGGAAGAGACCCTTTAGGAGAAGGGAGCAAAACCAAACAGCACTTATTGGAGTATAAAGATTTCAGAACTCTTCAAACTTGAGCCATGCAGATGACCAGAGGATATTTCTCCTATCTTTGTTGATGCCATGCTGGTTTTAGTGAGGGCTGAGTGCTTGGTTTATGTTGAATCATCAAGGGGAATGGGCTGGGGATTTAGCTCAGTGGTTTTTCTGCCTGCTGCACAAGCCCAAGGACCCGAGTTCGATCCCCAGTACCCCCCCCCCAAATATATGAGTGAATCATCAAGGGGAGGTGTACAGTACTTAATGATTTTTATAGTTGAGGGTATTTGTCTAAATGATGTGTGTTCTTGCCTTCGATTACTTTAGATTATTCCTTGGGCCTCAGTGACTTGACTGCTTTCTACCCTGAGCTAACAGTCCATGTGGGTGATTCAGCTCTAATGGGATGTGTTATCCAGAGCACTGAAGGAAAAAGCGTGACCAAGGTAGACTGGATACACTCACGGGGACAGCATGTCAAGGTATGAGAAGGACTCTTCACTGTGTAGTAGAACCCTTGACTGATGGTGTCAGAGTGTGGTGAGGATAGGGCAAATCTGCCTTTGGGCACCATGAGATAGTTTTGCAAGAGCTTGGGCTTTAGAGGGCATGATAACTGGGATGCCTCCTGGAGCAACCACCTGGGTATGCAATCAGCAGAGAAGATTACCCAACCTTTCTGAGTTCCAGCTTCCTGAAAAGTAATTATAATAATGGCAATACTTACATTTCAGGCAGTTGAGAGGCCCATATAAGACATGCACATGAAATTCTTTTCGTTTCTTTCCTCTGTCTCTTGCCCTTTGTAGAATAGAGAAGGTGGGGGAGAGGGATAACTCCTGTGGTCTAGACAGAAGAGTAAGAGGCTAGGCAGAAGAACAACATCACCATTATTTTGTGTGTTGGGGGTGGGATAGCAGATTCTGTCCACATTCTACTGCTCTGAGAGTCATCTTTTTCTCTTTTGCATCTACTTGAAGTGTTGGGACTTGCAGGTGCAGCGTGGCTGGGTGAGAGTCTCTTATGGAGCTCTTTGGAGTAAGAAGCCAAAGTATTAAGCCTCATCAGAGATTCTGTGGAGACACTTGGATGTCAGGATCATTTGTGAAATATGTCCCAAGTAATTTGCTACTAGTGATAAAACCCCAACATTTACAAATAAAATATTGTTTTTGTAGCTCAGAGCATATTTATTGTTATCTCTGTAATGCTAATGTCAGTCAAAATTTCATTGCTATTTATTATATGAGGGGTATAGTTTTGGTGTAAGCAGAAATAAGAATTCCCCAGGGCTCCCCCTCCTAGCCTGTAACCATTTCCTGTCGATGACACCTTCTTTTGTGTTATGATGTGCTGGCTGGAGGAGGACAGAGATGAGAAGGAGTGGCAGCAAGCATTCCGGGAAGACCAGCCCTATGCCAGGGGGATTAGATCATGCATTTGATGCCATCTAATCTGGCAGCCATGGCAGGAAACGGTGAAAGTGAGAGATGATTTCTACAGATTGTGATTTTGAATCCCCAGAGTGATCTTCAGAGTGGGTGTAACGTTTTCCCTTAAGTTATAAGCAATAGAAATGTATGCACCCAATTTCTCCATTTGTCTTTGTAGAAATGAATCACAGCACCTTGTGCAGGCTAGAAAGTGGCCTGGCACATTATTATTATTAACCAGATATGATCATTATTAACTGGGTATTATTAGTAATTTTTTGATGATGATAATAATGGGGATGACTATGCTGCCTCCACTTAACTGGGCCTTTTGAATCCAGACTCTTGGATTGGCTTCTCTTTTGATTGCCTCTTGTTGTGCTACCCTCTAGGATGAATATGTGCTATACTATTATGCCAACATGAGTGTGCCTGCTGGACGCTTCCAGAACCGTTCACACTTGGTAGGCGATGTCTCTCACAGTGATGGTTCTCTCCTGCTCCAAGATGTGCAAGAGGCTGATCGGGGAATCTATACCTGTGAACTCTACCTTGGAAAGGAGGGCAAGGTGTTTAAAAAAGCAATGGTGCTGCATGTGCTACCAGAGGATCCCAAAGGTAGGGGAGGAACCAAGGGGCAAGAGATTCAGTGTGCAAGAGGGAGGGGAAGTGAGTTTGTTGAGCAAATCAGCCTTTGTGCTAAGTACTCACCACGGGGCAAGTCTTCAATAAATGATGATTATTTTATTAAATAAACATTATGATAACTATTGTTACAAATGTATTTCCTTCCCCAAACAAACAAAAAAAGCCTGTGAAAGACATACTGTTCTTTCCATGTTTTAGAGGAAGGTAACTGAGGCTTAGAGAGGGTAAGGGGCTTAACTAAGGCTAAAGGGTTGCTCAGTGACCTACTGATACTGAGACCGTGGTACCGCCGACAAATTCTATGTTCTTTTTTACTGTACTCTGATACTTCCTATCAGTTATCCACATTGCTCCATATCCATGTATTAAATGTATCTATGGTAGATAGTCTGGGTTATAAAAAATGTAAACAGATCTCTCTAACTTCTTTGCACCTCATTTCCCCATGTGTAAATGGAGGAAGCGGCTTCAGTAGATCTGTGGTTTTAAAATTGTCCCGTTTTAGGGCCGGGGATTTAGCCCAGTTGGTTTCGCTGCCCACTGCGCAAGTGCAAGGACCCGAGTTCCATCCCCAGTAACCGCCCCCCCCCCCAAATTGCCCCTTTTTAGAAACCTTAAGCTCTAAGGAATCTCAAATAGCCCAAAAGGCTAGAACAGAGTAGAAGTCTGTAGAAAACCTACTCAGATAAGACCCCAGTCTTCCATCCCCATTGCAACCTTCGTCCTTTCTTTTTTTCCTGTTTTTTTGTCTTTTGTTTAACTGGGCTCCTAGCTCAGATTTTGTTTGAAGAAAAGATTCTTCTGCTTTAAAACAGTCTGAAAGTGAGAGTATGAGCTGAGGGAGCCTGAGTCATGCCGAGACAGCCTTGGTTCCTTCCTCTTTGACCAAGTATTAGTTGAAAGGAATGTAGCTGAGATTTTAACTAAAAGGAAGTATTATGCTTCCAGAAAAATCTCAGAAGTGGGGGAATAGCTTAGAGGTAGAGCATTTGACTGCAGAAAAACCTCAGAACAAGTATTGCAAACAAGAGAGGTAGCAGTTCGCCTGGTCTCTGAAGCAAAGGGTGGAGAGAATCAACCAAGAGGAGGAAAGTTGGTGATAAATCCTTCTCCTGTAAAACAGTGGTGGTGAACCTATGGCACACATGTGATTGTGTTTTTCTTTTAAGACAAAAGATGTTAATTTTTTCTAAACTAAAAATTTAGTATTCGGGTTTTTTTTTTTTGGTACCGAGATCGAACTCGGGACCTTGCGCTTTTGAGGCAGGTGGCAGAACCACTGAGCTAAATCCCTGGCCCAGTATTCGGGTTTAATTGCTGTGTTGGCACTATAATAAATAAGTGGGTTTGGGGTTGCAGTTTGGGCACTTGGTCTCTAAAAGGTTTGCCATTACTGCCTTAGAACATAAAGGGTAATTTTAGTTAACAGGGATGGTTTCTTATTTAGAGATGGTGAAATTCTAGGTGGAATGAAATACTTCACTGCTGAAATGGCATCACCTGATGCTACTCATTCCACTAACGTTCTAAAATCTTTCATCCTATAAACAATTTCCACATCTATCCTTTATAGTAAGCTAATGATATCCAAACTAATGACATCCAATGTCTCTAAAAGTTCACTGTATTGATGTAAATGTTTCCAAACAAAAATATGTAAATAAAAAATGTTTGAATGTTAGAATTAGATGCATTCTCTAGTGTGGAATAGAAGGAATAGTCTCTGGTCTCAGGGAAGCTTGCTGTCTAGTTAGGGGACTAGACTTTGGGACTCCACTCCCCACAGCCAGTGTACTTAGCCACTCAGCTCTTCGGAGGAGCTCTTCTGGAGCATCCTGCCTTCCTCCTTCATGACACTCATCCCACCCATTCAGCTGCATTTTCTACTCACTTGGGTCTGTGCCCTTTGTCTCTGATCAGCTCTGGGGATAGTGCCTAGTACAGAGTAAGTAATCAATATAATTTATACCGTAAATGATTTTTTTTTTTGGTACCGGAGATTGAACTCGGGACCTTGTGCTTGCAAGGCAGGTGGCGGAACCACTGAGCTAAATCCCTGGCCCTTAAATGAAATTTTTTAGTTAGTGATCTTCACTTGAATCTGATTTCTAAGAAATGAAGTTGTAGCAGGTGGCCTCTGGCACCTCTCCTCATTTTCCCTATTTCTGTTCTTTGTCTTTTTTCTCTTAAATCCAAAGCTGTGGTTCCCATGAAAAGAAGCAAGTCAGATGCCTGTATTTCCCAAGGATTCTCTCTGTGCTTCCTTTTGCTGCCTTTGTTCCCTAATGCCATGCCTGAGCACTTGTCTGTCCAACCATAGCCTACAAAATGGATGCCCTCTCTTGCTTAGGAGAGGCATGGAGGGAACCAGTGGGAAACAATGTTAAGAGCTAAAGAAGCCATAGAAATAGACCAGGAGTACTCAGGTATTTCCCAGTACCTGTTAGGGAACTTGCATTTATTTTTCCCTTCCAGCCAGAATGGGAACAGATCCAGCCCCTAACAATTTTGGGCTCAGTGGAAAGTTGTATAATTGCTTTATGGAAGCATATGGAAAGTCATTTATAATTTTCTCTACAAAGTTTGCCCTCAGTTTACAATTTTTTTATGATTCTACTTATTCACTTCTTTTTTTTTTTTTTTGGTACCGGGAAT
>NW_004624784.1:13579786-13615618 GCF_000247695.1 Heterocephalus glaber | reverse complement strand
CGGAGCCACTGAGCTAAATCCCCTTCCCAAAGCCAGGGTCTCATTAAGTGCCTAAATTGCCCAGGCTGGGCTCAAAATTTCAAACCTCCTGCCTCAGCCTCTCAGAGTGCTGGAATTATAGGCGTGTGCTACCATACCTGGTTCATTCTTCTGTTTATATGAAATGATACAGTACGGTGCATGAGAAAACTTAGGCTTTGTTTTTCCTCAGACCTTGGGTTGGGTGCTAACTCTGCTTTTAGTGGCTATATGACTTTGGGCTCTTCTGTAAAATGGGATAGTAATATAGTATATACCTCAAAATGTTGTAATAACTAGGGCTAGATGTAATAACTAGGGCTCAGGGGTAGGGCTAACATGAGTGAGGTCCTAGGTTCAATCTCCACCAATTAAATTGTATATATACTGTGTGTATATATATGTAATTAATACACATATATTCATTATATATTATATGTGTATTAATCCCCATGAATCAAATTCTATACACTGTACATATATATATAAAATCAATACAAATACATATATACATATATGTATTAATGACTGAAAAACTACATATACAGTGTTTAGCACATACTTGGTGCATTAAAAGTACCCATAATACTGTTATTATTATTGCATTTAAAAATATAGTTCAGTTCCCTATGCATGGATGGACTCAGAGGTTCTTTCCCTACTGGTATTCTTTGAAGTGAATTTTCATTGCTTTTAAAATAATTCCCTCCATTGACTTTAGAGTTTATATGTTTTTGGCTTTCTTTCCATTGTATACATCTGCTGGGCAGGAATCTCATGTTCTCCCAGGGAAAGAGTTTTGATGAAAGATTGGCTTATGTACTGGATTTAAGGAATGTTATCTAGTTAAGACTTAGGCTGAGTTTCCCTGTGTACCCACCCTCTTGCCTTTTGTCTCTCAATTAACTTTGTGATTGATTTATGCAGGGTGTTAGGGAAAAATCAGAAATGCCCTTGTACTTGTTTTCTTTTAAGGGACCTTTTGGATCGACTTTTGCAGTAAACATATGGTGGGGCAGCTGATTATACAAACAGGCAGGAGGGAAACCTAGGAGTTGCAGAGCCAGAAGCCAGGGAAGGGAAGCACATGGAAGGGGGACAGGATTAGAACAGTAAGAGGAGTTGTGGAGAAAGCTGTCTGTTGTCTTGTCCTAATTAGCAAGAAGTCCTGTGACCTGTACTGAAGCCAGAAGTAAGTCTTAAACAAGGCCTAAGAACATGTAAGAAGAATAATTTGAAGAAAGTTGCCCATTATTCGTATTTTCAGTTAGGAGAACCAGTGGGTTAAATATAAGAATGAGAGTTTTATAACTTTCCACTTCCTGTTTATGCTACACAGATGTGGGTATCAAGTTTGATGAATAGAGAGCAGGGGCTTCAAAACTTTCCATATTTTCTGTAATACAGACTTGATGTGGAGGTTGGAGTTCACAGGAGGAGTACTGGAAAGGGGGAAAAAGAAAACTGAAGGGGACTACAGAGAGTTTGTTGCAGTATGAAGACAGCAGAAACTTTGTATGTGGTATTTCTAGGCACCTAGAGGCTATTTCTTGACCTTGGGAATGCCATGTTGGTTTAAATGAAGAGCCTCTGAGTACTTCAATCCCATAGAATCATCTGGATATTTTATTGATGGGTTATGTGCAGGGCTAGGTAGTGCCAGTAATTTTTGCTCTTGAAGGTATTTGGCTAGTCACTATGTCTTCTAGAAAGTCTTGACTTCCATATATTTTACTTTGGTCTGACTTGGTTTACCATTTTATCCCTAGAGCTCATTGTCCGCGTGGGTGAGTCAGCTCTGATGGAATGTCATTTCCAGAGCACAGAAGAGAAACGTGTGACCAAGGTAGACTGGATGTTCTCTTCAGGACAGCATGCCAGGGTAAGGAGGAAGAAACCTCACTGTGTAGTAGAAGCCCTTGGCTGGGGTCAGGATAGAAGTGGGAGAGGGAGAATCAGTCACAAAGTGGGTAGTTTTGCAAGAGCTTGGGCTTCAGAGCCTAACGGACACAGCCTTCTATCTCAACCACTTGGCAGCAACTCTGGCTTCCTAATGGGTACGTGACTAATGATGGAGAAGGTGAGGGAGGGAGGGAAGGGGCTTAACTTTTAGGATTGTCAAGACACTGCTATAAAATCATACATATCAAGTTTTTTGTACATGACTCAGCTGCTGGATTGGGGTTTCCTTCCTTCTTCTTCTCCTCTTTGTAGAGGTCATGAGAGAATGGGGGGACAATTTTTGTGGCCTAGATAGGAAAGCTATAGCCAGGCATAAGAATATAGTTACATTCTGATGGATCAGGATGGGATATTTCATGGGAGCTCTAAAGTGGTTGACAGCAAGTTAGCCTACTAGACTGGTAGCTCTCAACCATGATGAGGTGAAGTATTTATGGGTCAAGGAGTGTTGTGAGGGATGTTCTAGGTAATTTATTATTATTATTATTATTATTATTATTATTATTATTTGGTACTGGAGATTGAACTCGGGACCTTGTGCTTGCACAGCAGGCACTGGAACCACTGAGCTAAATCCCCGGCCCCAAATTGATTATTAATGAAAGTTAAGGTACAAAGTTCATAAAAGATTTCATTCTTATGAAGTAAAATGTATTCTGGGTCATCCTTCTGAAAAAGAAAATCATTTGTGGACCGGGGATTTAGCTCAGTGGTTCCACTGCCTGCCTCACAAGCGCAAGGACCTGAGTTCAATTCCTGGTACCAAAAAAAAAAAAAAAGACACCTGGGGGCTACCCATTTTCCGGCCCCCCTTCTGTCTCTCTTAGGCAGAAGCCTTCTTTCTCCCAATAAATTTTTTCTACTCTAAAAAAAAAAAAAAATCATTTGCACTCAGTTCTCCATACTGTTTGAGTAGGTCAGAGAAGATAGTGTCATGGTGGAACATGGGGAATTATATGTGAGCCCAAGGGTACTGAGAGTTTGTCATTTTTTTGTTTTGTTTTGCTACTAGGGATTGAACCCAGGGCCTTCATACTGAGCTACACTCATAGTCCTTTGTCTTAGTTACTTTTCTCTTGTTGCTGAGACAAAATACCCAACACCCAAAGTTAAAGGGGAAAGGTTTATTTACTTCATAGTTTGTAGGGTTTCAGTTCATAATCGGCTGGCTCCAAGGCAGGGTGGCAGAGGGGTAACAGTTCGAGGGGGTAGAAGATAGCAAAAGCAGCAAGAGAGTTTAACAGCGTCTTTCTGCCCCTTTTATCTTATTTAGACTACTTAGGGCAGATAGCCTCATGGCCTTAATCCTAGTGGCCTTGGGCCTAGCCCTACCATGAATCACACACTCCAGATTCAGCCACTTCTGAAAGCATACGAGACTTTGGCAAGGAGCATCTAGACACAAGTCATAATACCCTTAAAAAATTTTTTTTAAATTTTGAGACAGGTAAGTCACCAAGTTGCTGCCCAAGCTGGGCTTGAACTTGTGATCTTCCTGTCTCAACTTCCCACAATGCTGGAATTACAGGTACATGCCACCATGCCCAGCTCTCGTCATACATTTAAAATGTTATCCATCAAACGATTCACAGCAGAGACCAGGTTAGGTCTCTCCATTTGTATTTATGTCTGTATATCTATTACCTTTTCTTAAAAGTGTTAAAAAATCTATATGCCTTCATAAAAAATTCTAGCACTCATTCACTTAACAAGTTTTTTTTAAAGCATCTGTTATGTGATGAACAGTCACAGCCCCTGTCCTGATGGGGGACTTATAATCAAGATGGAGGATAGAAACGATAAAATAATAAAGAAATAAATGTATAATGTATCAGATAGTAGTAAGAGCTGTAGAGAGCCATAAAGCAGCGTTTTGTGGTTGTTGTTTTATGTAGGTGATCAGGGAGGCCTTACCAATGTGATGTCTGAGCAGTGGTCTGAAGGAAGTGAGCAGTGGTCTGAAGGAAGTGAGGGGAGGGAACCATGTGCTTTTCTGAGGAAGGGAGAGAGTTCCAGTCATAGGGATTAGCAAGTTCAAGGGCCCTGAGGCCAAGATTTAAGGAGTGGCAAGGGGGTTTTTGTGACTGTGGCTGGTGAGGGAAGATCAAGTAAAGACAAAATTCCAGAGTGAAAGAGGACCAGGACAGATCATGTAGAACCTTGTGCTTTCAGTGGAAACAAGAGGCCATTGAAAGATTGTGAGCAGAGAAGTGTGGCATGATGTAGCTTACATTTTTAAAGGTTCATTTGCTGGCTGAGTATAGATTGTAATGAGAAGTAAACAGGGAGACAAGTAAGAAAGCCCCTGAGGAATACAGGGGAGAGGTGAGGTCATGGTCTGGACCAGGATTGTGACATGGGGAGGTGAGAAGTGGCTGAATTCAGGGTGTAGTTTGAAGGTAGAGGTGACAGGATTTACTGAGGCATTAGATGTGAGTTGCTACAAGGACCCGAGTTCAATCCTTGGTACAAAAAAAAAAATTCCCATAGATGTGAGTTGCTCAAAAAAGAGAATTAAGAATAATTTTAACCTAAGCATTTGGAAGAAGGCACTGCCATTTGCAGTGGACTAGAAGAAACTGGCTTAGGGGAACAATAAGGAGTTCAATTTTAGACATGTTTCTGGTGCTTGTGGAAATCCAACTGGAAATGCACAAAAAACAAAAGTACACCTTTGCATATATATATATGAGAAATATAGGCATGTGCTCTACTACTGAGTCATACCCCCCCCACCCCGGTCCCCTTTTAAATTTTTATTTTATTTTAGGTTAGTTTTTATTTTTTTGTACTGGGGATTGAACTCAGGACCTTGCACTTATGAGGTAGGCAGCGGCACCACTGAGCTAAATCCCAGGTCCTAAATTTTTATTTTATTTTGAGACAGTGTCTCACTAAAATACCTAGTCTGGCCTCAAAGTTGTGATCCTTCTGCCTCCGCCTCTCAAATAGCTGGGATTATAGGGCTGTGTCACCATACCTGGCTAAAAGTCCTTTATTCTTATTTTTAGAAAATCCCCATCTTCTACTAGAACAATTATTCATGGTTTAGTGATATCTTTCACGGATACACGTACATATACACTTGTGTGTACACAACTTTGTGTTATCCACCATTCTCTTTGTGATAATACTTTTCCTGTTTTCATATAACAGGGCCTTGTGAGTCCTGGGATTTTCCTACCCCCTCTCCTCCCTATACCTCCTTCCTGCACTCCTTGAAATCTCATGCTTTTTGCCTTTCTTTTCTAGGAGGAGGTTGTTTTACTCTATAACCTCAACAGGCCTATGAGGTATCCCCAGTACCAGGGCCGCTTCCAGAACCGTGTAAACCTGGTGGGGGACATTGCCCACAATGATGGCGCCATCATGCTCCAGAGAGTGAAGGAGTCTGACGAGGGAAACTACACCTGTAGAATCTACTTGGGGAGCCTGATGTTCAGGAAAACCCTTGCTCTGCATGTGATCCTGGAAAAACCTCAAAGTAAGTATCTAGTATTCGGTTGGGAAGGGATGAGGGACTGTAGCTTGTCCAGGGCCAGCCTTGGAGTGAGTCCAGAAGGATTCTTGGGTCACATAGTGGCAGGAAGCATCCCCCTCGGGTGCTGATGTTAGGCTTGCAGCACCCTAAGAGTGATATGTCCCTTAGCCTGGCTTCTTAGCTGCCTAGCTTGCTCCCCCTGCTTCTGGCACTGCTGGTGAGGGAAGGGGAGTTACTGTTTGGTGACCCTTCTGTGGCCCTACTCAGAGCCAATGTGATCTACTGCTGTAATGATATGAGAGCTCAGAGGTAGTCAGAATTGAGTCCTAAGGGGCAAGGGATTTAGCTCAGTGGTTCTGCTGCCTGCCTCACAAGGGGAAAGTCTGGAGTTGATCCCTGGTACCAAAAAAAAAAAAAATCAGACCTTCTAGAATTGGGTCCAAAGTCATTTTTACTTGGCATCATGGGACTTATTGTGTACCCTGTTGTGGAAGGGAAAATGGTCCTGAGTGGGTGAGGGACAGCAAGGAACAGAGAGAAAACAGAATGGCACCAGAACCAAAAATGGGGGCTTTTCTGATTGAAGGTTCTATATTCTGGCAAGCAATGTACATCAAGGCCAGTGGTATGTGGGAGAATAAAGATTCAGTTGTGTTGGTAGAGAGTGGTTGACAAGTGAGGGGTTAAAATTAAACCGTAATGCAGTTAGCAGTCAGGATGTGGCCTGTGGACTTTGCCCCTCACCAGGGCCTTCAGCAGTTGTCTGTGGTTGGCTGGGGAAGGCAGGGGAGTAGTGGGGGTGGGAAGGAACCCACCTCAGTACCTCAGGCCAAAGAGTTCAGTCTATGGGTGTGCCACCCGTTAACAGCAAAGGGCCTCAGCTGAAGAGGGAAGTGGGACAGATGGATTTCTTAGAGAACTATTGTCTCTGTGTGCTTTTCTCTGTCTTGTCTCAACTTCACAGAGAAAAGCCGTTGTGGAGTTCACTCAATTCTGATTCTTCCTCACCCACAGACCCCCATTCTTATCTCCACCTGCCATCCTGAGGCAGGGGGGCTCCCTTCTGCCCTCCTTTTATCTGGCATCCTGTGCTCTGGTGTCAGGCTGTCCTCCTCCTCAGGAATCTCCCATCATGGCTCTTTAGGCTCACACTTTCTGTTGGTTCTACCATTCAACAAGCCCCAGCATTTCTACTACTGACTTTTGCAGACATCTTCCTTCCAATCTTTATTATCACCGTAGTTAAAGACTGTCTTCCTGTCAGGCGTGGGCCTCTTACCAGCCTCCACTTCCATTCTTAGACAGTGCTATCTCTCTAAATCACAAGTCAGACTTTCTATTCTACTGCTTTAGTCTTGCAGCAGTTTCTCCACTGCTTACAGAAAAAAGCTGACCTTTTGGAGATGATAAAGTTCCTTCCTGATTCGCATCACATTATCTCTCCAGCCAAATCACACCTACCAAACTATTTCCGGATCCTATAACTCCCTCCGGTCAGGCCTCCAGACATCCCCTCTCCCTTTTCCCATATTGTCTCTTCTTTCTTTCTTCCTTCCTTCCTTTCTACCGGGGATCGAACTTGGGACCTTGTGCTTGCGAGGCAGGCAGCGGAACCACTGAGCTAAATCCCCGGCCCTTGTCTCATGTTTCAAAACTCACATTAAACTGTTGTACTTTTGGTGGCAGATTCTCGTCTTTTCTCTGCATAGAATCAGGTTTCCTTTTCTCTCTGTCCCTGTGTACCCCATATAGACATCTGCGGTAGCACTTGTAGCAGCCAGTGGTTTTCTGTTTCCATGTTTGTCTCCCTCCTTAAAGGCAGGGACCATGCATCATTTGTCATTGTTGCCATCCACTATTACAGTGATATCTGGCACTGAGGAAGTGTTTGAGAAGATACGTATTTAGAGTGACTAGAGTGGGGGGTTTAGTTCAGTTGCTGGGGATTTAGCTCAGTGGCACCACTCCTGCTTTGCAAGCAAGGTCCTGAGTTTGATCCCTTGTGTGTGGGGGATGGTGACAGAATGACTAGAGGAGATGAGTGAAGAGTGCCATCCAGGCAGAAGTGACACTGAAAGCCCCATTGGCATTGTGAGTGTTGTGGCATGTATTTTTTTGAAAATAGTCACTTGCCCATAGAAAACTCAGCAACCTTTAAAATACCTGTTATTTCTAGGTCATTTGGTAAACCAAAATTGAAAATAAAATTGTTGATGCAGAAGGGAACTCTCCTACAGGTGAGTTCCCACCCACTTTCATATTTTAGGGATAAACATGGAGGTCAGACTTTGGTCCTCACTCTGATGAGGACAGTGTCCCCTGTAGCCCAGTATCAGGTGGAGTCTGCCCTTCTCCCTATGCTTCCTGACCTGGCCACTGCTACTTGGCATAGAACTGATGTGCGGCTCAGCTCTTTTCTGGAGTACTGAGACTCTCTAATTACTTTTCGCCTTTCCCAAACATTGGTGATTCCAGCAACCTCTAGACCTGAGGTCCTGGGAGGAAATCATGTGGTGATCATTGTGGGGATTGTCTGCATCACTCTCCTGCTGCTCACTGGTTTGATACTGATTCTGAAGAAGACTCACAGGAATGAGAGGTACAGGCAGCCCCACCCCTTGGGTTGGGAGGCTGGGGATGCAGGACTGGGACTGCCTCTAACTCAAAGCAGAAGAGAGTGAGGGAGTCCTAACTGGGGGCATTTTTAAATGGAATCATTTTGATTATCACATTAGATGTCACTGCAGGTAGCTCTGTCCTTTTTGTTCATTATATCTCTGAAAAGATTTGGCCATTCCTACGTGGTCCTCATTTACTTTGGTAATATATAAACTTTACAAATGTAGGTTTAAGTGGAGTATAATTAAGAACATAAATCTTATGCAACAATGATAACAATACTATTCACTGCCTGAGGGAACTGATTTTTAATTTAGCTACACTGAATGATGTGTAAAGTTCAGATACTGAGAGCTGCCAGTGGTTTTATTTAAAGGACTACATCCTAGTTCTGAGAAGCTTTTTGAATGGACATGGTTCTACATGAATTATTGTTGAAAAATGTTTTTAAAGGCCTAATTTCATCAGTTGTTCTCCCAGGGTCTCAGAAATGCCCAGATGCTCTGACATAGATCCTAGAGTTTCTTTGGCTGTTGGAAAGTCCCAAATATTTGGTTTACCCAACTATTGATGAAATATGTTGGTAGGGCAAGTGCATTTTGTTGTTGTTGTTGTTGAAATCATGTTAATGGGAAAGGGTCCTGTGGAACTAAACAATGCTGAGGTTTTTTTTTGTACTGGGGATCAAACCCAGGGCCTCACACATGCTAGGCAAATACTCCACCAGTGAGCTCCCACTGAGTCAGTCCTGAAACACTGACTTTGGGTGACCTTTCCCAAGGGAGTCTAGATTCTACAGAAAGCACTTGTGGCTGCTGGGTTGGCAGTTCCGGTTCCCAAGTTTCTCTGATATGGCCTGAACTTGGTTGGTCTCTGTGAGGGTCTTTGCTCTGAGCATGCTAAGAGCACAGAACTCAGAGCTAGACGATGTGGGTTTCATTACCAGCTTACTTCCCCTCCTCTGGGCCTTGTTTCCTTCACAATGATGGGTGGTATTTCCATGTCCAGTAGTTTAAAGAAATAATCAGACTGCCATGTTGAGATTCATCCATAAATATGTTTACCTATAATCAGAAAGTAGAATCATTGTCAGTGTCTGTCAGAAAGACTTGAGTCAATGAATAGGTATTTCATTCAATGAGATACCAACAAGCCTTTATAGAAAGACATGAAATGATACCTAAGGGGTAGTGATATAGAATATGTAGTATGATCTCATTTGTATAAAAAGAAAGTAATGAGGTGCTTACTTTAGGAGCATATATGCTAAACATGTTTTGTGTGAATTTACTTAAGCCTGCATTGAGAGAGTTGCAGAAGGATAATTCTAAATTATTAATAGTGGTATAATATTTAAGATAAAGAAGGTAGATCCTGTGAGGGTGAAGGGCTTATTGGGAACTTCAACTTCCAACTTTCTAAATTTCTGTATTATTTGATTATTTTATAATGAGGATGTATAACTTTACAATCAGAAAATATGACATTTCTACCTCGAGACAAAAATATATGGTTTCTGCTGGGCATGGTGGCACATACTTATAATCCCATAGTTTGTAAGGCTGAGGCAGAAGGATCGTAAGTTTGAGCCCAGCCTAGGCAACTTAACCAGACCCTGTTTAAAAGTTAAAGGGTAAAGAGTTCTGGGGATGTAACTCAGCATGAAGGCCCTGGGTTCAATTTCTAGTACTGATAAAATAGTTTATTTCTAGCTGACTTTCTTCCCTCTCTCCTTTCCTTCCTTCTTTTCCTTTTTTCTCTTTTTAAAGCCCCTGCCTTAGGGTCCAGGACAGCAAAAAATAAAAAAGAATGAATGTCCATTTAGTGGTGAATGTAGAAAGCAAATGGTCAGGTCAAAGGCAAAGGGCCCCTGGGTGGAGTGTTAGGGTAACTGGGCTTAGCCCTGCCAGGGAGAGGACAGGAGCCCTTGGAATTAGAGGCTTGCTGCCCCCTGTTGGTTCAACTCATCTTTCTGGTCCTCAGAAATGTAAAAAAGGATGATAAAGTCAAATCCCATGTCCCCTCTCTGTTCACTCAGTTAAAATTATACCTTTTACTATGGACATAAAATTGTTAGAGTGACAATAGAGAAGTTGAAGCTGTTTTTCATCCTAGTGGCTTCTTGCTCTCCATTAGAAGTGAAGTAGCTCCAACCCCGGGAACTCTCTCTTCACAAAGCCACATGGGTCCCATGTAGGCACATTTAAATAAACACAGCTGGCTGGTTAATTCCATGTGCTTTTCATGGCGTGCAGTTCAGGATGTTCTACGACCTTGATGAAAACTCTGGAGGACACAAAGAAGGCTAATCCAGAGGTAAGAGAGCTCTGTCTTTTGCTCCTGCCCTAAGAACACTGGGTAGATGCAGGGTAGCACCCTTCTTGCTTCCCTGGGATCTGGGGCTTACTTTTGGTGTGTCTCAGCTCAAAGGGCAGTGCCTTGAGTATGGCAGGGACTCAGGAAGCCCTTAGCACTGCAGCAAGGGCCTGATGAGTGTGGTGGGGCAGGGTGGGCTGAGCCAGACCAGTCCTGGACAACAGATCCTGGTAGTGGGCCAAGGAAAGAGTGCTAGACATGAACAAGGAAAGCTTTTCCACATCCCTGAGCCTCATCAGCAAAATGAGGATAAGGGTGAAGATATCTTCCCTGACTGCCTTTCTGTACTGTTACAAGGCTCAAATGAAATGATGATAGCAAGTGCTTCATAATCCATGGGGCACTGAGTAAATACAAGGGAGAATTACAATGCCTTGGGTAGTTGAGTTAATGGTTAAGATGAAGTGTTCAGGGACTTTTAGAAATAGCTGACCAAGAAGGACTTCTTCCTCCATATTCATTTGTAATGGAGTTATAAATAAGGATTGGGAAATATATTAATTTCCCTTCCTCTTCATCGCTTCCTTTCTCTTTTTAACTTTAAAGAACTCCTTTTTGAACTGTTTTTATCCCAAGAGTAAGATTCCCACCCCCATCATCATGCAGGTTTCTTTGGAAGCCCCCAAATTTGTCACTGGATAATATTGCTTTCCCAAAGAGTGACAGGACTGTGAACCACAAAGTGCCACCGACCTCACAGATGTGAGGTTCAGTGAGGGTTTTCCCTGCCATATAAACCCTCCCAGAGATGGTGATTAGCTGCTGATTAATGCCATCATGCCATGATTCTAATTAGGAGGAAATGTCTGGGGCTGGGGATTTAGCTCAGTGGTTTAGCCGCCTGCTGCACAAGGGCAAGGACCTAAGTTCGATCCCCGATACAAAAAAAAAAGAAGGAAATGTCCACAGAGTACAAGTAATTTAGCAGGATAAGAGTTCCCTGATGCTAATTCAATGCCCATGGAAACAAAGATATTCAGCTTTTGATTTTTATGCTGGTGATCTTTGCGGCTGAGTTGATTTCAGGAAGCTGGAAGACTGAATTACCATTTTTGACAATAATTCTCTAGCACTCAGTAACCCTCTGAACTTACTGGTTTTGGTGGCTGATGCCTATGAATGGGAATAGGAAGACTTTTTCTTGATGTATGAGATTTGCCTAAGTTTTAGGAACTTTGTACCATTTTTTCGTCCTCTAGAAACATGTTTACTCCTCAATAACTACATGGGAGATGACAGAAGAACCAAGTGGAAAACCAGACAGCACCTACATGATCATGGTAAGGATGAATCTAGGCCCCAGCTGTGCCTGGTATCTAGGGGTAGGAGAAGGAGCTGGGAAAGTTTGGTGGGCATAGCTAGTTCACCTGGCAAGGCTCTTTGGTGCAGGCTGAGGTTTTCCTCAGTGGTAGGAAAGTTGGTGAAACTAAGCTTTGCTGGATAGGAGAGTATCATCAAAATTGCCTTTACAACCAGTCTTGTGGATTAAAGTCATTACTAGAAAAAGAAGATGAAGAATGGGCTTCATCAGGAGTAGAGAGAGGTCTTTGCCTTATTAGCACAAGGCCTATTAAAGAGAATGTGTTAGGATCACAAATCTTTTACTGCAAAGGGCTGTTTTAGTTCTATTAGAAGGTCAAAGTAAGATTTTTAATTCTGTACCTTATTAATACTTTCACATAATCTAACTGCCATGCAGGCAGAACAGCATGGAGTATGACTCCTATTCTCTTAGCTCACACTTCTGTGGTTTACCAGTAAGTAAAGCACCCATAAAAGGAACCTGGCCACACAGTGAGTAGGGGTATGGACAAAAGGAGCTGGTTGGCAATAGTTCAATGCTCTTTGTGGACTGATTATAGGTGCTCATCCCACAAAGGAGCAGTGTTCTTCTAGGTTCAGGAAGCCTGGGCCTGTGCTTATAGAATGATGGGTTGTGTTTGTTCCTGCTGTACAGCACAGAGGACACATGACTCCCAGCTGACTGCAGCAGGGGAAAGTCTGCCAGGGAAGTGTAAGATCAGAGACCTGGCCTCGATCCACCAAGTGAAACATTAGTCTTGCTCTGAAGTTGTTGTTGAATAGAGTCATTTTCCCCTACATCCTTTCCTCATTATTGCCACGTGATGCTCCAGTGAACTGCCAGGCTCATTCTGATCCTTACAGAGTGAGTGGCTGATGTGGCTACTGGTGGATGTGCCAGCAGAGTTGGAGATGGTGTAGGAATGATAATGCCCTCCACAGCCCCATTCCCCACATGCAGTGCCAGGTGTTTGTGATGCAGCAGCACCTCTGTCCCTTTGAAACAGATCCAGGCCTAGGCCACAAGCTCAGAGGCCATCGGGACTAGTCAAGGTTTTCAAAGTTTTAAAAATTTTTTTATTTTTTATTTTTAATACTATGTGCCAGGTTAAATAAGCCTGTGGGGAAATCCTGGACTTTAGGCCACTTGTTTGAGACCTCATTTACAGAGGTGATTTCTGATGGATGTAGGGGCAAGGAGCAGGAACCTTTGATTTTTGTTGTTACTGTTGTTGACTTTATTAAATTTACTTAAATGTATAATTGGCCCTTGTATCCAGGACCATATTCTGTGTCTATGGATTTAACTAACCACAGATTAAAAATATTTGGAAAAATATTGCTTTTATAATGAACATGTACAGACTTTCCGCCCTTGTCATTATTCCCTAGACAATATAGTATAACACCTATTTGCATAGCATTCATATTGTATGAGGTATTATCAGTAATCTGGAGATGATTTCAAGTATACAGAATGTGTGCAGGTTACATGTAACTACTATACCATCTTATATAAGGGAGTTGAGAATCCATGGGTGGTAATACATACAGGGTTCCTGGAACCAATCTTCTTTGGATACCAAGGGTCAGCATGATGCTGGGTCCCCTTTCTAAGCCTGTGCACACAGTGGTTAAGATCACAGGCTTTGGAGTTGGACCTGGGCCCAAATTCTGACTCTGTGACCTATCATCTAGATACCAACTTAGAGGCAGGTAACTTAGCCTCTCTGAGCCCCCACTTCCTTGTTCTTACAGTGGGAATAACAGCACCTGTCTCCCCAGGGTGATGTGTGTGAAATTTAGTATTGAGCCAGGCACGTGAAAAGAGTGAGTGGCAGCTGATATTGCTATTGAACTTCCTTTTTTTTTGTTTGGTGCTGAGTAATGAATCCAGAGCCTCGAACATGCCAGGCAAGTGCTCTACCCGTGAGCCACATCTTCTGCCTTACACTACTTCTTATAAGTATGTGTCTTACAAGTATTTGTGTCTTTCCTCTCTTTGCTCACAGCACCCAGTTCAATCCTCTCTGACGTCAGATCCAAATAACCTACTTGGAAAAAAGACAAGTTGGGAAATTCCCAAAACAGACCAAGCTTTTTGAGAAGAAAGAAGAGTTCTCTTCATCTTATGGTGGCAGGGAGTCTGTCTTGTGTGTGTCCTGAGCCACTGTACCAGTTACTTCAGATGTCTGCCTCCTAGCTGTCCTTGGCTTCAGTCAGTGGATGGAAGATGGAGAGTTTGGAGCCTGGCAGAAAGACTGGACAGCTGTGGAGGACCAGGACAAATGAGAAAAGGGGCCATATGGACTTGGCCCCTTGGAGTGGGGCCATGGCCCCAGGCAAGCTGGCTGAGCTGCTGCAGTGGCCTCAAGCACTCTAGCAGACCAGACCCTTCATGTGGACACTTGTTTGTGAATAAACTGCTAAGAAGAACCAAGCCAAATGATTCTTTTGATAAATTATCTCTATATAAATGTAGTTTATTTTTAATGTGGAAATTGTCCATTTTTATGCCCTGGCTGTGGGGCAAGTGGAGCTTGGGTGGGGAGTTTGCAGCATGGAACTCCTGGGAGAATTGAGGTTGCTGGGGGAGAGCTGCACACTGATGCAACATGCTGGGGCTGGTTTTGATCCTAGGAAAGGGTTAGGGGCCGAACATGTTAGAAGTGGGATATGAGCTCTGGGATTGAACCCAGTGTTTCTTCCTTCCAGCTGGGCACTGCAGTGCTGGTGACTCCTTGCGGGCCTCACCATAGGCCTCCTGATTTGGAATTCCTGGGTGAGAGCCTTGGTGTCTGTCTTTTTCAAAAGTGATACTCATAAGTTGCTAAAGAGGACAGCCACTGATTTAACTTGTGGTCTGAAATATGACTTTCCTATACTTTTTAGTTACTATCGTAAGTCTTGATAAGGTTGATCTTAAAGATCCTTTTGTTCTGAACTCTGTCTTCTAGCTTCTAGGGATCAGCCTGGATTCAGCCAGGGTCTCCTTTCCTTAATGACCACAGGTCTTTCTCATTCTCTGCATCCCTTTTTTCCCACTTTGCCATTCAGGACCCAGATAAAGGAGATCTTTGCTGGGTCTCTGATCTCTGATGTAGTTTCAAGCTCATTTTTTTTTTTTTGTACCCAGGATCGAACTCTGGTCCTAGCACTTGTGAGATAGGTGGTGGAACCACTGAGCTAAGTCCCAGGCCCCTCAAGCTCATTTTTGAATGATTCTCAAGCTCTCCAGACATCATGGTCCTCTTGTAACATGCCTGTGGTTGATGAATTCTCTCTTTTATCAACTGTTCTTGGGTAGCCATGGAGAAGAGCCACTGAATGTTCCTGTTTTGTTCTTGGTTAGCCATAGGACACTTGTTACCTCCAAATAAAAAATATGTCAATATGCATACTGAAGGAAATATCCTGTCCAGGACATACCAAGGGCACATGTTGGCATGGTAGGGGGAGGGAGAAGGACTCTTCGTAGCTGATATATTCGTAGAGAGGAAGTGGCTTCATTCCTGGGCTATGGTGTAACATTTTCCATGGGCCAAGGGGCCCCTTTCTAATTCCTCAAATATTTCATGCATTGGAGGATAGCCTTTAAAATACAGGATTATACAGGTGATGGGAGGCGATTTTACATCCATTGTCCTGGGACTAAGAGAATAACGGATAAGAGCTGGAGTGTGGGCTGACAGCTGATCCACATAATCCTCACAAGGCACTTTGATGTGGAAGTGTAGGTGTGCCCTAATTTTAATTTGATTGGTTCAAAATCTGGCTTCCATTCTGGGTTCAGAACTGGGACTGAGGAGGAGGAGGAAGAACACACCCACCTCTCTCTCCCAGCCTTGCTTCCCCACTAACTTTCCTCTCATATGTAGTCATGAAATCAAAATCGAAGGTAGAAACTCCAGGTGTAGAACTCTAATTTTGCCTAAAATCAAAACAGCCCTGGGGCCAGGGGTTTAGCTCAGTGGTTTTGCTGCCTGCTGCGCAAGAGCAAGGACCCGAGTTCGATCCCCGGTACCAAAAAAAAAAAAATAGCCCTGCAGGGGACCATAAGAAAGACCTGATTTCTCTCTCATATCCTCCTAGAGAGGATCATCTATGAAATCTAGTGACAGGAAGATGAACAATGTAGGGAATAGGCTTCAGCTTCACATGACTTGGCTCAAACCCTGGCCCTAGCTCTTACTCTTCAAAATTTACTTAGGTTATTTGAGGGTGTTTTTCCTACACAGATTCTCTTCAAGTCGGATGGGGTTACATCTGTTCTGAAAATATTGTAAGTTGAAAATGGATTTAATACACCTGTAGAACCACATAGCCCCATATTGGTTATTTATTCTTGTGATTGTTGGGCTGACTGCAAGCTGCACCTCACTGCCACTGCCCAGCATTGTGGGAAAGAATCTTACTATAAATCACTAGCCTGGGAAAAGACCAAACATTCAAAACTCAAAGTATAGTTTCTGCCAAATGCATATCACTTTCGCACCATCATAAATATAGAAATTTTAAGTCGAACCATCTTAAACCAGGGACTATATCTACATAAAATAGAGAGTCATAGGATTTTGTTTTCAATGACTGGGGGCCACCGCATTTTCTCTTGCATGTGTCCTACCCTCATGCTGTAGGGTGTACTTCTTTTCCCACTTTTACTTGGCCCAAACTTGCTCTGCAGCCTGTTCCTTTTCCTACCTTTAATACAACTTTGCTCCTATT
Source organism: Heterocephalus glaber (assembly GCF_000247695.1). The sequence continues at coordinate 13,599,135 of NW_004624784.1, read as the reverse complement.
AAAAAAAAAAAAAAAGAAGTTGAGGATGGTGGCACATGCCTGAAATCTCAGCACTTGGGAAGCTGAGGCAGGAGGATCACTGCGAGTTCAAGGCCAGCCTGAGCTACATAGCAAGATCGGTCAAAAGATATAGTTTAGGCATAGTACCTGGGCTGAGCCTCCAATCCCTTTGAGTGCATTTTCGCTAGTTCAATCCATCTTGTCAGCTCTTGCAACTCAGAAACTGGACTTTTGCCTTCTATGTAATTCCATTCGGCCTGTGCCATTCAGTATGGATGACAATATCTTCTGTTGATTCATCCCCATCTCTTACTAACTTGGACTTCTATAGGCAGAAAATCCTTTAACCAAAATACTGAAATCTCTCTACCCATCTGAAGAGATAAGAAGCTGAGCTTGGGCAAGGGTGTTGTGGAGCTCTGAGTGGTGACACTCTGAGGGGCAGAAAGTGTGCTGAGGAAAGCAACCTGAATCTCTTGTTGGAGATTCTTTAGCAAGCAGTTTCTTACTTGAATTTGCAGTATTTTGGGTCCCTAGAACCCTAGTTGCTCCCATGTCCGATGTTTCCAGAAGCACACAGGCCTTGCCAAGAGAAAGCAGCCCTAAGGGTGGAGGGGCTGGAGCCACCTATGAATAATGGAGGAGCTAGCAGCTCAGAATTTGATGATTGGAATTGCAAATGGCCAGCTGGTCCACTGGGGCCAGTAGATAAGCCTTCCTTAAAAGACTTTCAGCCCTTTGGTCTTTTTCTTGATTTTGCAACTACACACACACACACACACACACACACACACACACACACACACACACATTGGATTGCTCACATGTCTACATTGACAATTTGATAAAATGCTAGCTTGCTCTTTCTGAGTGGTTGGTAAATAGTTGGGTGGTCATTTTGGCACTGAATTACTAAGCAAAAAGAAAGTTTCTCAGGACCACTGACCCTCTGACTAGTTGGTTTGCAGATGTGGTCTAGGCTCCTTCAGGGGAGGTCAGGCAATCCATGACCACTTCCATAAAACCAGACTCTCACATCTCTTCTTCACCAAAAAAACAAGGAAACTCAGAGTTTTCTCACAAAGCAAAGACCTTTCTCATTTCACAGGTGGTGAAAGCGATGGGGATTTACCTGTTCTGGAACTTTCAAAGGCCCCTGTCTGAGTGCATTGTATGTTTATGGTCTTCTGTGTTCTGGTGCCATTTTGTTGCCTGTCTATATCTCCCATTGTTTTAATAACAGGAGCTATCTGCTCCTGTACTTTACCTTTGTCTTTCTTGCTTTGGAGTCTTTGCCCTTGGTGCATTTTTCCTGGGTTGCCTCTCCTTTCTTACTTACTCATAACAACATTCCTTTGAGGCCCTGCTTAAGTCTCATCAGAGTGAACTAGTTCTCTCATCTTCCTAGGTATCTCCAGACTTGATCAGATTTTTATCTTCTGTTGTCCTGATTGTTTCCTGAGGGAGACATGTTCTCTTCTTTTAGAGACCCTGCTTTAGTTCTTTTCTGTGGCCCTTGAAGCCTCTGACCCATGTGAGACAACCCCTTGTGGAGTGGAGTGGAAGCCTGTTCAGGGAGCCTCTGGACCTGGCTCCTGGGGTCTGTTCCCTCACACCTTGGCTGGATGAGGGCAGGATGGTGGAATTTCTACCCTTTCCTCAGATGTGATATAGACATTCACCTACCCTCATCTGCTCAGGGAACTAAAAGGCCCAGAGCATATTCAGAAGAATATGACACAAGCTTTTTACTGGAGTTAGAGTCTAGACAGGTTAGTTGTGTGAATAAATAGTGACAATACTCTCTGGCTCCTTTCTATAGAGACTCCAGCAATACCAGGGGCACCTTCTTATCCTTACCCTCTGCAGACAGGATTCCACCCACCATGCTGCACTGTTTGAGCATTTATCTCCTGTCTAGAATGTGAGCTCCCAAAGGGAGCCGTATCATTCATTTCTAGGTCTCTAGTTTCTAGCCCACTGTCTAGCACACAGGGCCATTGAGTAGGCACAGTCGTCCCCCCTTATCTTTGGCTTTTGCTTTCTGTGGTTTTAATTAGGCACAGTCAGTTTTGGTTTGAAATTATTAAATGGAAAATTCCCAAAATAAGCAATTCATAGGTTTCAAACTGAGTAGCGTGATTAAATCTTGCATCTTTTTTTGGTACTGGGGATCGAACTCTGGTCCTTCTGCTTGCAAGGCAGGTGGCAGAACCACTGAGCTAAATCCCTGGCCCAAATCTTGCATCTTCCTGCTTCATCCCAGGCAGGACATGTACTATTCCTTTGTCCAACATATCCAAGCTGTATCCACTACCTGGCCATTAGTCACTTAGTAGCTGTCACAGTTATCAGATTGTCTGTTGTGGCAGCCTAGTGATTATATACAAGGTTTGGTATGATCTATGGTTTCGGCATCCACTAGGGATCTGGGAACATATCTTCCATGGATAATGGAAGACAATTTTGAGTTTGTTAAACAAGTGACTGGATCGATATGTAAGTGAATGTACCCAGGATCACAGAGCACAGAGAGAAATGATAACTAGAAGATCAGGAGTAGATGACTCTGCAGCAGAGTTTTGAAGAGAACTATGAGCTTGCTAAGCAGGCAAGAAAGGAAGGGAATTCCTAGAAAAGGAAAATGCAAAGGCAAAGACAGAGATGTGAAGGATGATGCAGGGTTAGAGAAACTTCATGTGTCCTGGCGTGGCTTGAGAAGGGTATGGGATGGAGAAGAGAGAAGAGCAAAATGAACCCTTACCTTGAAACCTATGAGTAGGCTGCTGTGTGCTCTGCAGATTGGCCAAAGCCGGCATTTAGCATGCTAAGCAAATGCTCTACTACTGAGTTATATCCCCGGCCCAAGGCTGGTATTTAAGACAAGGGTTGTTTCTGCTTAACATTCCTCTCTCCAACCCCCCGTGCCTGGCTTCTTAATGTCTCTTGCAAAGTTTTAAACATTGGTGGAAGGAAGTGCATTTCAAACTTTAATATGCTCAAGAATTGGCCGGGGATTTAGCTCAGTGGTTCCGGCACCTGCCTCACAAGCGCAAGGTCCTGAGTTCGATCCCCGGTACAAAAAAAAAAAAAAATATGCTCAAGAATCACTTTGGAGGCCTGTTAAAATGCAGATTCTGATTCTTTGGGCCTGGGGTAAGGCCTGTGACTCTACATTTCTAACAAGTTCCCAGGTGACACTTTGGATGCTGGCCCAGGAACCATACTTTCAGAAATTAAACTCTAAAGGCATTGTAAACTAGAAAGCTTAGCCTTCACAAGGCATTCTAAAGGCAATAGGAGACTGCTTCCTTTGGGTTATTTGTAACACTGCTTCTCCCAGAAGGCTAGGTAATTAAGCATTGTCCAGTAAAATTGTAGTGATGAATGGCATCAGGCAGAAATGCCAAAACCACAGGGCTTTGGTCCTAAAAAAGTCCATCTTTGCTACTTGTGTCTTCATTCTACAGAACAACACTTTGAGTTTCTGCTTCCCAGGCTTTTAATTGGCTCCTAGGCAAGCCTTACTCCTTTGCAGCAAAAGAGCACCTGAAGGCACAAGTGGCAAGGGGGGATCTGCAGCAGCTCTCCTCACCTCTCTGCCAGCCTCAGCCTGCTAGGCCCCCTCAGCCCTGCTCTGGCTCCAACTGACTCTTGGTCCTGGAGGGCTGAGTTGGACAAAGGCTATTCTAAGTCTGAATACTTAGGTTCTTTTAGCCAAATTCTGCAAAGAAGCATAAAATCTTTGGGACCCTTTAAATTTTTTGGAGACACTCTTGCTCTGTAGTACAGGTCAGCTTGGAATTCACTACATAGCTCAGGTGACCTTGAACTCTTGATTCTGCTGCCTCATCCTCCAAATGTTGGGATTACACCCCACCTGACTGAATTCATTTCTTGCCTCAGTTGCCTCCAGAATAGAAGCCTCTGGACCTAGTGTTGCAATCAAGTGAGTTAGAGAAGCTGCTTCCTTTAGTTTCTGGGCCTCACAGGCACCCTTGACTGCATTAAGAAAAAGAAAGAGGCCGGCTACATCAAACCAAAAATCTCTGGCAGCAGGGCTGGGCTGAAAAGTGTCTCTGGCAGCTTGGCTGCTGGTGCTGCAGACTGGGACTTGGTGGGATGGGACTGAGCTGAGAGCTGGGGCCTTGCTTGTGCCAGTCCATCCCTCTTGGCACACCTGTGCACTGCGGAGGGTGGAAGGAACGTTCGAGTCAGAAGGCAGTAGAGATAGGACCTGGGGGCAGCACTAGAGGAGACGTTTTTCCCAGGCTAACCCTTCTTCTTTTTTCTTGAAGTTCCTTCCCCTGGACCATCCCTCTGGAGCTGGACCCTACCGAAGTGACAGAGGCTCCTGGGGACAGTCTGTATGCGATCTTGGCAGGCGCACGGAGGGCATCTAACCATCTACCCCTCTGCCTTCCTGCAACTGCTTCTAAGCTCGGCTCCCTTTGCTCCTTCTCTAGTGAACATGGCTAGATTTCACTTCCTTCTCATGGGCTGCTTTCTCTCATTCCCTCTCCAAATTCAGCAGACTGGTCAGCCTTGTGTAGTCGGTCGCCACCTGTTTATCGAGTGTCTACTCTGCCAGGCACCATGCAGGACTCCCATTTTGTTCCTCCACATTCTTCCCCTTTGCACCTTCATTATGCACCCACAGATGCCAACTGCTTCATCTGTCCTCCTAATCTTTTCTTCCCTGGGCCTCTAAACAACCGCAGGGCTGGTTCCCTGTCTCCATCCCTGGGTAATGAGCAATGTGGAGTACTGGAAATATCCAGTGATTCACCCAGGCCTTGATTTAAATCCTGGCCCCTAATTACCATGTGTGAATGGGCGAATTAAGTCCTAGAAGCCTCTTTTTCCTCATTTAAAATTAAAAGGGGGGTGGCAGAAAGAAAGAAAGAAAGAAAGAAGAAAGAAAGAAAGAATATCTCAGGGTTAAGATTAAATTGAGATACTAGGGCTAGGGATTTAGCTCAGTGGTTCTGCCGCCTGCCTTGCAAGCGCAACGTCCTGAGTTCGATCCCCAGTAACAACAAAAAAAATTGAGATACTATATATCAAGTACTTGTCCCAAATTAGTGCCTAAAAGCATGTGTTGCTCCCTCTTTAGCACATGGCTGGCCCTTTGCAAATGCATAGCGTTGCTGCAGGAGAACCTGTATTCTACTTGACTACCACCTTGCTATGCCCTCACCTCAATTCTCCCACTTATGTCATTAAGCCTACTATATCCTTCCCCTTTCAAAAGAAATGTTTTGAATATACACAAAAAGAAGAGGAAACTAGATAATGAATGCTTTACCCATCACCAGTTAGTTTGGACTATCAAGCTATCTACTGTGATGACACGTAGTTCTCTTTCTTCCTTCTGTCCTCCCCCCCCCCCACCTCTCTCTCTCTCTTTCTTTCTATTTTTTTCCTGGAATATTTTAAAGCAGATTCCAACTTCATATCATTTCACCTGTAAATGCTCCAGTGTGTATCTTTAACCAATAAAGACTCTGGAGAATATAACCACATTATATTTTTAATCACATGGCACAAAATTAAGAATTATTCACTAATATAATCTAGTACCCAGGCCATATTTATTTTACCCCCAATTGTCTAAAAAATGTTTTTCTTGTTGATGTGTTTGAATCAGGGTCCCCCAAGGGTTTATGTAAAATCTCTTGATGTTTCTGCACAAGCTTTCTTTGTTCTGTTTTCTGTGGAAATACTAGAATAATGAGGAAATCATTACTTCCTGAAATTCTCTCCAACTCACTTGCCTGAACCCTTTCAAAATAATACAAAAACAAATATTTCCTTTTTTGGCCTTTTTTGGGGAATGTTTTTTAAATGATGAAAAAAGTCTCTCCCCTTATAGCAGCTTTGAAATAAATGGATTCTTCTAATAGTTTTTAAATCTAAAAATCATTCCAAATGAAGGAGTATTTGCTTTAGTTCTTGTTTCAGGGGGCAAAAATTCCTGGCAACTTTTGTTCTTTGCAGAAAGACTTTTTTATGCCCTCCCACTTGCTTTTTGAAATCCACCAACCATAGTATTTACCCTATCCCCCTTTTTCTCTCCATTACACACTCCCCCTCTCTCTTTTTAGCAGCCACATACAGGTCGGCCATATTAGAGAGATGGAAATAAAGCTTCCTTGATGTTGTGTATGTCTTTGAAGTACATCTGTGCATTTTCTTCTTTAGCATCTAACCATTCCTCCCCTGTAGTCCTTGGTCCCTCAAACCCGCCTCTCCCCTAGCCCACTCGCCTAACATCTCAGTCTGTGAAAATGCGCAGGGATGCCTGGCTACCTCGCCCTGCCTTCAGTCTCACGGGGCTCAGTCTCTTTTTCACTTTGGGTAAGTTAGACCCACATCTGCATGCTCCCGAGGGTTCTGAGGCGCAACAACTGGAAGAGGAGGGGGGGCAGGGGGCAGAAAGGAAGAGAGACAGTGTTAGCGCTTCCCTCCGTGTCCTTGGGAAGGGAGGTGTAGGGGACTGCAGGGACCTCGCCCAGACTGCATACTGCTGGAACTACTCGGTCGCAGAAAGGTTGGGTCGGGGTCTGAGTGTTGCTGTGGGGTGAAAATTGTCAAGGGAGGTGATTTTTCTTGGATTTCCCTAAGTGGACCCTTGTGGGGGGTAGGGCAGAGGGTAGGGTGATATGCGGAGTCTTGGTGGATTTTTTAATTTTAATTTTTTACTGCTGTGGATGTAGGGTCTTCGGACTTAGTGCTTCTTTGAAGGACTTCTTTTGTGAACCTGAATCCTTGAAATCTGGTGGATTTTAGGGAATTAAAATACAGTGTTTGGGAGAGTTGGGGGCAGAAAGTTGAGTCTGGGTCTGGTGTCCTGAAAGTCTTTGGCCCTGATTTGTCGGAATATGTGTGAGAATGGGTGGGAGGCAGGCTTGAGGAGCAATCCCCGAGTGGGGAGAAGGAGGGCTGAGGCAGGCACTGGTGCCAAAGGCACCTCCAGCTGGGGCCAGAGGGAAGGGAAGAGGGAGCAGGGGAAGAGATTCAGGGGAAGGGAAGGAACTCGGGGCTGCGTGAGGCTGGGGCCTTTGCAAAGCCGTCTTAGAACTGTCCAGCTCCATCTAGCTCAAGGTCCTCTGCAGTGGCCCCTGATGTCAATTTCATATTTGACCACTCATAGACTTCCTGGTGGGCAGGTGGGCTAGAAAGTTATTTGGGAGCTTTTTATAGATAGCTTCATTCTTGCTCCTTAACTTATTCATTGCTGCTGCAGTGACCAAGGGTCAAGTCCAAGGATTGCCAGTGGGAATGTTCCCTGTATCAAGTCTCCCTCTCTCTTTCTCTGTGGCATGATGAGCTGGGTATTGGGCAGAAGTGCTAACCAGAGTCACGAGAGCCCCTGGCAGCCTGCACCATAAGGTCTATTAGCTTTGCTGAGTTAGCTGGCACATTAGCAACAGAGCGGAAATGTTGTAGAAGCTTGACATTAACCCCAGGTTATTGCTCAATAACCACAGGCAAGTTACTCAGCTCCTGTGAACCTCAAGGCTCTCATGGGTAAGCTGGACAGTGCCTCCTTCTGGTGTGTTTGCAACCTGCACATAGCAGTGTCAGCAATGGATAACTGCTGACCCAGGATGTGAGAGTTGGTGGATTTCCAGAAGCAGGTGGGAGGGCTTTTCATGAGCCCAGGCACAGAGCTATGTTTAGTGCTCACAGCAATTGTTGGAAATAGATACTGTTATTACATGCATGTTGTAAGGAGGAAACAGAGGGACAGACGAGTAATTTGTCCAATAAGGTCACATGACTGGCATAAAGTGGAGCTGAGATTTGAACTCCTGTGTGTCTGGCTTCAGCAAATGCTGGACTCTACTGACCCAATGTTCAAGAAGTGGTGCTGCCATGTTAACAGTAATTGACCCAAGAATCCCAAGTGTAGGCAAAGAGGAGGAAATTAGGTGAGTGGCCTGGAGATGAAGGATAGACACCTTCTTTCAGGAGTTAGGAAGAGCTTTCTATGAAAAAGGAAGATGACTTGTGAGAGCTATTTCTCTTTTTTTTTTTTGTACTGGGGATGGAACTCAGGACCTTGTGCTTGCGAGGCAAGTGTGGTGCCACTGAGCTACATCCCTATGAGAGCCATTTCCAAGTGAAGAAAGCAAGAGGCCAGGACCAGGACCAGACCAGGACCAGAAACTTTGGAGCCTGGGATAAAGAAATCTGGATGTAGAGGCTGTGAGGGCTGTGGGGAGGAAACCAAAACCACACCAAACCCGAGTAGAGGAGGAAGACTTTGAATTTGAACCTGACGGCCTCTGGCACCTCAAGGCTATGAGGAGTGTGGACAATGAAACTTCTGTGGTGGTAGCAACGTCAGTCACTGGGATGAAGAGATGCCATGGATGTGGAGGGAGGGGACTGCCAGGGGTGGGGCCTGTAGTGATGATTGTAGAACTGGTGAAGAGAAAGAGAAGGTTGGGCAACTGGCTGTAACCATGGCATGAGCAGAGGAGTCTAATTTTTAGTGAGAAACTTTCTGAATGGTTGGGCTCCTTGGAGTTTTACTCAAGACTATTGACTCTGCAGCTATGGTCCTGTTACCAAAGTCTAGGTTATGGAAAGGGAGGCTTGCAAAGTGAAGTCTTGTCCTCATTCAGGCCCATTGCACATATCTGCTGGGCAGAGGCACCTAGACATAGAGGGGAAAATGTTTCCCTTTCTGTCAACAATTTTTTTTGTTTGTTTTGAGACAGGGTCTCACCATGTAGTTCAGGCTGGCCTTGAACTCAATGTGTAGCCCAGGGTAGCCTTGAACTCACAGTGATCTCCTGCCTCAACCTTCCTAGTGTTAGGATTATAGGCATGTGCCACCATGCCTGGCTTTCCACGGAATTTTATTGAGTACATTTTGTTGTGGGGGCCAGAGATACTATGATGAGTAAGAGTCAGTTCCTCAAAGCCTCTTGAGGGACATAAACAAGTAATAGCAATACAACATTTTATTTTATGCACTGTAATAATATCAGCAACAACAGTGATAAGATCAGCTACCTTTTGTCAAGGGGTGTGTGTCAGGCATGTGCTGAGCCTTATACATGTAGGGGTCATTTAGTCTTCACAATGTCCCCAGAAGGCAGGTCCTATTGTTGTCTTCTAAATGACAGATGACAAAAAGACTTGTTGGAAAATTACCTATGTTGCCTAAGATCAGATGAGCACTAGAGCCCCTGTCTTGGTAATACACTACTCTGCCTCCAAGTCAGAATGAAGAACAGGGAAGAGAGGAACAGGGCTGACGAGGGGACAGAACACTTGGGAAGCTGGCATCCACGCTATGCTTTATGAGCGGCATCTAAGGGATATGTGGGAGAACTCCAGGGCAGAGGGTGAATGAGCTCCCCATCCTGAAGCAAAATCATGTGCAAAGACCTGGAGGGGGCAAGAGGGCAGTGTGTGTAGGAAGAGTCAGAACTCTGGGGTCTCTGAAGTGAAGGGATGGAGGGATGGGAGTTGGCAGGAGATGAGACTGGGTTTAGGTTGGTCCCAGATAAAGGGCTTGGGAGCTGTGCCATCTCCTTGCCAGAGCCTGGACTTGGTCCTGAAAGCAGCAAGGTGCCACTGGAGGTTTGGAGCTGAAGAATGATGAGCCCCAGTTGCTCCTGGCTACACGAGGGCTGGGGATGGAGGGAGACCCCAGGGAGGGAGAGTCTGGATGGTAAGGCAGAGCAAATGAGGACATGGGCTGGATGTCACACGTGCCTGAGGGGCAGGGGCTGCTCAGGAGACAATTTTTCTGCTCAGTTACTTTTTTTTTTCTTAACAAAGAATAATATAAACCTACCTCATAGGATGCTATAGGGTTGGAAAGAGGAGTGATGGGAACTGACTTCCAGTCTCTGAAAGAGTGTTTGGCAGATGAATAAATTTTCATGATCTTTGCGAGATGAGCCAGGTAGAACAATGGGTGACATATGGCCCATGGGGGCCAGGTGTACCTTGGAGAGGGTACCCAGCACTGGTGATGTTTTGGAGCTAAGAGCAGAAGTCACATCCTTACTGCATCCCTGTTGACGATTTCCTTTCTGTGAGAAGGAAATCAGGAGACTCAGACCACAGGCCTTGTCCAAAGGGGACTATAGAAAAGTGGCTCCCTTTTGGGGAGTTTCATTTAAATAGGACCATTCCCTGATGGTCAGCCTGCCTGGAGCTGGGAACCTGAAGTTACAAGGCTGGGCCTGTCATAGAGACTGCAGGAGACCTGTCCTCTGGGATGCCTTGGAACGACAATCACATCCCCATGCAGGTTTGACCCCTCTACCCTGTCTGGAGCCAGGCAGTACAGGTTCAAATTTTAGCTTTGTCATGTACTAGCTGTGAATCTGGGCTATTCATTTAACAGCTCTGTGTTCTATTTTCTCACCTGGAAAGTGGGGGAGAAAACAGGGTCACTGCGAGTATAGACAAGGTAACACACCAAATGGGGATCCAGTGCTTCCCCCTCGTCAGCACTTTGTGGGCATCTGTGTTTATTAGAAGGCCTCTCTGTGGGCCTGGATCTACTGCCTCCCTGAAGCAGCAGAGTTAATCAAGAGTCCAGGATGCTGCTCACATCTCTGACCTTGAGCAAAGGTTTCCTGATCTTTAATGGGGTCTTGGACTGGTAGAAGACCCGAGGCCTCTCATCCCAGAGCCTCTGGGATTCTGATGAACTGCATCTTGGACTAGCAGTCAGGAACCTTGAGTTTGGCCTCGGCTTATTCCTATTCTCTGTGTGTCTCTCCCATGGTCTCTCTTTCCTCTGAGGTACAATCATGGCACTAGATCTACAAATGCTGGGGTTCTCTCAGCTCTGGCATCCTCTGGTTTGGTGACTCTTCCTTTCCTCAGAAGGGAGTTGATGCTTGACCTCTGTGACCGCTAGAGGGCACCCGTTTCCAGCCTGGTGCCTCTGGCAGGGAGGATGAACAGGAGCACCCTGCATTGCAGCTCTCTCTGCCCCACAGCCAGCTAGGAAAGACCTCTTGCTCCCTAGGGCTCTGTCCTCTTTACGAAGCGGTAGGGTGCTGGTCCCTTAAAAATAGAGGCAACTGTTGGGTAGGGTTCCAGTGTGAACCCAGAGTGCTGCCTGGGGTTGCTGCAGTTGGACAGAGGTCCCAGGAGGGTGGAATCCAAAAGGCCAGCCAGATGTGACAGAACACTTCCTTTTTGTTCAGGGGTCCCTGGGAAGGTTGCAGCCCTTCCAAGGGAAGGGCCTAGAGAGGCAGGGCATTACTGGGACAGAAGGTAAACTCAGGACAAGCCTCCATAAGCTCCTTCCTGCAGATTTCTCAGCCTCTGCAGAGTGGGGGCGGTGTTGGTATTTTCTGCACACCTCCTCCTTGCCTGGTGCTGGGCCAGCCGCTATCAGAATGAAAGGCCAGGGGATGAGAACTTCGCTTTGTTCCTCCTGTGGGGCCCACTCAGCCTCCCTGGCTGGTGCTCCCCTAATGAGCACTTGTGAGTACCTGCTGTCCTTGCCCTGCGAGTGAAGTCCACTACCTGTCCCTCCATCCAGGGCTCAGTGAAGGGGCCAGTACTTCAGAGCATCTCCTGTCCATAAGTCCTGCTATCTGGCCCTGCCTCTTGCCTCTGGCAAGAGGCTGAGTAGAAGGGTGCCCTGGCCAGCTTGAGTTTCCCTGCTCCCAGGCTCCAGGGCTGCTGCTTCTGGGGAAGGCTCCAGCAGTTTTGTGCAATCAGTTTGAAGACTAGGGGCCCTGCAGTCTGAGCCCTTTTCCAGATCTGGGAGAATCCCAAGGCTCGAGGGGTCGGTCTCCAATGTGCCCCCGGGCTGAGACTCCATGCTCCTCCAAAGCCTTTCTTGTCCATGAGGCAGAACTTGAGGAGATTGCAAGATAATAACAGCCACCATTTGTTGAGCATATCCTTCTTGCTTTAGTTATCATAACAATCCCAAGAAGGGCATCTCTGGTGTGTTTTGCAGGGAGGAGGCTGTGGCATAGAGAGGTGGAGGAGCTACTCACTTTCCTTCTGCCAGCAGATGGCGGCTGAGCTGGAATGGAATCCAAGTCTAATCGATAACCCCCTCCCCCGTCTATGTTGTCCCCATATGAAGGGCTGTAATTCCAGCCTTACCCGCTCCCCCAACCCATCCTCGAACCCTCTAGTGACTACACTCAGAAGCATGTACCCTAACTCTATGTTCTGCCCTTTTCTGGTCCAGTCCCAGCCTCGTGCTCTGACCTCAGGCCTCGCCATTCACCCCTTAATCCTTCTGCTTGTTCTGCTTCAGATACATGAAGGTTGTTCCAGCCAATGGGACTTTGCCCTCAGTGCTCCCCTTGCTGTGGACCTCAGTTCCCTCAAAACTTCAAATGGCCCCCTCCCTCACTTGAGCTGGGCTCTGCTGGACATTTCCCTCTGACATCTACCTTTCCAGACCACCTCAAATAAAACCACTCTTCTCTGCCTGTCTCAGTCCCCAGAACCCACGCCATGGATCACTCCCTACAATCTCATTCTTACCTTTTTCTTGTTACTGTTTGTCCCTCTCACCAGACTATAAGCCGTGTCTGCTTCATGGTGACCCCTAGAGCCTAGACTAAGTGCCTTGCACATAGTAGGCAATTTATAGATATTTAGTAAATGAGTAATGAATATGCTGAATGTTACTGATAATGATTGTGTGTGTATGTGTGGTGCTAGGAAGTGAACCATGCCTTGTGCAAGCTAGGCAAGCACTCTTCCATTGATACCTGTTAATATTAAGTTAATCTTTTGGGATGAGGCTTTGATAATATTGGCAGAGAATCTTGGAATCAGGGTTCGGTAGGGTGGAGCAAGTGAGATACCTGAGTATGACATTTAAGAAGGTATTTTCGTGACCCTGAAAGTGGATGTGTCCTTGACTGCTGTGTCCTGTGTGTATCACTTCCTTCCCATAGGCCCTGTACTGCTTAGAATGCCAGAGTGGCTGGGCCTTTCTCGGATCAGCCCTTGTGTCTCCTGGCCCAAGTCGGGGCCTCTCCCAGAACCCCACAGGACCTGTGCTTACCACTCTGCCACTTGTCAGCCTGTATCAACTCCTTGCTGTGGTGTTTCCACAACTGCCAGCTTCAAGATTGACTCCTGTCCCTGCAGGCCCATCAGCTGGTCCTTAGAATAGTGCCTCTTCTGGGACAGCTCTCTCCTAGCAAGGCGCCTCTGCCCTCTTTCCTCCCCATTGGAGGCTGGGGACAATGTGTGTGTGTGTGTGTGTGGGGGTTGTGCAGTGCTAGGACACTGCTTTCCCTGTCCCTGGGCACAGAAAGCGAATGAGGCCTTCTTCGTCCCCATTTTTCCTCAGCTGCCTGTCCCATGGGGGGGCACAGCAGCCTCAGCTGGAAGGGCTTTGGCTCAGCAGAGATGGTCAGGAAGACATGGAGACAAAAGGGGAAACTGAGGCAAGCACAATGAAACCTAATGAACAAGGGCAGGTAGAAGGGCTACCCAGAAGTAGTCTTGGAAAAGGCTGGGAGCCATCTGGCCGTCCCTGGCTTGATAGTCCATTTGATCTCTCTTCACTCTCAACTGCTCTGTGCCCCTTGACCTCAGGGAACACACCTGGCACTCCCATGGCTTTGTTTCTCCTGAACCCCACCTCCGGCCTAACTGCAGCAATATGAGACCCAGGTGGCTGCCTACAGCTTGTCTCTGCCTCCCCTCCCCTCTCCTAACTGGCTACAGGGGCTTGCCCTTTCCTGGCCCCGTCAGCCAGAATCCTCACCAGCTCCTGGCTTTGTCTGCAGTGCCATCAGGGCGGGGCATGGAAGTCACGGTCCCTACCACCCTCAGTATCCTCAATGGTTCTGATGCCCGCCTATCTTGCACCTTCAACTCCTGCTACACCGTGAACCACAAGCAGTTTTCCCTGAACTGGACATACCAGGAATGCAGCAACTGTTCCGAAGAGATGGTGAGTGCCAGGGTGCGGGGAGGTCACCTTTCCATCTTTGGGTCTGCTGGGAGCGGGGCTCCGGAGAACTGGGTGGGTCATCTGCTGCAGAGGACTTTGACACCAGGCAAGCACCACGTCTCGGTGGCCCTTTGGGGAGTAACTGCCTCTCTTCCCAGATAAAAGGGGACATGGGAGAAGCTGGCTTCCCCACCATGCCTGTAGCTCCCCAAGCATCCAGGTGCCCACCCTGTCCCCTACTCCATTCCGTAGTTCCTCCAGTTCCGCATGAAGATCATTAACCTGAAGCTGGACAGGTTCCGAGACCGCGTGGAGTTCTCCGGGAACCCGAGCAAATATGATGTGTCAGTAACACTGAGAAGTGTGCAGCTGGAAGATGAGGGCATCTACAACTGCTATGTCACCAACCCACCCGACCGACACCGGGGCCACGGCAAGATCTACCTGCAGGTCCTCCTGGAAGGTGAGGGTTGGGGCCCTGACCCTCTCCAGGGTCAGCTCAGGGAACGTGGGAGGCTGTCTTCTCCTGAGGGTGGAGGCACAGCTTGAGCTGAGTGGAAGGCACCCACTCTCTTCCCTCTGGCCCTTAAGGGAACAGGTCTCAGCGTCTTTAGAATGATACTGATCATGATCACAACCTTAAAAATAATGGTAGCTTTCAGTTATTAGATGGTTACTACATCTCAGTCTGAAGTAAACTCTGTAGGCTGTATTTCACTTCATCCTCATAAAAACCTCATAAGGGAAGTACAATTAGTATCCCCATTTTACAGATGAGGAAACTGAGGTTAGAAAGGATAAGTTACCTATGGTCCCACAATTCATAAATCGTACAATCAGGACTCAAACTTAGGTCTCTTTGATCTCAAAGTCCATGCTCTGAAGTACTTCATTCTAACAACTCCTCTGTTTGAGTTGGTATTAGGCCTTTGCTCAAGTCCTATCCAGAGGGTAAAGCCAGGACTCTCCCACCCCAGACACGTTCTGTAGGGGAGCAAGGGTGGCAGAGGGGGCCCCCTTTCAGCCCCCAAGCTCAGTGGGTCTGCTTTCTTTCCTTCCCCAGAGCCCCCTGAGCGGGACTCCACGGTGGCGGTCATTGTGGGTGCCTCCGTGGGGGGCTTCCTGGCTGTGGTCATCTTGGTGCTGATGGTGGTCAAGTGTGTGAGGAGGAAAAAAGAGCAGAAGCTAAGCACGGATGACTTGAAGACCGAGGAGGAGGGCAAGACGGACGGCGAAGGCAATGCAGACGACGGTGCCAAGTAATGGGGCCATCCCTGCGGCCCCTCCCTGTGTCTTGCCTCCGCCCACTCTCCCTGTACGTGTGACCCTGCCTGCCCTCTCTTGGTGTGCTTCTCCTGAACAGGACCCCAGGACACCCCTGGGGGCTCCTGCACCCCTCACTTCGTACCCTACACCCTGCACCGAGAGCGACCCACCTCTCTTCCATCTGAGAACCTGCCATGGCATCCAGGATGTGTGGGCCCTGGGGAGAGGAGAAAGGGGCCTCACCCTGCCAGGCCCTGAGAGGAGGCAGGAGGCATGTCTGGGGGTCCCTGAAAGAGGGTGTCAAGGACGGGCAGGGCTGGAGGAAGTCAGCTGTCCTGCCGCCTGGGGTGGGTCTGGGGTGGGGATCTTGGCTCTCTGGTGTTGCCTGGAGCTGCCTCGAGAAGACCTTGGCTGTGCCCTTGCTTTGCCCCTTGGGCTCCTCGCAGCCCAGAGCAGCCCTTCAGGCTGTGGGTGAGAGGGTGTCCATAATCTGGGGAAGGGCACATTAAAGGGGTGATTGTGCAATTCTAGGACACTGAAGAAAGCTAGGGCTGAGGCAAACCTGGCACAAATCTTGGCCTGGAGAACTCTGTTCTGGCCCTCATCTCCATTGTTAGCTGCTCCCTTAGGAGGCTCTTGGTTTGCTGTTGGCTACTGACCTCTTCAGGATGTTGTCGAGGACAGTACTGGAGAAGCTGCTCCAGGTAGGGTCCTGCTTTCCCTGCTAAGGACCAGGAGACCAGAGTCAAAGCTGGCTGAGGGGCTGACGAGTGGGGCTCTATTATTAAAGGGCTTGGCTTCAGGCTGCCTTCTCTAACAGGGCCACCACCTTTATCTGGACCAAGAGGAGCCAAGATTCAGGCCTTGGGTTTAGACTTTTCCAGTGCCTTCAGTAAGGTTTCCATCTGGCTTTGGCAAGAGGGAGGATGGGAAGGCTGGAGGGAAGTGTGAGAGGGGCCGGGGAGCCATGGAGCCCTGGGGCTGGCCTTGGCCCACCTGGAGCCTGTCACTTGCTCCCTTCCCCCTCTGCTCCAGCAGCTTTCTTTGTGAGGAAGAAAGTAGCACTTGTGGGAGCCAACTTTCACTGCCATTTTACTCATATTAAAGCAGAATCGCTTAAGCCTGAAGAGAGGGAGAAAGATTGGGTCAGAAACTGCCAACTCAGAGAACCTTCAGAGGTTAGTCAGGTCTCTTACGTGGGTGTGGGGGGCCAGGGAGTGGAGGCTCCATGTGATGGGAGACCGAGGGTCCTGCCTCCTTCTCTAGCACCTGGACCTCCATTTTTAATCAATAGAGCCATAGTTTTTCTGGTGGGCAGGCCTCTAGGGCCTGGTAGATGAGGAAGGTGGGGTGAGGGTGCTCACTCAGCCTTGCTCCTCTCCCAGGAGCCCAGCCCCTGTCAGCTCAGGGAGTTAGGTGTCCAGGGCAGGGAACAGTCTGGGAACAGAGGACAGAGGTAGCAAGGGATGGTGATGGTTTCGGGACCAGTCCCTGCCTCTACCTATCAGATAGCCAATTTGGAGAGAGGGCAGTAGTGTATGGGAGATTCAGCTTAATTCACTTCAGCTCAACAACCATTTACTGAGCATCTGCTCTGTGCCAGGCCCTGTGCTGGGTGCCAGGGACACACACAAAGCCATAACAGAATTGGAGACTGCCAGGTCAGCACTGTAGGATCAAGATTAATTTTTCGTGCATTTACTTCTGCCTCTGTAGCCATTGCTTCCAGATGAAAGTTGAAGAGAAGGAAGAGATTCTAAAATCAGGGACTTAGAAAGGGAAGAAGGCAGGCACAAGTTGAAACAGGGATGCAGAGGCCAGGAAGAGTAGGCTTGGAGTCAGGGACAGGCAACCAGCCAGAGAAATCCTGGGTGAGGCAAGTCCAGCCCTTTGGGAAAACTAAACTCATCAGCTCAGTACCTAACTGCCAATCAACACACTGCCAATGGGGTGGACTAAGCCACCAGGATGCCCAGAGCAGGTGGATGCTGCCCATCCTTCAAGGCAACCAGCTGGGGCCAGAGAGGTGGATGGTGGGCACCTCGAGCCAGCTGAGACCAAGGATGGTGGTATGCACTACTGCAGCTGACAGGTTTCATTATTTAGTCACCTTGTGTGTCTCCTCCCCTCCTAGGACAAGTGAGGATCTGTGCTGATGTCGGGAAATTTTCTTTTTCCAAGGCTCATAAGATTTTAGAGGGATTATTTACAAAATTCCTTAGGTTCGTTCTAAGAAGTTCTAACTCTCCTTCAAGACTTCTGAGGTTTTGTCCTTCTCTCTCTGCCCTGATCAGGTGGGGCCCAGGAAGAGCAATGCCTGTCCATGGTCCCCAGGGCCCGAGCTGTCCCTGTCCCAGGTGCTTGGCCTCACATGCACTTTCTTCTTGAGCCTCTCAGGTCCTTTTCTGGAAGTCTCAAAGCTGCCTCCCCTGAGAACAGAGGTCGGGAGCAAAATGGGGCTTCTGTGAGTCGAGGTGGGAAGCCAGTGAGATGTTTGCACAGCAGCCATTGCTCTGCCCTGCTTCTGAGCTTATGCCAGTAAGCTGTTCCTCTTCTGCAGTGTGGGGTTCAAGCCCCACTCCTGGCTGCATGCTCCCACCACTGCGCTCTGCTGGCTTCAGTCTGTTGGCTCTGCCTCTCCTCTCTCAGAACCCCATCACCCCCCATGTGTCTCTTCCTTCTAATTAAGGGCCACTGCAAAGGGAGATGGGCTGGCTAACCTGTGGGGTTTAGCTTACAAGAACAAAGCACAATTTTTCAGGACTGAAATGCCTTGAGGTGCCTTGGAACTGGCCTTGGAAATAGCTATCTGCCCCTCTAGCTATGGACTCACCACAGTTATTCCCACTTTCTAAAAAGGAAAAGCTGATAGGATCCATATTTTTCTCTGTGAGTCTCCTTGGGGAGGTTGGGCTGGTAAATATTTACAAGGCTGAGTTAAGCATAAGCAGGTAGACAAGTGGAAATCCTGGCCAGGTTCAAAAAGATAGTCCTAGACCACAGGAAGGGATGATGAGTCAAAGAATCTTCCTTCCTACTTGTGTCTTAAGGATAGACAGCCTGTGTCCCTTGCTGTGCCTCTTGCTGATGTCTTCCTTTACTGAAGCTTGCTGATGCATTTGTACATAGCCTCTCTATATAGATATAGATATATTATATATACAAATGTAAAACATCTCACTACACCCACCCCAAAAGTTACATTGTGGGGGGAGGGGTAATCACTTTTCAGTGCTTTGAGTTGATTCACCAAAGGCAAATTGTAGAATGTTCTTACCGCTTTCTGTGCACTTGGAGGGGAAAACACAGCTGCATAAGAAGAATTTATGCACATCTAGGCTTTAGTTGCTGTGTGGTGGTTGGAAGGGGTGTTTGGAAGGGGAGAGAAGTTTAAACAATCCTTTGTGACCTGACTGCTGGGATGTATCTGCTTCTGAGAGCAGAATGAGTTTCTACTGTAGCTTGTGATTGCTTGTGTCTGTTGACTGCAATAAACATACTGTCTCCCCTGAATATCTCTTGTGGCTTTTTTCAGAGGTGCAGAGTAGGGTATGTTGAGGCTTTGCCAGGAGCCTGATGGGGATTCCTGGTGCTCCTTTTTCTGGTAATTCCATCGACACAGACAGATCTGTCATCTAAAGATCTCTAAGGTCAACCTACTCTACTATCATCTACAGATGTTTCATCCTCTCACCTTCCCAGAGCCTTGGGGGACTCTGCCTATCATGGGAAGCACCCAGGGACAGGGTGGCTGAACTCCTGCTTCTGGGAGGGCTCTTGGTTATTTCTGGGATAAAGACAACCCTTTAGCACCCAAGGCTGACTATTCTGGGGATGTTGCTTATTCTTTCCACGGACAGATGGGCCATCTTTCTCTCAATGGTGTCTAACTAGGCAGGCAGCTCTTATGCAGTCTCTGGACTCCAGAAAAATAGGCGACAGCTGGTCAGAGTCTGCCCTCGTGTAACTTTCTGGAGGAGAGTGGCTTGTGGGGAGAGCCAGGTTGCTCCTGTCACATCCACATACGTACTTCTGGATCCTATTTACATAGTGCTGAATCAGCTTTGAGAAGTTCACAGTCAAAGCCAACCTTCTGGCCAGAGGCTCCAGAACACACACACACACACACACACACACACACACACACACACAC
>NW_004624784.1:13548491-13575741 GCF_000247695.1 Heterocephalus glaber | reverse complement strand
CCCGCTCCCACACTAAAATGTTCGTAGGGGACAAACTGGAACCCGAACAGTTAGGAAGTCCTGCTGCCTGGCATTCACACCACTTCGTACTTCTGTCTCAGGGGCAGGACCGGTCCAGAGGTTCAGAGGGACATCTGGCCATCAGCAGATATGCTAGTCCCATGGGCTGTAGCTGCAATGAGTGACAAACCTCCCTGATGCCTCCAGCCCCCACCTCCTGAGCCCCCCTCCTCCGTTGATGAGGAGTAGGGGAACATGGCCCCTTGAAACAGAGAGGTGACTACAGTTCTGGGGTGCTGGGTAGAGTGGTCAAGACTCTACCCCAGGGGGCTTCAAACCCCACCCCAATGTGACCCCAAATAAAGAGATGTTCAGGACTCACCCTGTCTCTGAGCGGCACAAGCGAATCACATGCCCGCTCCTGGGAGTGGGCACACACCCCTCTCCAGCCTGGGACTGTCCGGGGAGCATCTCTCTGGTCAGGATGTTTAGCTCCCTCCTCCTTCTGCTCTCCTCCTTCCAATGAGCTCATCTGTCTGGGGCTTCCCATCCCCCTTTGCCAGAGAGGTTGTTTGAACAGAACCTGGTGGAAAGCAGAAAAAGCAGGAGGGAGGGATGGAGAAGATGGCATCCTATCTGCCTGTGCCCAGAGCTCTTAGAGAGTGGAAATAGGTGAGAAGAAATGAGACTACTTCTGGGAGGAGGAGTCAGAGTTTACCTTTACACTAACTTGGCAATTCCAGAGGGACTCTGGGAGCCAGCGCAGGCTGGGGTGGCCCTGTAGCAGCAGCGTTCCTTGTGGGCCTGCTAGGCCACGTGGCTGCAGGTTGGTTTGGTGCATGCTGTCCTGTTAACCCCCTCCGCACCTGCCAAACTTCAGTGGATGTTGAGTGGGAGCTGGAGGAGAGGACCAGGAGGGGCAGAGGACAGACCTAGGTGCACTAGAAGAGGGCTCCCAAACAATGGTCCAAGTAGTGTCTGTCCAACCCTGACCCAAGTGGCGGAAGGATTTGTGGGCATTTAACTTTAATGAGAAGAATGTCGTGCCTGCAGTTCCACCATCCTGTGGCTGAACCCTGTTTGCAAGCAGAGGGTAGCAGGGTAGGTGAGGCACAGATTCAGCTCTTGGTGTTGATCTGAGGCCAGAGAAGAGCTGAGAGGTGGGGTTGTGGGGTGCACTCCCTGCAGATTGCACTCTGGTTCCGGGAGCCCAGTGGTTATCCGCAATGCCCTGATGGGAGCGAGAGGGTTTCTGGGGGAGGAGGCGGGAGAGGGAGGAGGCAGGCAAAGGCATTAGGGGAGCCAGAGGGCAAGGAGGCTCCCTGCCAGGCTCCTGCTACTTAGGAGGAACTCCTCTCGAAATAGCTCCGAGACCAGTCCATCCGCGGTCTCCCTTTCTCCGTTACCCTTCCTCCCTGCACTGGGGCTTGGCCAGCTCGCTGAGGACTGACTGGGAGGCAGCCTTCCATCCGCTTGTCCTGGTCGCCTGTAGAAGGTGATCCCACTCCGCGCTCTGTGAGAAGTCCCTTCTTGTGGAAGAGCAGCTTTGAGGTTGGCTGCTGTGGGGTTCGGTCCCCATTACGGTCCACACTACCTCCCCCTTACACTGGCTCCTCTCCAGGCAACCCCACCTGGAAACAGGGACCCACTTTTCTTCCTCCATCCAATCCAGCCCCTTGGAATGATCCAAAGCAGGAAGTGACCATCTTTGTGGGTTGCCCAGTTTTGGAGAAGACAGTTGTGATAACTGCTTCAAAGAACCCCACTTGGAACTCCATGAAAACAGTCTCCTCCCTCTTTAATCCAAGCCTGTCTCTGCCAGACTGAGAACGGACAGTTTTCTGGCAGCTCCTTGGCATGGGCTCAATTTATTTCTGCATCCCTAAAAGCTTACTTTTCCAGGTATTTCTGAGCCAGGGCACCCAGACCTGAGTGCATTATTGTATCCCCAGGAATATGACCTGTCAGGCCCCAGCTTGGGGACTTGTCCCCAGACACCATGCCCACTGCTCCTGGAGGAATTTTCTGCAGGTGGAGAGGAAGGAGTCAAGCTACTGGGATCCCTTCCCATCCCCCAGCGACTAGGGGCTCTTGAGCTGGGCAGAAAGGGGATGAACTCAGGAGGCTCCTGCAGAGTTTTCCAAAGGTGAGGGAGAAGGAACCCTGACTTTTGCCACCCTCTTCCCTGGCATCTTCTGGAGGAGCCTCTAAGCTAATCAATGGGCCAGGTTTCTGATAATTTTTGAGAAAAGTGCTCTATAAATTTAGAAGTCCTCTAGCCACTAATGCATTTCCCAAGCACTCTTTCAGTCCAGAGGCGGTGGAGCCCTGCTGGTGTTCTTTAGAGGAAAGCTGGGTGTGTGGAACAGGAAAACCAAATATGGGAAAGATTCCACCTCTGCCTTTACTGGTAACTTTCTAGGTGACCTTGGGCCACATATTCTACCTCTCTGGGCCCATCTCTTCATCCGAGCCATGGGGATTTCCTAAGGATCCTTCCAGCTCCGAGAAGCTGTGAGCAATGAGACAGGAGGGGAGAGGGCACCAGAGGAAACTGCCCCCCTTTTTCTGTACCAGGATCTAAAGATAAACCTGAGCTCTATTTCCCTTCCCTCCCCTTTTGGGCAGGGGTCACTTTCCTTCCCTTTGGCTCACCTCCTCTCTCACCTCAGCCTACTCCTCTGAGAAACATGACCCTGTAGTAAAAATAAAGCAGGCACTGAGGAAGCCAGCCCTGTTAGTGCAGTGTAGGGGCCTCCTGGGGGGAAGGAGAGAGCAAGCCTGCAGTCCTGCACACAGAGTCATGACTTCTGAGGCCACAGACCTCTTTGATCTCAAATGTACTGTGTGTTCACCCTGTGCCTATCACTTTGCTAAGCACTTCTCCATGCCATAGCATCTCATTTAGCCTTCAAAGCCAGATCTATTTCTGATGTTTATGAAGTCTGGGGAAAGAGTAAAAATGAAAATGGGATATAGGTCTAAATATAAGTTATAAATCAGGATTATAAATTGTCAAGTTGATCTTTTATCTCCTACCTTTGATTCATGTTTTCCTTTGTGATGACCTGGAAGACAAGGTCCAAAATAGGACCTTTTAGACTATTCCCTAGTCTACTCTCCTCTCTGGCCCTGGAGCAACAGGGGCTCTCATGCATGCTGGGAATGCTCCATCTGCAGATCAAGTTCTATCCCTTCTCCATCACCTGCAGACAGCTGTCCTTTGGCCACTTTTCAGGCCTCTGAGTGCATGCCTGGTGTGGTCAGCTTTCAGAGGGTAGATCTGGAAAAAGGCTGGCTCAGGTGTTTGAGCAGGTAACTCTAGGGTCTAGGGTTCTGGGTACAGTCTGGAAGAGGAGGAGGTGCATGCCTTGCCTGTGGTCCTATGGATTCATTGTCCAGTGAGGAGAGGCATGGCCAGAGGAGGGTCAGCAAGAGGACCTCAAATCTGGAGGTCAGGGTTGATGGTAGTATGTACAACGTGATCACAAACTGTGGTGAATGTTTAAAATTTTAAATTATAGTAAAAGATACATTGCCATTAATCCTTCTCAAAAGACATCCTCATTGTTTCAAATGCATTTATCCGATTGTTCTTGCCACTTTCTGAAGCAGTTCTGGAAGTCCTCTTGTGAGTATCTTTATTTGCACTGTAGTAGCTGTCTCAGTGTCCCAAACTGACTCAAAACATTTGCTTTTCATGGTCATTTTGACTTTGGGGAAGAATCAGAAGTCACACGATGACACACTCGGGTGACTAAAATGGATGAAGACATACCGTAATTTGTGTGTGTGTGTGTGTGTGTGTGTGTGTGAACCTGTCTTTCCCATTGGATGACACTTAGCAGAATTATTCACAGTATTTTTTTTATAAGACTTCATAATGACAATCATGAGAAAGGACTTCCAGAGAGGCTTCAGAAAGTGGCAAAAGCAATAGGGTAAGTGTGTTCGAAACAGTGGGGAGTATTTTGAAGGGGGTTAATGGCAATGTGTTTTTTTACTGTAATACATTTTTATTTAAACACACTATTTTTTGGTCATCCCTTGTTATGGTTAATGGATTGTGTCAATTTAAGTAAGAAACACCCAACTAAATTGGATCAGCATAGTTCTGGGTGTGGCTGAGGGGATTTACTGAAGACAGAAGACCCACCCTAGGTGGGCTTGTCATCTAAATAGTATAAAGGAGAAGTGAAGAAGGAAGGAGGAGCTTTCCTTGGAGGAGCTCCAGTCTTCGTTTTAACCTTGGACATCATCTTCAGCCTTCCAGTACAGACCCTTAGGTCTCCTGATACAGACTGGCATGGGACACTACAGTGAGCTCCAGGCCTTTGACTGGATCCTTCAGTTCTCCAGTGCAGACAGTCCTTAAGCACTCTTCCACATCTGACTCTGTGGGCAGCCACTGTAAGCCAATCTTGTAAGTTCTTATATATTTGTATATCTTGCATTAAATCTGTTTCTCTGGTAAGCACTCACTGATTCATCCGTTGTATTGCTCTTGATAGTCCTGTGAGGTGAATATCATGTGTTGTCCACCATCTGGCAGGTGAAGAGCAAAGACTTCTCAAGAAGGTTGTGTGACCTGCCCAGGGTCCTACAGTTACTACAAATAGTGGACACCAGAGCCACTGTACAGCTCTAACAATGATAGAGAAGAAGGTAACAAAACTCTCCCCAAGTTCACACAGGCCTTCTCATTCTGCCTACACTTCAAGGGTCTGGAAGGCTCAACTCAGGGACCCAGGTTTGAGAAGATGGGTGGCCTGCCTGCAGTGGGGCCAGACCAGGAAGCAGGGACGATTTCCAAGCTGGAGCAGTTCTCCGGACAGCAGAGGATCTGTACTGGAAGGAGGCCTGGATGCTGGGCAGGGGTGCTGAGGAGGACCCCCATGGTATTCACTGAACCCCCACCTCAAAGCGCACTGCTCACTCTTAACTCAGGACTGTCCAAATGTCACCTCAGCCGCCCTCTGACCTGGTTGTGACCCTGGGCTTCTTCACCCCACCTCAAAAGGGAGACGGAGGGAGTTTCTGCTGGTCGGTTCCAAGGGGGTGACTTCGGGGGATCGCCGGGGGGGGGGGCAGAACTGTGGGAGGGTGAAATGGGGCTCCGGCCGCGCGCCAGACGGGATGGGTTAGCACCTGGCCAGCTCCCGCACCAGGACCAGACTGTGTGAAGCAATGGCGGTGGGCAGGGGCAATTCGCCTTGGGAAGCCCCCTTCCCCGTACTCAAAGCAGCTCATCAGCTCCGCAGCCAAAGGGGGCGGGCCCAAGTTCCTGGCTGCCGCGTCCTGCTCGGGGGCAGCGAGGCGGCGGGCACAGCGGGCAAGCGGGCACATGCCGCTGCGGACGCTCGTCCCCGGAGAAGGAGCAGCTACAGCGCCTGTGTTTTCTAAGCAAAACAAAACAGTCTTCTAACAACCAAAAAGCTCCAGCTCTACTCTCCCCTAAACTATGCTCTTAATTGGCCGCTCAGCTCTTGGGATGCTGCGGGCGGCTCTGGGCCAGGCCTGCAGTGCCAAACCGCAGCAGTCCAGCCCGTCTGGACAGGGAGCGGGGTGCCCATGCCGGTCCAGGGGCTCTGGGACTCGAGGAGAGGAGCGCCGGGCAAGTGCCCAGCGGGCTGGGGCGCCCCGTGCCAGCGGCGGCCACCGCCTCTCCTGCGGCTGGAGCGCTTCCCGGGCAGAGGCGCAGCCTCGCTGGCCCCGGCGCTCGCTCATCGCCCCCGCCCCGCCCCGACTCGGGCTCCTCCTCCAGCCTCCAGCCCCGCTCCCTCCCCCCCGCCTTCCACCCTCTCTCTCCGCGCTAACTTTCCCGAGCCCCGCCCGGCGGCGCAGAGCTCCCAGCAGCTAAGGGGCCGATTCCCGACCCCTGGCGGAGGGAGCGGCGGTGCCCAGGTCCCCATCCCCGCGCTCTGCAGAGAACAGGACGATGTCCGGGGCTGGGGACCGAGGCAAAGCCCTGGCGAGATGGCTGAGCACTGGGCTTTTGGGTAAGACGGCCCCAGCTTGGTCTCTTTCCTCGCCTCATCCTACCCCCACCCACCCCAGGAGGGGGCACTTGAGAGGAGGGGTGCCAGGGTCCGGGTGGGTGTTGGAGCGCTGCAAGGAATGAGCACAGTGCCCACCGTCTTCCCGCCGGACGCCGGGCTCCGTCAGAGGCTGTGCTCCTCGGGGACCAGGCGCGCCCCCTCACCCCATCGGCCGGTCTCGAGATCAATTTTTTTTGCAGCCTCTGGCGCCTGGAGCGCCAGGCGTTTGAAGCTGCAGTGGAAGTCTCCGGAGTTCCGAGGCTCTGGCATGCTGGGGGAGGAGGTCTGGGCCTCGGGTTTAGGGGATGCCAGGTGGGTTGCACGGGATTGTTAGGATGGTGGTTTCCACCCCTGCCCGGAGCTGTTCGCTTGTTTCCCAGGCATCAGACCTGCACCAGTGGGAGGGCAGGGGGCGCACCTTCCTCCTGGGTCCTTTTTCTAGGTTTCCTAGCCCTCTACCTTCTCCAGTGCCATTGTCCCGTCCCTGCAGCTCCGCTCCAAATACTGGAAGGGCTTGAAGGGGCTTGGCGGACCATTCAAATCCAGCTTTTAAGAAGGGCCTTGTTCTCCCTACAGAGATCCCATAGGGAAAACCTGTTTGGCTTGGCCATGTCTTCATTTTGGGAGTGACTCTGAGGACTGGGGAGACCTGTCCAGGGGACACAGAGAGAACAGAGTATTATTAATATCTATTAATACACACGTGATAGTTTTGAGTGTCAAACTCTGAGATTAGGGGATGATGTTAGTCCAGAATGTAATCTCCTCATAAATCATAGCCAAACTTCAATGTAAGCCGACTCCATCTTTGGCACCTGGACCTCTTCCTGTTTATGTTTGCCAGGTTTGGCTTTAGCAGCGTTCCCCTCCCCATTGGACACATGGAAGAGGTGTTTGTGCTGAAAGCAGGGGGACAAAGGCCTCTATGGGAAGCCACTGCTGTTCCTGCACCTGTAAAGTGTGCAGACCTGTGTGCGGGTACCTGGTAGTGGAGGAGGCTGGAGCATTTCCTTACTTTAGAGCCACTGTTTAGCCCTGCAGCTGGATAGAAGACACCGTTTCTTCTGTCCTTTTGGCATAGATGTCCTGCAAGTTTCATAGTGACCCTATTGAAGTTGGCTTCTGAGGTCCCGAGGTTCTTTTTCATGGGATGGATACAGTGCCTGTCCATATGAATCTCCCATCATCGCCTCTCAGATGAGCCCTGGTCACCACTGTGACCATGGCCAGGTAAGGAGTCACTGAGGCACTGAAACTCATCAAGTCATTAAACTACCCTGCTTTATGCCGTGGGCTGCCCTGCATCCTGTGCCTGGTTGGCTGTTGGGGTGCCAGGCTGTGGGCTGCTAGAATATTCATAGAACTAGGCTTCTGTGGAAGCCTGGGAACTGGGAACTATGTGTGCATTTGTGTGTGGGAGTGGGGCACAGACTTGGTATGTTTGTCCAGGTGCATGCCCCCACCTCCTGCAGGGACTGCTCCGCTGAGTAAATGGGTAGGGGCAGGGTCCCACTGCAGCAGGTTTGGATTAATCCCTGAACTCCCTTCTGGGAGCCTAGGACAGAGCAGGGTGACTTGTAGGTGGGAGGCCCGCAGACCCCAGAACTGGTCCCACCTGCTGGCCCCTGACCCTCTACTCTGGAGAGGGACAACATCATGACTTCCCTTAGGGCTTTGCCCAGAGAGCCACTGATTGAGCCCTCACAGAGGCAATGCTCTTAGCTTGGTCCAGTGGGGGAAATGCAGAAAAGACCAGATACCCAGCTGGAGCTGTTCCCTGGGAACCTCAGCACCGGCAGAGAACTCTCTGAAGAGTGGGGAAGCCATGGCCCAGACAGGGGCAGTGGTTTGCCCATGGTTCCATGGCTAATTGATGGTCAAATAGAATGGAATCCAGGCTTCTTAGCCCTTGTCTCACTGAGCTGCCTCCTAGTTTCCAGAAGTCTGGTGAGGGGAAGGTCAGTAGGAATTATGCTTAGGGCTGGAGGATGAGGCTGTGGGGCTTGGGAAGGAAGGATACAGTTTTTGGGGAGGGGCTCAGTGCTGCTGTTTTCACAGCTAGGGAGACTGTTTCAGGAGCAGCACATTCCCAGAAGTCTTCTTCCCCTCTTGCCATATCAAACCCAGTCTCA
The DNA here is from genome assembly GCF_000247695.1 of Heterocephalus glaber. Next base: position 13,567,571 of record NW_004624784.1, on the reverse strand, counting down.
CAGACTACAGTGATTTTTTTTGATTTTTTTTTTTGGTACCAGAGATCGAACTCGGGTCCTTGCGCTTGTGAGGCAGGCGATAGAACCACTGGGCTAAATCCCCGGCCCTACAGTGATTTTTGACAACTTGACAAGATGCCATTTTCTTAAACTGAGAAGCAATTCCAAAGGCTGTATCATTGCAACTGAAGTTCATGGGGCTCCAGTCTCTTCCTAAGTATGTAACTGGTAATATATCTGTTGTGCCCACCCCTTCCTTGTTCTCTGATTTGCTTAATTGCTGTGATCTGCATTTAATTATCACTTGTGAGGATGCTGTGTTGCACACCCCTCTTTCCCTTGGTGTGTATTTATTAAGAACTTGTTTAATGAGAATACAATTAAGGAAAGGGTGTTCAGTCCCACTCAGGAAAAAAAAAATATGGCAGAGATAAGCTCGGAGTTCCTGGAAAAGTGGAGAGGAAAGATGTGGAGGGAGGTCTCGGGTTTGGATCTGGAAAGAATGGTTCTCTTTCTGAGGTGCTGGAGGTACAGGACTGTGGGGACAGAGAGAAGAAGGCTGAGTCCCTTAGCCTTTTTGACTGCTTGGCTAGCTCCTGGTTAGGTAGCCTGCAGTCTCATGACCCTATCCCCCCAGGGGTTGTCCTTTAGGGGATGTGGGGATGGCCACATAAGCCATGGATGGGGTGGCCTAACACAAACTTTGGGCTCAGTGGTCAGTAAGAGGAGGGACACGCACACTGTTTGGACTTGTTTGCAAAGCTAGTGTCCCTGAGCATTGTCTCAAGGGCATGCTTCTATCCCTGCAAAGCTCCTGGGGGTGGGCTGGAAACAGGCAGGTTGCCTAGGGAGAGGGAGCTGAAATCTTTCCTTTGTCTCTGGGCCCAGCCCTGCCTCCCATAGCCCCCGGGGCCTCCACCCCAGGAGGGGGCCTGTCCTGCTGCCCTCGGCCCACTTTCTGTCTTCCAGCTCTAACTCTGAGCTTTCTAATTCCCCTGAGGCCAAAGTGTCTCAGCCGAATTTCCGCTTGCCACATTGCCATGTGGTCTATGCCCTCAGAGCTAAACTTAGAGTGGGTGACATCCTGTCCTCTTTCTCCCTCCTGCCTCGGGGTGGGTGCAACTGATCCCTGAATGTGGGAAAGGGTGGAGCAAGGCTATTGCCCACCCGGTGCTGGCCTTGGACTGTGTGAAGGCTGCAGTTAAATCCCTGCTAGTGTGAATATTTAATAACATTTGCAAGTGCTGGTTTTGTTGTGGTTGTTTTGTTCTGTACTGGGGGCCTTTTCACTGAGCTGCATCCCCAGCTTTTAAAAATTTTTTAGACAGAGTCTCACTAAATCACCCAGGATGGGCTCCAACTTGTGATCCTCCAGCCTCAGCCTCCCAGAGCACAGAGATTACTGGTGTGTACCACCAGGCCCGGTGAATACTTTTTTACTTTGACAAAATATGAGAATTCTGAGTCTATACTTGGACAACCCTCAGAATCCAGATGAGGGTGGCAGGGGGCTGAGACTTCAGAAGATGACAAGGAAATGGCTGCTGAAGTCACTAAGCAGTGAAGCAAAGGAAGGCTGTGGGGGCTGAGAATCCAATTCCATAGGTCCATGATGGGGGGTGGTGGTGGTGGACAACGACTTGTTCATTACTCCCAAGGTGCCAAAAGAGGGTTGGCTTTACTCCCAAACACACACACACACACCCTGCAACATTCTAAAGGGTTAAGTTTAGGACCAAGCAAAGCAAGTCCTTTACTTCAGGGAAACAGTCGTATGGAAATAATCCAAGAGGTGGTACAGGGTGAAAGTATAAATCAATGTGTGAGCAACCAGGAGACATTCTTGGCCGACACTGGTCATTGAGGGAATCAAGGGGTGCCCTGGTTATATCTAAGTCTGGGATGGGCATAGCCCTGTTCCCCTTTTCAAACACCATTCTCCTCTACTGGCAGGTGCCTACTCACCAATGTACTTGTGTTTCACAGTCTCATGCTTTGGCTTCCTGACAGCTCAGGAGGTAGGAAAGTTTATAGCCATCCCTGTGCTGGTTTAGGGGCTGTACACAGGATATAGCACCTCTGGCTTTCTCAAGGTCAGAAGGCAGAGTGGGGCCTGCCTAGTGCTGCAGACCAGTCCTCTCTTGATCTGGCCATCCTGCTGTGCATCCTGCTAAGCAGCCTTCAGGGGTGTCTGGGGGAAATCACCTGCTCTTGCTCCTGCCTGTCCCTGCAGTACAGCTTTCCTGGACTTCCTGACACGCAGCTGGGAGGGCTGTGTGGTGTAGAAGCCAGGCTTGTCCACCTTCTCTGATGCCTTAATCTGGGCAGGGCTCTGCACTCTGAGGAAATCATTTCTGCCAGATTTATCTCCTCCAGGCTATAGAGGGAATGACAATGTTTTGCTCAGAGTCTTGAGTGTATTAGAGGTAAATCATCCACATTAGGCAGAAATGCACAGTGTTGTGAGCTAGACCTTAAAAAAATAGCATTAACTTCTATTCAGGACCCCCCCCCCCATTTAAAGCAATCAAAGCCTTTCCTTTTTGATGTGCATCTTTTATTCTCTTGAATAGCTTATGTGGCTGGGGTTCAGCAGGGAAAACTTGGCCCCTGAAATCTTCTGCAGGACTCTAGTTCCTGGGCCAGGGTGAAAATGAGTATTGGAGTGGCAGCTGCTGTATTCCCTGGAGCCCTGAGGGAGTGAGTCCCTTTTCCTGAGTGCTTCCCTGTCCACCTCTTCGAACCTGGATCTGAGGTTTTCCGATCTGCGTTTTTCGGGGGCTCTGGGAGGAAGGAGCTGGGGTCTCTCATCAGAAGGGCATCTTCCAGTGCTAGCCCCAGGGTGGAGACTGGAATCTCGTGTCTGGGTCCTGACCCTAGGCCTCTGGGAGAAGTAAGGGCTAAGGGGGGCAGAAGCAAAAGGAACACTGGGAGCTCCAAGGAGCACTAAGTCCTGACAGAATTGTTCTTTCGGAGAGGTGAAAAGCTAGATCTTCTGAGTGATATTTACCTACTTCTTAGGTATGCAACTTTAGTAAGTACATCTCTTTGAGCCCATTTTTCACTTGTATATTGGGAATAAAAATAATAACTATTTTATAGGATTATTAAAAGCACTAAATGAGACATATAAAAAAACGCCTGTCCTATATGTAGTAAGTGCTCAGTTCCAGATTGGCCCCTGGCAAGTCACTTAACTTCTCTGAGGCACAATTTTTTTTTTTTTGGTACCAGGGAACAAACTCAGGACCTTGTGCTTGAGAGGCAGGTGCTGGAACCACTGAGCTAAATCCCTGGCCCTGAGCTACATTTTTATCATCTATAAAATGAGAAAAAAAATTATACCTACCTTTTGGCATTCTAGTTAGAATTAATATGTTTAAGTCCTTTAGCCCAGTGGTTCTCAAGATGTGGTCCCTGCCCAGTTTGTTCTGAGATGCCACCTGTCTAGCATCAAGGAAGACTTCCTAAATCAGCAGCTCCAGGGGCTGGGCCCAGCTACCTGCACCTGTCACCCAGGCCATTTTGATGCCCTTTCATGTTTGAAAACCACACAGTTCTGCAGCAGTTCCTGGCATCCAGAAGCTGACCAAAGAGTGAGGGCTAAATGTGACACTTTCTTTTTTGGACACTGGGGTCTTGCTCTGGTACCCAAGCTGGACTCAAACTCTTGGACTCAAGTGATCCTCCCATTGTAGCTTCCTGAGCAACTGAGACTACAGGTATGGCACATGCCACCATGCCTGGCTAAATGTGGGCTCAACGAATTAACTTTGCAGCACTAATAGGAGCCCTGGGGGAAAAAGCTGGCTATTTCAGGATATAAGGAGGTATTGTCTTGTTGTTTGGAAGCATCTCTCTCGTTGATTTTAGGAAAGTTGCCTAACTTCACCTCTAATATGGATCTATAATAGCACAGCACTCCTAAGAGGGGTGTGAGGATAGAATGTGGCAGGCCCATGGTAAATGCTCAATAAATCAGCTAGTACTGCTATTATGGACGGTGGCAGGGGTCATGAGTGGATTACTGGGCCATGGGGTTGATTTCTGTGCTGGTGGGTGGGCTTCGAGCACTCTACCTCCAAAACCAGACTCCAAAAAGGCGAGGGGACCTCTGCTAGCAGGAGTAGGGCCGCCAGCTCTTCCTGGAGCTCCTTCTCTGTCATTCAGAAAGCATTGCTCAGAAGCACCAAGCATCAGCCTCTTTTGTGGGTAAGACAAGAGGAAACTGATTTGTGCTGCCGCACTAGGGAGTTAAGTTAGACACCGGAGAGGCTGGGAGAAGGTGCTCTTTTCCCCTCTGGGCGAGGAGAGCTAAGCGCCAATTAGGGACACCCCCCCCCCCCCCCGACCTTGAGGAGAGTGTGGGCCTGGAAGGCCAGGTCCCCCTAGAGAGCTCAGGAGGAGGGGCCGAGAGCCCCCGCCCGCCTCGGCGACGCGCACGGGTGCTTTACGGAGCGGGCGCCGGGAGCCGAGGGGGAACCGGTGCGGTTCCGGGGGCTAAGCCGGCGGAGCGTGGCCGCCGGGAGTCCTGGAGAGGCCGGGCTCCTCGGGATCAGGAGAGGACGGTGGTTCTATATGCGTGTCTTCCAGTTCATCCCGAATCTGCTTCCGCAGCGTGTCTCTGCCCTCTTCCTTTTTCTCTCCATTGCGGTGCTTGCCTGGCCCTCTGGGCTGCCGGTTCCAAGCTGTTCTCAAGCCTTACCCCTTATTCCATCCCGGCCCGGTCTGTCTTCTTGTTGTCAGGATCTCCTTGGGTAGCCAGAAGGTGCTGGACTCAGATAGCCAAGTAAGGTCCACCTCGGAGGAGTCCCTGAGCCTCCGGGGCTTCGCCCTCGGGACCCACTCGCTCCCATGCCCCACCCTTGAATGCGGCAAACCGGAGGAGGGCGGGGGAGGAAGGGGAGGAAGGGGAGGAAGGGGAGGAAGGGGAGGAAGGGGAGGAAGGGGAGGAGGAGGGGGGGAGGAGGGGGAGGAAGCGGCCCAGTTCTAGGGGAAATTTCCACGCACACTTAAGGGCGTCCACTCCGCTCTACTTGGGTGCACTCAAGGACCGGTTCCAGGTGAGGGACGGGGCGGGGGCTCGGATTCTCCACAAAACGCCCAGATCCTTCTTTTTTTGGGTTGGGGTGACCCCTGGTGGTCATCCGGAGTGCCACAAGGACAACTGAAGAGCCGGAATTGAATCCCACGGATGGGGAGAGGTGGAGAATTATAGGGGGTGGCCCAGGTGGTGTCAAGTGACACCATCCTCCTGAAGTTGACACTGAGAGTGACAGAGTCCTCCCTGCCTGGTCAAGCGACTCCGCAGCCTGGAGATTCCCTTGGAGTTTTATTAAGGGAGGCCGTGCCCCTTACACAGGTCTCTTCCTGCTTCCCATGTCCTTGTCGCTGGAGGTGTCTGTGGGGAAGGCCACCACCATCTACGCTGTCAACGGTACGGAGATCCTACTGCCCTGCACCTTCTCCAGCTGCTTTGGCTTCGAGGACCTCCGCTTCTGGTGGTCCTACAATAGCAGTGATACTTTCAAAACTGTAAGTTGTGGCGAGAGGGACAGGGCAGCCCAGATCCTCTCTCCCTTTTCAGCCCCTTTCCCATGCATGGCTCCCATTCCAAGTTCTGGTCCCTTCTGGCAGAGCCCCTTTGTGATGGCCCCCAGAACCCACCTTTTGATACCCTATCTCCAAGTATTCCTTCCAGACAGGCTTTGAGTAGGAGGGATGCTTAGGTAGTGTTGACAGAACTTGGGGCCTGTTGGAATTCTTGGCTAGTGTCCTCTGTCTGGTCTTAGGAAATACCTGGAACTAGGATCGATTGTGTGAAAATTCATAGTTTAATGGAACAGACGAGAGAGAGAAAGATCACTGGGAGGGTTGGAGACAGAATGAGAAGACTGAATGAGGGAAGGGAAAGGAGGTTGGACTTGGAAGGAAGGAGACAGGCAATAGGAGAGGAGCAGGGTGGCTGCAAGAGCAGCAGTGGGTTAGGGTGGGGTGGGGGTGAGTCTGCCAACAGGTGTGTACTGAGTTCTCTGCAATCCAGCAGGGGTCTGCTCTCAGGTAACACAGAGAAGCCATAGAGCCCAAGCTGTGCTGGGATGGAGTTAAATACAGACCCCTTAGGATGCTGATGGACAGAGCTGTAGCACTGATCCAGTTCTAGGTTGGGGGCTAGAATTAAGTCAGAGAGGGGACATGGATTCAGAAATGCTGGGTGGAAAGTAGAGGGAAGCCCATGTATTTGCAGGTCATTATGTAAAAGGCTTTTATGAAGAGAGCACTAAGAAGCATGCTGCATTCCAGGGGACTTTACTAAAAGGAACTGGGCAAAATTCAGGTTAGACAGGTGGAGCTGTAGACATTGGCAGAGGAGACCAGTGGGGATTAGGTCTCTCACACTGCAGGTACTTCCTGGACCCAGACAGGACAGGCACCCATGGTGGGGCTGAAGAGATGTCATAACCCATGACTACTCTCATTCTCTCCTGCCTACCTCCTAGCTTATAGAAGGGATTGTGAAGAATGAGAAGTCTGATCCCAAGTTGAAGTTAAAAGATGATGACCGAATCACTCTGGTGGGCACCACTAAGGAGAAGCGGAACAACATATCCATTCTGCTGAGGGACCTGGAGTTCAGTGACTCGGGCAAATACACCTGCCGAGTGAGGAACCCCAAGGAGAAGGACCTCGAGCATCAGGCCACCATCATCCTCCAAGTAGTTGATAAATGTATGCATGGGGACCAGGAATGGGCAGTAGAGTGGGAAGTACCTGGAAGCACTGCTATACTGGTGCTTTCTTTTGCTTTACACTTTCAAGAATTACTGGAATTATATCTGGGAGCTAGAAGAATTCAGTTGAACACTCCTGCTATTGAATAGCCTGTGAAATACACAGCCTTTCTGAGCCTTGTTTTCCAGGCCTGTAAGATGGGACTGTGGCTGCATTCTGCTGGGGTTGTCCTAAGGGTTAGAGGAGCTACCTGGGAGCAGGTAGTAGCCAACCAAACTCTCTCTGTATACATTGATCATTGCTGCAGTTTGTGTTTTATGCCTGAATATTAAGTGTCATACCAAAAAATGCTATGATCCAGTGTTCTATCTTGAGGAGTGTTTAGTTTAGGGTAGGACAGAAGACACACACAGATAGCTGAAATATGCATATGTCAGTAGAGAAACCTGCAGGGTAGATGGAATGAGACAGGCTCCCTCCCTTCCGGGAGCTTATCTCCTACTTGGGGGATGGAAGTCTGACAGAGGTGGGCCAGTTAGACCATCAGGGTTTCTGATAAGGAGCCAGGTGGTCACATGACCCCACTATTGGAGATGGTTAGAGAAGCAGAGGGTGATAAACAGAGTAGGAAAAGTTAGGCTGGGCTTTGTGGTGGGCAGGGATCCTGGAAGGCTGGGGCAGCACAGGAACCAAGGAAAAGGGATGGGGAACTGCTCAAGGATCTGGATTCTGCTGCCTTTTGTGTGGATGATACAGAGTGCCTGGAGAGGGGGACACTGGGAGTTCAATTTTGGTTGTGCCAAAGTCAGCTTTTTCTAGGCCTGAAGTCGCCTAAGTCAGATCTGAGTATGGTATCACCTCTTCCTGTCTGTCTGAGTTTCTGTCATTCTCTTTTGTGCTTAGCCTTTTAGGGGGAAGAGGAGGGAAGGGACAATATTGGTGGAGTGTTTTGGGTGCCAGGCACTGAGTTAGATGCTCTCACTCACCTTAATTCCTCTGCTCCCCAAAAAGTCCCTTCAAGCTCTTCTCTCCATTTTTAGACTCCTTTGTCCATGTAATCAACAAGTACTTACTGAGTACCTGCAAGTGGTGGATGCTGTTCTAGGTGTGAGGGCTGCAGTGTGAACCAGACAGGCACATTCCTGCTGGAGGAGATTGCTGTCCTCTTCTAGTCAGTGAGTGATATCATTAAAAAAAGATGCCTGTAATATCAGCACTTGGGAGGCTGAGGCAGGAGGATTGAGTTTGAGGCCAGCCTGGGCTTCATAGTGAGACCCTGTCTCAAAAACCCCGAACCTAAAACCCAAACCAAAATAAAGAGATTATATTGTATGAAGAACATGGGTAATGTTGTGGGGAAAAAAAGAAGCAAACAAGGGCTGGGGATTTAGCTCAGTGGTTTCCGCTGCCTGCCTCGAAAGCAGAAGGTCCTGAGTTTGATCCCTGGTACCAAAAAACCAAACCAAAACAAAACAACAAAAAACAGCAAAGGAAGATAGGTGTTTGTAGGGTAGCCAGGGAAGGCCTTGCTGAAAAAAGCAACATTTGAAGGAAGTAAGACAGGAAGCTATGAGGATGTCTTTTCTTTTTCTTTTTCTTTTTTCTCTCCTTCTTCTCTTCTCTTCAGATGTCTTTTTTTTTTTTTTTTTGGTACTGGGGATTGAACTCAGGACCTTGTCCTTGAAAGGCAGGTGGCAGAACCACTGAGCTAAATCCCCAGCCCTCTGAAGAAGTCTTTTGCACAGAGAGAGGCAATGCAGTTTTCACACAGCCAAATTGCTGGGTTAAGTTGTGACCCAAACCTGGCTGTTGTGAACTCCAATTCTGATTTATCCCTGATCTTGTGTGTGAGTGTGGGAGGCTATGCGCTGGGAGGGTGGCTGCCATGTTCCTGCTTCCATGCCTGACAGCCCTTGTGTTGCCCTGGTGATGGCTCCAGGTGACCCCTGTTCTCCTCTTCCTACCCTCTCCTCCCTACTCTGGCTACACAGTGGAAAAAGTGGACAATACGGTGACGCTCATCATCCTGAGTGTGGTGGGCGGGGTCATCGGGCTCCTGGTCTTCATCCTAGTGCTGAAGAAGTTCATTGCCTTCATCCTCAAGAAGACCCGAGAGAAGAAGTGAGTTGACCTCCCATGCACATTCCTGTGTTACAGTTGAACGGGCCAGTAATACAGGTTCTTGTGTACAAGGAAAGAATTACCAAGTGTACACCCAGTAGTAAGTCGTAAGTAGTTACGTTTATTGAAGATCATGGAAAGTTGTGCTCAGGGCCAGACCATGTCAACAAAGGTGCTGGGGCAACAGAAAAGTACTACACACTGGTCAAAGGTAGCAGCAGCATAGGAAAAAGAGGGAAGAGAGGATCGATACTCAGCCTTTCAGAACTGAGAGGTCGCCAGACACCTTGGCTTCAGGTGTCTCCCACTGAATCTCCCTTGGTGCCAGTGCTTTAAAGTGCCTGTACTCTCACCTTGGGCATGGCAATGTTATTTTGTTATGGCTTTTGTTATTTTGTTTTCTACCTGTCTTAGGATTATGGAAGCAGGAATAAGCATTGGGTGCTGTTTAGAGTTAGATGGAAGGAAGGAAGTGACGCTCAGCTCCTTTGTTTCTTTTTCTTTCTTTCTTTCTTTTTTTTTTTGGTACCGGGGATCGAACTCCCATCCTTGCGCTTGTGCAGCAGGCGGCGAAACCACTGAGCTAAATCCCAGGCCCATCAACTCCTTTGTTTCTAGCTGCACTACTTGTGCCTCCCCAGCCCACCACTCCTCAGCTTGTGGTCCCCTCCTCCCACAGTCTGCCTGTAGTCACCCCTCTGTCCTCCCTGTCTTCTGAATCCCACTCCTGTCTATGTTCCCCCATGACTGTGTCTCCGTCTCTCAGCCCCTCTCCTAATCTCCCTTCCTCTCTTCTCTTCCCAATGTGTAGCTGTTGAATACACTGACTTCATTAGGAACGTGAGTACAGTTCACTTTTTCTTCCATCCCAGCCCATCAGCCTTTCTCTTTCCATTTGTACCACCAGCCCTGAGGACCTACTAAAGGACTCAAGAAGCTTTTTTAATTTTTAAATCAGAGAAAGTCCATGTACAGAAAGTCCATGTACAGAAACTCTAAAATGGGAAGACCTTTCTAGGGAGATAGAGATCTCTTACTGTGAAATTCTGAAAATTCAAATAGGGAGATAAAAATAAAGTTAAAAAAAAAAAGGCTCATAGGGCCTTCCAAGAAGCCCTAGGCTAAGTTCTGCTATAAAAATGGCTCAGTAGTAAAGGACTTGTCTAGTAAGCTCAAGGACCTGTTCCATCCCCAGCATCATAAAAAGTAAACATCTATAAGGGGGAGGAGAGGAAGGATGGGCACGGACAGAGAGTGCAAACCTCAGGCCCAGAGTTTATAGAATAGTGCTGGGCAGGCTTCAAAGCAGCAGGCGGTGAATCTTACACAGCCAGGAGCAGGCAGGAGATGAGGTGCCTGTCATTGGAGCAGAGGGGTGATGGCAACTCGGAGATGTGGAGCGAACTGCTCTGCCCCTGCTTGCCACCTCTGCTGTGTGGAGAGTCTAGATGGAAAGGGCAGAAATTTCCCCATGAGAAGGGAAGGAAGCAGAAGACAAGGAGGGGACACTAAGGGAGCGGCTCCAGGCCCTTGGTAGAGATAAGGAATTCCAGAGGGCGTGGTCTGTCTGCCCTGTGGCCAGAGGCTCTGAGCATTTTGGCAATCTTCAGAGGGACAGAGCTTGCCACACAGCTGGTACATGATAGAGCTAGGATTTTAACTCTGACTGATTTGACTTCAACCCTAGAATCACTTCCACCATATCCTATTCATTCATTTATTTGGTAGCTATTTTTGAGGTACTGTGTGCAAGGCACTGTGCTAGGTGCTGGCCAGGCTTTGCTGTTAATAACCAGTCCTACTGCCAGTGGTGAGCAAAGCTGGAGGATAAGTTTTTCAACATATGGTTTTACAATGGTGATCCTTTGGGGCTACAGAGCATGCTGGGGTGGGGGTGTCAGGCTCAGTAGCAGAGTGGTTGCCTGGCACGCACCTGGGTTCCATCCCCAGCACCACAAAACAGAAATGCAAACCAAAACAAACAGAAAAAGAAAAAAAGGCATGCTAAATGTTTTCTTGCTAGGACACTGGTAGACCAGATTGCTACAGATAGTAACTGTCTTAGCTCCTTTCTCATTGCTGAGACACAATACCCTGACACCCACAGTTTGAAGGAGGAAAGTTTTATTTTGGTGCACAGTTTGTAGAGGCTTCAGTCTTCAGGCTGGCAACATGGTGGAGGAGAAACAGCTCATGGCATGGTGGTGGGAAGAAGAGAGATCAAGGGAGGAGGTCGGGGATTGACCCTTCCAGGCCACGCCCCCAGTGCCCCACCTCCTCCGACCAGGCTTTACCTCCTAACGCCATGTTAGCACAAACTCATCAGTGAACTAATCCATGAGTATCACACACCCATGATCCAATCATTTTCCCCAGCCCCACCCCATGAGGCTTTGGGGTGACATCCAGATATAAACTATAACAATAACTCTTCTTGTCATTTACCGAATGCCTACCATGCTTTAGGTACTCTATCAGGCATTTTTATACAATATTTCCATTTTTATTTTACAATGGAGCAAAGTGAGACTCAGTGTAGTTAAAGGCTATTAGCTAAGATTTGAACTATGACTGATTTGGCTTCAACCTTAAAACCATTGGCACCATAGCCTATTGACTCATTGGGCATATCTAGAGTTCATTCATTTATTTGGTGGCAAAGCACTGTGCTAGGTGCTGTGGGACAGTCTGAAAGGCATAAGATTCTGCCTTTCAGTAAAGGAGACACAATGTGTACTCTAATCCACATAGTGCAAGGGATCAGTTCCTGCAAAAAGGTGCAATAAAATGCTGCTACAGAAGTGATATTAAGGTCTGCTGGGTATTCATGGTGGTTATAATTTCATCACTGGGGAGAGTGAGGGGCTAGTGTTCCAGATGGGGGAAGCTGAGAACTAGGTAGAAGGTCTGGGCAGTGGGCATGTGTCTGGAGAACAAAGCCTCTTTGTAACAATGGGGGTTGTGGGGAACAGGAAGAAAAAAGTCTGAGAAAGGACTGGGGACAGACCCTTGGGTACCTGGGAGCCCAGACTGCATGTGAATTTCCTTCTGGCTGCAGGAAGTTGGTGAGGAATTGTAGGTCCCTGGCATGATCAACAAGACTGCCATGGGGGCCCAGGGCCCAGGTGAGGAGAGGTTAGGGGCAGGGGACAGGCCCCAGGGAAGCCTGAGGATGTCCCTTGAGTGTTGTGGAAAGCCTGCATTACAGCAAAAAGCAAGAGACCCAGGCTGGGCCCTGCTGTGGAAGACGAGAAGACTCAAATTGGAGCCCATGCGGCCAGCACAGTCGAGGTGATGCAGCCCCTGGGCGGTGCCATCCTATCTGACTCTCCTTTCTCTGTCTCTGCCCTGGCCAGACACACCTTCTGCCCAGATGTGCCACTGTGAGGCCACATTTTCTGCCTGCTCTCTCTCTGTGACCCTTGCTCTCCTACCTCTGGTCCACCAGGCCCGGTGGGGAGGAGCTTTGTCACCTCAGCATACTCCTTGCTGGCTTGCACCCTTCCCCCAGGGTGGCATAGCCCGGACCTGGCCTCTGGGAACTGTGCCCACTGCCCCTCAGATTCTGCTGTGTTTAGACAACCAGGTGGCCTTAGTGAGTCTTTTCTCCATGCCAGCACCTTTCTAAATGCCCTGACTCCTCATAGCAACCCCATGAAGACAGTGTCATTGTGATGTCTATTTTGCATTTGAGGAACCTGAAGTACAGAAATGTTAGGTGACTTGGTCTTTTGCTACCTTATCTCTTAGGAGGCTGAGGAGTGGGTGCAGGGCTGAGCTCAGGGGGCCACATCTCCCTCCCCAATTCATCCCTTACTTTCCTCACCCGTGTCTTTCTCTCTCCCTCTCCAGGAAGGAGTGTCTTGTGAGTTCCTCAGGAAACGACAACACAGAGAATGGCTTGCCAGGCTCCAAGGCAGAAGAAAAGCCACCCACAAAAGTGTGAGGCCCTGCTTTGGGCCAAGCAGCACAGGGAGCCTTGCTTTCTGACCATGACACTGATGCTTGAGCCCTGTCCATAGAACCCATGTGCCTGAGACATCTGCTGCTTGGCTCAAACTGTAATCTTTCCTGGCAGGGAGAAACTGGGGTCCTGTCTGGCCTGCTCCGCCCCCTCCCCAGCCAGGCTTCCCAGGGACAAGGGCTGACAAGGGAATGAGGCCTGTGGAAGTCAGAACAGGAAAGGAGGGGTAGGGATGTTGTTGAGGGCTGGTCCCCCAACACCTGGAAAATGGGGTTTTCTCAGGCTCCCCATCCTGAGTGAACTCTTCCTTGGTTTTCCTTTTGTTTTCTCTGCAGGAGGGACTTGGGGGGTCAGTGGGGCTTGCCCGAGATGCTGGACCCTGGAGATGGGGTGAAGGAGGAGCCTTATGTGGAGAAGGAAACTCTTTTGAAGGTGGGGAGTGTACTAGAGGACTCAGGAGAAGATTTAGGGGAAGGAACTGCTGGAGAGGGCACACAGGGAGAGGCAAGCTGGGCTTTTTAAGAGACCTGGTCTCCCACAGGCCCTCAAGTGAGAAGTTTCCCTTTCTGCCTCGCTGGAGTGCCTCTGCCTTGTCCCATCTCCCTTTTTTGCCCCCTCCTCTGTGTTTCTAAATCCTTCCCAGCTAGGCCTTGCTGCCTTGGTCTTGAGAGATCTTGGCCCACCTAGCCAAGGTCCTCCAGGTTGCTGAGAGGCTCGTGGAGGGGCCCCTCAATCCTTTCTGGAGCACTGGAGTGCTACCTATGCCTTTCTTAGCATTTTGTCTTGGGGAATGGGGCTGCAGAGGTGGTTAAGCCAATGTCCTGGGCCTCTTGGCCATTGGGATGCCTACCCCAGGCCTCCAATCCTGGCAGTCCCTCTCCTTGGCATGGCAGGACCATTGCCATTCTAGCACTCCTGAGCCTGACTCCCCTGCTCTTTCTCTTCCCATGAAACACCGGGGAGTGTCATCTTGCTAGAGAGATTGCACCCTCTTCCCTCCCACCTCCCATGCCCTCCCATTGGCTTGCTCTTCTTCTGGTGCCCCTCTATCATGCTTTTGTCCCTGTGCCCAGGATTGTGCATCCCCCAGCCCTGGGTTTGCCTTTGCCTCAGGACCCTCTTCCTTGGATGAGAGAGCCCTCAGGTTTTCTAGCTGCTTCCTACTCAGTAGGCTCCCCTTGTGTTATGATGGGTTTTTGGAGGAGCGGGGAGAAGGGACCCACGTTTTTTTCTGCTTGCTGAAGAACTGGTTTGCATACTCCTTGAATGTGGGGCTGGACTGTGCCTTAGCTCCTTGAGTCCCACCTCCTGCCCTCATTTTCTCCCACCCTTTCGAACCCATCTTCCCTGACCTAACTGCACAATGTGATGTGGCAGGGGTTCCCCAGCCTTACCCTTCCCAAGGTTGTGGAGGAGGCCATGAAGTTGTCTTGTTGGTGGCCCCTTGGCCAGGGACTGAGACCTGGAGACACCTGCCCAGTGCTTCCATCTGGGACCCTGACAGGGAGATATGAGAGTGTTGGAAGTGGGGCCTCCTGATGGGTTTGATTGTGTGGGTCTGTGTGGGATGGACATGGGAGATGTAGCAACGGAGTCTCTACCATCTGCTCCCATGCCCTTGTTCCCTTATGGATTTGCTACACTGTCCTCTGGGCACCAAGGAGGGATGGAGAGGAGGAGCCCTTTTTCTCCCAGAGTATATGGGGACTGCTTCAGGGCTCCCCCTGCCCAGATGCAGCTTCAAGCTTCTCGGGATGGAAGTTGGAGAAGGCTGAGGAATAGCAGCACCTGAATGTTCTCATGGCTGTGGCCATGTTCCTTGGTCAAGCTGGTGGGATCGCAAATCTCCCCTCCGATCTGCCTCCTATCCTCCTGTCCTTCACCCCAAACCCATCCTGGGCTGGGGTTCAGAATTCCCTGGCTTTGAGAGCAGAAAAATGAGAGATCCCAGCCATTCAGAAGACTTCTAGCTGCATTTGTGCAAGACTACTTTCTTCTCCCTTCTCAGCGTCAGCAGTTGAAGAGACAGAGTGTTGTAGGGCTCCTCTTGCTCTCTTGAGAGGTCCCCAAGGCGTGTGGAACAAGAGAGGAAGATGCCATCCTCTTCTCTTTCCCAGTCTACTGATACCGTAGAGACGGGCCATGCAGCTTCTCTGTGCTCAGCTTTTGCCGTCTATCCAAAGGGTGTAATAATACTTAACCTACCTCACTGGACTGTCGTGAGGCTTGGCGAGTTTTGCTTCTAATTTTGGCTTGAAAAGCACCTGGAAAGCAGGATTTATAATTGGACACATTATTCCAAGATGGTCTCATCCTCATCTCTGTATCTCATCCCTACAAAACACACACACACACACACACACACACACAAACACACACACACACACACACACACTCCAGCCATTTTTCCCCTTTGGAATTCCTTAGTCTTTGCAATGTTAAAAACCTTAACTCCAACTCATGCTTAAAACTTTTTGTACATGGCTCTTCTTTGGTGGTTTTCAAAAGAGGTGATTGGGACTGTAGAGGAGTATTTTGGGTTGTTACAATGCCTTTAGCATTTAGTGGGTAGGGACTAACAGTACTAAACTTAGTTCCCACCATAAAGAATGTCCTGTCCCAATGCCAGTATTATGCCCATGAAGAAATGTTGGCATGGATTTGTAACAGGTTGTGTAATTTTATTTATTTATTTTTGGTACTGGGGATCGAACTCGGGACCTTGCACTTGGGAGGCAGGTGGCAGAACCACTGAGCTAAATATAGGTTGTGTAATTGACAAAGCCACTTTCCCCAAGCTGGCTCTTAGGGCATGCCAGTCTCCAATGGTGGTCTCTGACTGGGGAGACAGTTTCCAGAGTTGTTGCGCTAGAGAGGGGCATTTCCAGAGTTGATCTTTGGAGTCCTGGGCACATGCAACTGCCCTGACAATGACACCAGTGAGACCAAGGACAAAGTTTGAAGCGCCTTATCCTTGACCTCAAAATAGAAGAACTGCATTTGAGGCTGGGGTTTTCTCCCTGTGTGGGAACTGAGCAGAAGGCAGCCAGAATGAATCTGTAATTAATGCTAGAGAGGCCTGGGAGAGGAACTAATGGGGTGTCCATATATCTTGCTGGCCAACTCTTGTGGAGCCAGGGGTGTGAGGAGGTGAGGGTGTGTTGTGTGAAGTGCATGTGGTGTATGCATATGGACATGTGTGCCAGGTGCGGCTGTGTGAATATGGAGTGGAGGGAGGGCTGTATATGGAAGGACCATTCATGATGGGGGAGAATGCACATTTCAGGAACCATCTTCACTGGCTTGAGCTCTAGACTGAGGAGGACAAGAGACACAGGGGAAGACTAGCAATGCTACAGGATTCCATCTTTCTGTGACTCTGTCTCACTGTTAAAGTCAACTGCCATTGGAGGGCTGAGGGGAGGAAGGGCCAAGAGGAAGGACTTCTAGTGAGAGTCCTATAGCTTGCTGCACCTTATTTTGTCCCAGGTTGGAGTCCCTGCCTTTCCACCTCTCACCTGATATGCAGTGCTTTTGACTATCTTATATATGGTTTATTCCTCTGGCTTGGATGACAATACACACAGTCAATTTTCCTATATAACTTTATAGATCAAATGATACAGTGATGGGCCTTGGGAGGCCTCAGGTCTGTGGGTGCCTCTGGGAGGTACAGATAGGCACTCACCTAGCACTGACCTGTGTTCAAGCACAGAATCGATGTGTTCAAACTATCTACAACATATTTTGCATTGTAGGATTGTATTTAGCTTGCTCTGGATGAAATAAAAATTATGTTTAATAATTTGGGGCTTGGGGTTTCTTTTGTGGATAAATGGGAGTTGGGTGGCACCTATATAGCTGGCAAGGAGTTCCTTTCAGCTATAATTGAGACAAATTTACCTTCTCTGACCCTCAGTCAGCTTGTGTCTAAAATGTTACTTGTCTAGGCAAGATAATGCATATAAAATGCCTAGGAGTTTCTGGAGTACTCAAAGGCATTCAGATTGTTTTAATTTTGGTACCTTCTCTGGAGAAGTTGGAAAGGTAACCCTTTAATATTGGAATCAATGCCAGGGTCTTTCATGTATTCATGACCCTTTGTAATGATTCTGGTATGACCAAATTCCATACCACTCCCTTCCCCAATCTCTCCCCACCTCCCTCCTTCCCAGTTTAGCATCTATATCCAGGAAAAACTTGCTTCAAATGGATGCCAGACTCCAGAAAGGGTTTCCCAGCTGCTGAGTATAAGGCAGGATTTAGGAAGGATTTAGGGACACACATATAATGGCTATGTTCCATGACCCCTCAATGGATGCCTGAAACTGCAGAAAGTATTGAACTGTATATATTCTATACTTTTTCCTATACACAACACTGATAAAGTTTAATATGCAAATTTGGCAAGTAAGAGATTAATGACAATAACTAGCGATTAGGTAGAACAATTATACCAATATATTGTAATAAATGTTACACAAATCTCTCTCTCTTTTGTTTTTTTTGTAGTTCAGGCTGGCTTGAACTCACTGTGAAGCACAGCCTGACCTTGAATTCATTGTGGTCTCCTGCTTCAGCCTCCCAAGTGCTGGACAAATATTAATATTTTGACATTGGGTAACTGAAACCATGAACTTTGACATCATAGACAAAGGGGCTATTGTATCAATGTGTGTGTGTGTGTGTGTGTGTGTGTGTTTGCTTACATCATTGGACTTTATAATACCAAATTTCTCATTATACCATAATCCTCTCTTCAATGGATTTACCTCAGACTGTATTTCAAATGGTTCCAGACATTAAGTTCTCAAATGACCTTGTTAAAAGACTCTTTCTTCTTTATCAAGGACCCAGGAAGGCAGAGGGCCTTAAGGCTCTGCATTCCAGCATCTGTCCCAATGAAGAAGGGCTCAAGCGAAAAGCAGAGAGAAGTCTTGGAGGCTAAGGTAGCCAGGAGTATTAAGAACAGGGTGGCCATTGCTAAATTAAGGGTCAGTCTTTAGTAAGGTTCTTGGTGACCTCAGCAAGTCCAGCAATTAGAATGGAATGGGCAGGTGGAGGAGGGAGCAGAAGCTTCATTTCAGCAGGTGGGAAGGTCATGGGGTGGGGCGGGGGAGTGGCACCAGCACAAGAAATACATCTTCAAGTAACTTAGCTGTGAAAGGCATTGGCCCGGTTAGGAAGGAGAGAATGGCTTTCTTTTAAAGAAGGAAGAAAACAGTGCAGGTTAAATGTGGGTGGGGAAGAGAGTGGAGATGGAAAGGCCAGGGTAGCTGATAGAGAGGGAAAAGTCATTTAGGTGGACCCAAAGGGTTAGGATTTAGAGGCCGGGTGGAATGACTGGCCTGAGAGAGTTGAAGTTCCACCTCTGCCACAGACAGAAGAAAGGAAGTCAAGGGGAAATCAACATGAATAAATTTGTAAAGGGGATTTGCCATGAGATCGATCGAGAGGCTTTGCCATATAGTCTCTGGTTCCTGCTATGTTATCGGTCATATGCCTAGCAGACTTGAGGCTGAAGCCTGAGAAAACTGAAGACCCTCCTAGTTCAGAGCCCTCAAAGCTCCAATTTCCCCAGGTGTGTGGGCAGCACCTTCCCTGGCATTCTGACTGAACCCACATCTACTGAAATAGCAAAGCATGCACACAGCAGCAGCAGGGTGTTCTGTCATGGTTCATCACTGAAACAAAATCACTGATAATGCTAGCAGGTAAGATGTAGGGGCCTCTCCCACTGTCTCTAAGCGCACATGGAAAAGAACAGTCCTGGACTCAGAATCCATGGATCTGAGTTTAAGCTCTCACTCTATTATCTACTAATGAAGTGTCCTTGAGCAAACCAGCTCACTTCTCTGAGCCTTGGATCCATCCCTAGTCTGGAAAAGGGGGGTGGTTATATCTACTGCATGGTACTCTTGTGAGGATTAAATAAGGCAACAGATGTAAAATACTTTAAAAACTACAAAGTGCTCACCATATAAATATATGGATTTTCTGAGAAGGCTGACTGTTCCACAATAATAGGAGAGGGCCCCCTCTAAGGTAAAGCTCCACCAAAGCCAAGCCCTGCTGAGGCCATCACTGAGCTCAGAGCCTCCTGTTCCAGATAGGGAGGGTTTGTCAGCTGAGTATGGCAGAGCCAGGAGGATAGTAGCGACAAAACCAAACTTGTGGTCTCACCTCATTCTGAGCCCAAATCTGTTAGTGTTTCTCACTCATCCAGTCATTCAGGTAACCAAAAAAAAAAAAAAAAAAAAAAA
>NW_004624784.1:13457674-13526651 GCF_000247695.1 Heterocephalus glaber | reverse complement strand
CCATAATTTACTTAATAAAAATAAATTTAAGATCTTCAAGAAAAAAAAAAAAGAAACCTCTGGCCTGTGAGCATGCTCTTAATGTACAAACCAACCAATCCAAAGCACACCCCCCCTGCCCAGCCACCTCCTTTGTCTAACTGTCACACACAAAACCAGTATTTTCTTCTTCCTTAGGTCACCCCAGGGCCAGGACCTTGACAACTAAAGATGAACCCGTTTGGCTTAGAAAATTATTTTCACTATCCTGTTCCAAGCTTGCTTAAATTCACCTACCCAACCTTGCAGTGCCTGGAACCACAGTCAGCACTCCAGGCTGTGCCCAACCCTCCGCCCCAAGCTGCAACTGACCTGGTATTTCCCCACAGGGCCCTGCATGCCCCCTTCTCCCAGAAACTGTAGGTAGTAAACTCTCCTTTCAAAGGCAGTTGTCTCTATGTCTGTCACCTTACCAGGGCTGATTAAAGCAAATTCCAGTCAAAAACCATGAAAGAGAATTAGGTTTCAGGACACCCTGGCAGCTAAGCCCTCTGATGGGAACCCACTACTTGTTCTGTGGGATTCTAGGAGAAGTGTATGAAAAAAAAGAGTCTGTGGTCAAATAAATTTTGAAAATGTGGACTCGAGTCAAGCATGGTGGTCCATGCCTATAATCCCAACATTCTGGGAGGCTGGGACAGGAGGACTGTGAGTGAAAGTTAGAGCCCAGCCTGGGCAACTTGGTAAGACCCTGCTTCAACCAAAAAAAAAAAAAAAAAAAAAGGAGATACAGCTATGTGTGAAGGCCCTGGGTTCTGCCCTCAGTATCCCATCCCCCAAGAAAAAGTGGGTTTCATACAATAGAAGAGGTCCTTTAAAACACTTTTCATACCTTTAATATGTTAATATGCTCCAAGAATGGAATTACACTATGACAATGATTCCTAAACTCACTTGACTCTTTCTCTGGGTGCCTATGTCCTGTGGCCCCCTCACGGTTGGAAACACTAATCTAAAAATCACTCAATATAAGCATGGGACAGCTAACGGAACTGTTGAAAGATTCTATGAGGTGCCTTAGAAGTAATGAGCTCCCCACTCGAGCAGCAGCACAATGATGCATTGGCAGGGATATTGTTAGGCTCTTGGGCACTGCTTGCGAGTGAGTGGGTAATGGACAAAGTGATCCTTTAAAAAGGTCCCTTACAACTCCAAGATTGGGTGAATCTGATTCTCATGTGTGCTCCAAATGGAGAAAAGAGACTTTGGAGGAATCTGTGGCAGGGGATGGTGTGCTGACAGATGGCGGCTCGAGGGGGAGGTGATCATGTGACACTGGGCCGATGTGTTAGTCAGAAACAGATGGGCAAGCTGAGGTCTTGAGAGGGAAAGTGCACTCAAGTCCACTAAGTGGTCTAGAGGCAGAGTGAGTGCAGAACCGGCCAGAGGGGCTTGGGTCTCTGTCCCTAGACACCACTGCTCACCTGATGTCTGGGTTTTGTTTGTTTGTTTGTTTGTTTTTGGTACTGGGGATCCAACTCGGGTCCTTGTGCTTGCAAGGCAGGCAACAGAACCACTGAGCTAAATCCCCAGCCCAACCACTGCTCACCTGAGAATGTAAGGGGGAGCTGTAGCCTTACGAGGGCGATGTCTTTCTCTTTGGGGTATGAGTTATTTTGCTCAGCAATGAAGATCTTGGCCACAGGCAGAGATGGGAAATTGTCCAGTTTGTCAAAGCCAGCCCTCACTTTCCAGTTGTACAAATCGAGATGTTTCCTGGGGGAAGACAAAGCTCGCTTTATGCCTGAGCCAAACTCAAGGAGGTGTGGGTAAGGGCTGGCTTCCCGGGGTCCTGTGGATGGGGCTGCCTAATATGATGTTGGGAATATGGGGGTACCAAGGTAAAGAAGGGAAGTCAGAGGAGTTACCTTCCAGGAGCCAAGTTCTTAAAAGGGGATTTGAAGGGCTGGGGATTTAGCTCAGTGGTTTTGCCACCTGCTGCACAAGCGCAAGGACCCAAGTTCAGGCTGGCCTTGAACTTACTATGCAGCCCCAGCTAGCCTCAAACTTGATCCTCCTGTCTTAGCTTCCCAAGTGCTGGGACAATAGGCATGCCTCACCATGCCTGGCTCCCCATCCTTGTTCCATCTGTGTTACTCATGTGGTGCTCATATTGTGGTCAGTCATGTATGAGTGCGTCTGTCTTTCTTCCCACACCAGACACAGTTTAGTGTGCAGTTCTTCCAGGAAAGGATTTATAGTTCTTACCAGATTCTCAAAAAAGCTAAGAACACCTGGCCTGGCCTGGGTGTGCCTGAAGGCAGTGATAGGGTCTGTCCCATGCACTGGGTTTAGTTCCGGGCAGGCAATAATGAGATGCTGAATGACTGAAAGTGAGGAGGGCCTGGGTGTGGCCCTTCCCAGGGATATGGCCAAGTCTGTCTCTGCTGAACCTGAAGGGAGACTACACCTGTTTAAATTTCTGGGCAAAATGAGGGAATGACAGTGATTCTAGATCTTAGGACCACTTCCTGGAAGATTGGCAAGGAGGGAATGAGTTTTCAGGACCCCAGGGAGGTGGGAAGAGTTTTCATGGAGTGAAGGATATGGGGGGTGGGCTGTAGTGAGTGAGAACCCTGGCTATCTGATAGCTTTCCACGATGTAGAGGTCAAGCTTGGGACCACTACCTTCTGCTCAGACCCCCATACCTAGCAAAGGGCATTCTGGCCTCCACACCCTGGCAGTGGTCTCCAGGGGAGGTGAGTGGGCAATGGAAAGTAAGTCAGAGGTGGGCCCTTCGTGGCCTTGATCCCTGGGGCCTTACCTGAAGCAGTGGGCTGCTGTGAGGATCCAGTAGGGGTCCAGGATGCTCCCTCCACAGATGTGCTGCTTGTTGTACTGGATGCTGACTTGCCAAGGCCAAGAATCCACAGATGCATGCTGCCCACCCACCACCCGAGGAGTCTTTGCGCTGCTCCCACAGGCTGAACTCAGCAGTGAGGAGGGAGAAGAGGAAGTCAGGCTGGGGGTGGGGATACAGCCTGAGAAAACACCTCTGCCCCTCAGGACTGGTACTGGAGGGTGGAGAGGACTGGCCGGTCTTGAATTGTTCATGGGGAGATACTGAGTGTCCCAGACTGGAGGCTTTTCCTCAAATTTCCCTCTCTTTTTTGGCACTGTGTGTTGTTCAGAGTTTAGATTGTGCACATGGGTGTGTCCTCTGTGCTGGGAGTTTATGACCTTGCAACTGAACAGGGATTGCAGAATGACAAAAGCCCTGCCCAGGCAGAGTGTCCCGAGCCTCTCCCACTGAGTAAGAGTAAGCAGATGTCTGCAAGCTACTTTGGCATCAGGAAGTAGGAAGAAAGCTGCAGAAACAGATCTTCCCATCCCAAACTCACCTTTCTCCAAGGTCCTTCTTCCTGTGAAGGGCAGCTCCCAATCTGCCCACCTGCCTTCCCCCTCACATCCACATGTTCTCACATCCAACCTTTGACCCCTGTTAAATCTTCCAATCCCACCTCCCCATCCTATTCTTTGCCTCTCTAACCCTTCTGGCAGCCCTGCTGCAATGGTCCTTACAAGAGAGAGAGACACCCTTTTCCATGTGCCTGGCACTGTGCTAGGTGGGGGCTTTTCAAAGGCTGTCTGATTTCAAACACTGTCGCTTTGCTCTCTCACACAAAGCCCCTTTGTTGGTAGGGCAGAGTTTAAACTCTCCCTGACAGCCTCCTGTTGTCTTTTTTCGGAGGTGCTGGGATTGAATTTGGGGCCTCATACATGCCAGGCAAGTGCTCTACCACTGAGCTACATTTCTAGCCCCTCTGCTGTCTTCATATAAAGTTTCCTTCTAGCCTGTTTCATTTCCTTGTAGCTCCCTGCTGTGGTTGGATATGGTTTAAATATGTCCCCCAAAGCTTCATGTCTGAGACCTCTGTCCTCAGTGGTAGTGTTGAGGTGATGGGACCTTTCAGAGTGGAGCCTGGTGGCCCTTAGGACACTGAGGAGCTGTCCTCAGAAGAGATGAAGAGGATTCTCATAAGATCTCTGGGCTCTTATGAGAGTGAGTTGTGATAAGAACCAGCCCAACCCCTGTATCACTCTCTGTCTTCCTATTTTGTGATGTGATTTCTCACTCTTGTGTGTACTTCTGCCATGATTCACTATCTGAAGTTAGGCCCTCACCAGAGGGCAAACCAATGGGCCTTACTTGATTTTTACCTTCAAAACTGTGAGCTAAATAAACCTCTTTTCTTTATAAATTTAGCCTGTCTCAGGTATTTCATTATAGTAATGAAAAACTAATACAGTACACTGTATTGAAAACTAATACTAGTACAGTACACTGAGGTCACAGGTTGTGATCAGATGGTAGAAGAGAGTTCTTAACTTCAGCCACTTGAAGGAGAACTAACCTACAAGCCCAATGGCTGAAGAACAAAAGTCAGGTTGAAGTAGAGTGAAACTTGGATTCTGGGAGATTTAGGAATGAAGAGGAAGGTCTTCCTCCCTGCTCATTGCTGGCCCAGCCCCAGATCCTCAGAGACGGAGCATACTCACCAAGGCAGTGCAGGGAAACCAGGGAGCCTGAGACACAGGGTCTGCAAGAGAGCACAGGGCCCTGTGGGTTCCACTTCCCCCTTGGGTAGGAGGGAGGGACTCAGACCTTGTGACAATGTTGATTCGAATCCCTTCCCAATATCTGGGAAATCTGGAACCTGCATAATGGGGACTATATAGAAACTGCATTAACACTCAGTGCAATTTGATTTGATCCAACACCCTCATTAATGAGCATCTACTATGTGGAGGGCTCTGCTCAGTTCAAAGCCCAGCTCAGGCTCCTGGCAGCCTGAGCAGGAAAAGAACAGTGTGCAGAAGAATCTGCTGTGCTGCAGGCTTTCCAAATGGAAGAATAGGATTTTAATGGCATTCGAGGCAGTCATTCTACTACTAACCCTGTCCTTTTCAAGATTTATTCTGATGAATAAGCAGTCCTCGGAAACATCCTTGAATGCTAAGGAGCCAGCATCCTCTCTAAATCACCCTGCTGCGGTGTGACAGATTTCATTTAGATGCTGTGTTCTAATGCAGGGTGGTGATGTGAGAACCACAGGGCCTTTCCCCTGGAGCACTGGGAATGTCGCAAAGTCCTATTTTGGCTCTGGTAAGTGGTGGGGAGAGACAAAGTGACTTTTGGAAAGTGGTCTGTTGGGCAATTTTTAGGGAATATAAGGCAGTAGCAAGAGACATTTGGCTTTCTATTCAAATTGATAGAAAGGTCAGTTTATTCACTGCTCTGCCTTTGAGTAGGACAGCATGCTTTGTCTAGCTGTCCATTGTATTAAAAAAGTCAACACAGAAAACCTCCCAGAGATGTGATGCTATAGCTCTCTGCACTTAATGATCTATAGCTCTAAGAGTTCTTGTTGTCTGGCTTACGTTCCTCTTGCTGCTGGTCTCTTTATACTGAGCCAGCTACAGCTCTAGCAGCCTCCTTGCATGGCCTTTGTAGGTCAGAAGGGGTCCATCACTTACCCACTTGAGTTCCGCACCCGAAGCTCTTGGTTGTTTTCTGTGACTACAATGACATCCAGATCCTGGTCCCAGCTAATCTTCACAGCTTTGAAAGTGGGTTGGCTGTGGGAGGGAGTAAGAGCTATGAGTTGGGGGGAGGTGAGAACAAGATGGCAGGAGCAGGCAGCACCAAGAGGGTGGCAGAGAATGGCAGTAGGGAACAACAGGGAAGTGGAGGTAGTGATGACCAGACTTGGGCGGGCTTGTTTTGCTATACAATAAGGACTTCCCCTTGGCATTCTGGACTCAGCCCTGGGCACAGTGCTCATGTGCCCTTGCTTTCTTGGGTGGGGACTCCTAGTCCACACCCAGAGCTCTAGAGAAATGTTAGAGATCCTCTTTTTTAATGTTCAGCTCTGTCCATGGTTCAAATGTCCCAGCAGTATTTTCTGGTTCGCAGCAGGGGGAACAAAGACTCTTGGGCAGGTCACATTCTTTTTCTGTGTCTCTCTGAGCCTCAGTTTTCTTCTTGGCAGAATGATGGATGGACCAGATGACTCCTAGGGTCACACTTATGATTTTGTGATCATAGAACAAGAGGTGATTCCAATCCAGGCAGAGGAAAGAAAGTAGAGAAATCTACCCTAAGAGAGACAATGCTGGAAATGGACATTCCCAGGAAAGTTACCTTCTATTCATCAATGATGGCCTGATGAATAATTCTAATGAAATTTGATTTTGTGGAGTCCAAGAGCTAGGTGGTTTGGTGCCTTAGTGATCTCTAGAAGGACAGAAATGCCTGGAGCCTATCCTCTTAAGAATCCCAGGAGATACCCAGGTTTTGGAATCCAGCCTCAGCCTGCTGGGCCAGGCACAGTTGATGCTGCAGTTGCCCGGACTGCAGTGGGAGGAGGGGCTGGCTGCAGCTGGGCTGGTCAGAGCAGCTGCAGGAGGAGGGGAGAATAACAGGGACAAGACATGCCTTCCAATTGCCTTGAAAATGAAGGTGCAGGGTGGGTACTGGGGGTTGCACCCATGGAAGATGGAAAGCAGCAGAAGCCTGATTATGAGACCAGGGAGGGCATATAGGCCAGGTTGATTTGTAAAGGCTGCCTCCAGCATTTATTGAAAAGGATGCTGAAGCTGCTTTAAGGATCCATGGAAGAGAGTTCTGTGATTGGTTGGTGATATCTGCATAGTAGTTATCATCTCATCTTTGGGCCCAGTTTCTCAGAATCTTGGTTTGGAACCTGCTACAGAGAGGCTAACCCACCCTGTAAATGAATACATGTGCTCTTTCCCATCTTCTCCAGGTTGGCTCTCTGAGTAATGGTTTCATGTTCCCTTCCTTATTCATGAAGCCCTATGAGAAGAGAGAATTTCCCAATGTTCAAACCAAGACCCCCCAGCCCCCTAAATGAGGGGTTTTGGGCACACAAATGCTTGTCTTCTACCTCCAAGCTACTACCTAAGTAAGTGACTTTCTCTGAGTTTACTTAGAACATAGCTATATTAATAACTATGTTTTTGGTTTTCTGCCAAGAGAATATAAATAAATATAATGCTAATTACTCTTTTTATAATTATGCACCTTCCATCCACTCCAGATTTGGAACCGCTTTTGGAATTTGTGGAGAGAGCTGGGATTGCTGTTGATGGGGCCTCAGTGAAATCAGGATCATTTCAACTAAATTTTAACCAATGGGACTTTGATAAGTAAATTAGACTTTGTACTATTGGACAGGGAAGGCTTCTTCCAAAGGACAAAGGAGTGAGGACTGAGGACAAAAAAGAAAAAGAGGACTGCAGAGGAGCTGGAACTCTGTGTGTATACAGTGTGTGTCAGTGTGTGTGCAAGTGTCTATGTATATGTATATGTGCTATGTGTCAGTGTATGTGTGAGTGT
Organism: Heterocephalus glaber; assembly: GCF_000247695.1. The sequence continues at coordinate 13,519,248 of NW_004624784.1, read as the reverse complement.
ACACACATATGGATGTGTGTGTGTGAGTGTGAGTGTGTGTGTGAGTGGTGCTTGTTGGAGGGGGCTGCATACATTCTCTTGTTGGCACCCCATACTCATCCCGTGAGGCTGGCAATACTTCCCCTGATTAACTCTTGAGGAAACTGAGGCTGAGAAGCTTTACCTTCATGCTGCTTGCAAGTGAATCAAAAGAAGTTCTACCTGACTCCATTGTCTGTGTTTTGAAGATAGAAGGAGGAAGGAACAGGGAAAGGAGGAAGAGGATGCAAAGAGGAAGGAAGGAAGAAGGAGAGAAGAAAGTGCAGGGGAAAGATGACAGCCTCTGATGGCGTGGGTGGGTACCTGTCATAGCCCATCTGCCCACAGGCTATCTTGGCCAGAGCTTCTGTGAAGTTGTCATAACAAGCAGAGGCCCAGTTCCCTGTGGTTGGGTCCATCACCTGCAGTGTGGATCGGTCCTTGGAGAGGCGGACTGGGAGAGGAGGAGCCTGGGTCAGCTTGAGGGTAGGGCCCCTCTGACCCAACCCCTCAGAACTCATCATGTGACCAACTCAACTTGGCCCAACCCAGAACTGGGGACATCACGAGCACTGACACTTTTAACATCAAGGGAAGTTCCTCCATCTCACTTTGTTTAAGCTTTGTTTTGACAGTAGCTGATATATGTCTTGGTATCAACCTCCATTTTTATCTGTTGCCCTGGCACAATGAATAGCATCACCTCCTTTTGTCCTTATCGGTTTTAATGGAACAGTTACATGGTCACTCTACCCGTGGTCCACACAGCTTCATCCTGGGGAAACTTTTCAGCCAGGGACCTAGGTGTTTCTCCCTGTAAGGTCAGGGTGGAGGTTAAGTGAGAAGTTCTGTTGGTAGTATGATGGCAGGTGCTTTGAGACATTTGAATGTAATTGATAAAGAGCGAAATACACAGGAAGTCACTCAGCTCTGTCCCATCACTCATCTCTTTGGCCTTTCCTCATTAGATTCCGATTACCAGATAGATCAAGAAATAACATGCTTTTTATCCTCCGAATATCTGTTACATAGCATGTTACAGTAAACACTAATGAACTGAAGGATCGTTAATTGGTTGGATGGTCTGACATTCTCTTTTCTAGTCCTTTGGAAATAAGAGATTTCATAGGAAGGAGGAACTTCCCAAGGACAACCAAACTAGTCCTCTTTCTCAAAATCAAGCAGGTGCAGCAGGAAGTGAGACAGCCTCAGTTACAATTTCCTATCCCCTCTATCCAATCCTTAATGAGTGCATGCTCTTCATTACATGCTGGAATCTAGAGATAGACACAGCAGGGTCCTGCTCTGGTGAACCTTATTGTACAGGGATAGACAAATCAGTAGGCTGGTGCTGTATGTGACCCTGTGTACCGGAGCGGACTGCCTGCTGGGCCCACTCCCCTCATGCCCTGTCCCTACCTGGACTCACCTGTCCCAGCAGGCTGCTCAAGGAAGTTCTTGACACAGGGTTCCTCATCTTCCCCTGAGGCACAGTCGGGGTGGCCATCACACATGTGCTCCCTCGGGATGAAGTGTAGAGAGTGCTGGCAGATGAAGTAGTATTTATCCAGGATCATCTTGACTGGAAGGCAAATGCAGAGAATGGCAGAGAGGGCTGAGGGTCATGCAGGCAGCTGGGGCAGGGAGAGGCTGTATTTTTCTGAAAGTTAGCTCAGGGATTGGAAATAGGCAGATATGGGTCCAAGGCCCAGTTCTGCTGCTTACTAGCAGATCTACCTGATCCTGAGCCTCGGCCTCCTTATTTGAAAGTGGAGATAATAACACAGGCCCCAGGTCTATAAGATGGCAGAGGAGTCCGGTGTGAGAATGTGTGTGTGGGAAATTGGGAAATGGATTCTGCCGGTCTCTTACCCTGAGCTCTGGCCCAGGTAACGAGGAGACACATGGGGAACATGGGGTCCCAAGACCTAGTTCTGGCTCTGCTACTTACTGTGTGCAACCTTATACCATTCACTTCCTTGGCTAGGACTCAGTTTCCTCCTCTGTACAATGGGATGGTGAGAAAGGTGGTAAGCTGGTAGTTGTGAAAATGTCTTTTAACTGTAAAGTGTAGTTCTAGAGGCTGATGTTTTTATCTGAGATTGAAAGACTCATGAAGAGATTGTTGTTTTGTTTTCTGCCTGTTGTTTTAAGATTCTGCCTGCTGCATTCACTTCCATTGCTCCTTTGCCATCTTAGGCAGGTGAGAATGCATTTAGTGTAATTAATCCCTTAGGGAACAGATATTTCCAGATGTTTCTTTGGTGATGACCCAGCCAGATACCCTGTTAGGAAGGAATTCCTCTTTCCTAAGTGGATTCTCTCCTATCCAGCATCAGTTGGCCCTAAAAGCGGTGGCAGTAGGTTTATGATAGCCCCTACTTTTCACTGTGCTAGGAAATTTCTGTACTGTTCCTCATGTAACAGTGTGCCAGGTTGTTTCTGGCAACAACCTCAGGAGACAGGTGTCATTCTAACTTATATCACCCATAAGGAACCTAAGGATGGAAGAGTTAAGAGTTCATTTTCCAAAGCCCCATAGTGCTCATATGGTACAACCAATGTCTGTCTACCTCCCAGAAGGAGCCAAAGATTGGATCTCTTGGCCCTGATGCTCCTGCCTTGAGTGAAGTAAGAGTGAAGGAGCAGGCCAGGAATGTCCTAGACCTTCCAAGTATGGCTCATCATTAGAAGTCAGAATAAGGCAAGACTACCCCAGCCTTTTGGAACAAAGCCAGGAGACTGGGTCAGCAGTTGATAGCCAAGGAACCAAAGCATTGAGGGAGCCCAGCCCAGGGTGGAGGATTTGTTTACCACATCTGGTTCCAGAAGTGGGAGGACCCAGGGCATTGAAACCATGCAGGGTCTTCTGGAACAGCAAGAGCCCAATTCTAAATTATGATTTTGTGCCTTTCTGGCTTCCCTTGAATAAATTTGGCCTCTTCTCTTTCCACTGTGGCAGAACCTATGCTTAGAGAAAGCAAGCTTGCTTTAATATTAGTCTGGACAAGACAGGGTGGCAGATCTGTGGGGGCACTGTAGATCCACCACTGCAGTTTGGATCTGGAGTGTCCTCCAGAGACCTGGTCCCCTGAAGCATGTTACTGGGAGGTGAGGGACCTTTGGGATGGGGTCTAGTGGGAGGTCTTTAGGTCATTGGAGGCATTTCTTTTAAGGTGATTGTGGCACCTCAGCTTCTTTCTCTTTCTTTTGCTTCCTGACTCATGATGTAAGAGGGTTTGCTCTGCCCTGTAGTCCTGCCATGATGTGCTACCTTAACATAGGCCCAAAAGCAGTGGGGCAAACTGATCATGAACTGGAACCTCCAAAACAGTGAGACAAAATAACCCTTTTCTCTGTATAAGTTGACTATCTCAAGTATTTTGTTATAGTAGTAGAAAGCTGACTAACACAATCACTATCACATAGGGACAGCCAAGGTCAAGAAGAAATGATTTGAAGTTGTTTGTGTCTCATACTTATCCAAGGCTTTCAGGGATTTAGGTGGTGTTTATGTTGTGGATCTGCATTTCTACTGCCATGAGATAGAACTGGACCCACATGCTCAGAGGCCTGGGATCCTCTTCCAGATTTGTCTCTGACTGCCACACCTTTTGAGCCTAAGTGCCCCAATGAGGGGTTAGACTAGATGATCTCTAAGTGTCCTCTAACAAGGTTGGTGGCTGCCGCTGGTGCAAATGCCACCTTAGTTCCAAGTGCAAATGGGCTCCAAATAGCCAGCCCTTCCCAGGCTGCCCAGATAGTCCTGCCTGATGAGCAAGCACACACACTGAGTCACATCTCAGCATGCCGAGTGCTGACACACACTGTTGCACAACTTGGTTTTTTATCCATGCTGTCTCCTTGGTGTGCATGATATTGCTTGGAGAAAGGCAGAACATTTTATAGGTGAAGAGTTTGAGGGTAAGACAGTTTGAGGGGCCCATTTATGGTTGCACAGCAGCAAGTGGCAGAGCCAGGGTTTCTGTCTCAAGTGTTCTGATTCCTAGTCTGGTCTCCTGTCCCTTACTTCCTGCTATGGTCAGTAACCTGCTGTGACTGTGAGGATGAAGGCAAGGACTCAGTTGCAGTGTGTGGTAGCTGGAAGGGGCGCTGGGAGTCACTGGTCCTACAGTTTAATCTTATTCATCACAGAGTAGGGTGCTCAGGCGTTGGGGCTCAGACATTCCCAATGATGAAGACAGAGCTGAAGGTGGGGAGGGGTGCCACCTTCCCCGAAGTCTCCTCTGTGTCTCACTGGCAGAAATGCTTCCTGTCCTGGCAGCCCCAAGGGCTGCTCAGACCCACACAGCTGTCAATCCGCAGGAGATGGGAAGGAGGAGGCAGGGGTGGTGCCCTGTAATTGCCTGCGTGGGTTTGTGAGTGTGTCACATGTGTAGAAGAAATCTGGGACAGATGAGGAGAGATGGACGGGGGCTGAGCTCATCTTCCCCTTTCACTCTTAGAAGAAGGCTCCCTTCAAAGCAGGGGTGGATACACTTTTTCTTTTTTGTTTTTGCACAGCTTTATGTAGATCATCCACCTATGACTGTGGGGGTGCAGGATGAAGGTGGAGCTGCCACTTATAGATCTGGGTGAGGGAGGCTACTGTCACCTATTCAGGGGGTGAAGTTGGTTAGGGGCTGTCACTTACTGATGACAGCCATAATGATGATGACCATCAAGCTCAGCAGTGCTGCGATGATGGGGATCCCCACCTTTTTGAAGGTCTCCATTGGGGTGCGGGGCTTGTGCAAGCGGGTGGCACCTGTAGGAGGTGTGAGGCAGAGGGGAAAGAGCATGTGGTCAGCACTTGGAGCTTCCCTGGCCTGTGGAAGGATTGCCCTACAGACTAGGCCACTTCAGTTCCTTTCCCCTCCCCAAGTTTACCCATCTCTCACGCACTTTGTAAATGAGCCTGCAGCCCACGCTGCCCTCCTGTCTTTCCCTAGCCAGTGATGGTGAACTTTTTAAAGACCAAGTGCCCAAATTGCAACCCAAAACACATTTATTTATCACGAAGTGCCAACACTGCAATTAAACCTGAATACTGAGGTTTTAGTTTAGAAAAAACAACTCATATATTAACATCTTTTGTCATAAAAGAAAAGCACAATAACACACATGTCATAGGTTTGTCGCCACTGCCCTAGCCTGTCCTAGGATGTGTCACCCTTTTCAATCTGCTCCGAGCCTGCCCTGGGACAGGCCCAAGGCCTGCATGAATATGAGTGTAAATTCATTGTGCTATCATTCATCCTTTTCCCGACATATTTTAAAATATCTTTTTATTTTTGACACATAGTAATTATACATATTTATGAGCTATAGTGTGATATTTCCATACATGTATGCAATGTATGATGATTGGATCAGGCTAATTGATGTATCTATTATCTCAGACATTTGTCATTTCTTTGTGTTGGAAACATTCAAAAACTCTTTTGAGAGTTTTCATTGTTAAACATACTTTCCCGGGCCAGGGATTTAGCTCAGTGGTTCCACCGCCTGCCTTGCAAGCGCAAGGACCCGAGTTTGATTCCCGGTACCAAAAAAACCAAAACAAACAAACAAAAAAACATACTTTCCCTACTGTGCTACAGAACATTAGATGCATTCTTCCTATACCTGATTTATCTTTTGATTAAACTATAAGCTCCAGGAGGGTAGAGCCCTCCAGCACAGTGAGAGCTGAGAGTAGAGGCTTAATAAATACTTGTGGATGGCTAGAACCAGATGGTCTCCATCTCCAAGTCAGTCAACAAACAATAAGTTCCTGCATTGTCCCTGTCTCTGTGTGTGTGTGTGTGTGCATGCACATGTGTGCATGTGTATATGTTGGTGGTACTAGGGATTGAAATCAAAGTCTTTGCCCTGCACTACATTCACAACCTTCTTTGTATTTTTTATTTTGAGATGGGGTCTTGCTAATTTGCCCAGGCTGGGTTTGAACATGGCATCCTCCTGTCTCAGGATCCCAGAGTGCTGAGATTATAGGCACATACTACCACACCTGGCTGTTCTTGTCTTTAAGAAAATTACAGTCTGGAGAAGGGACAAACAGGGACATGGATGGAAGTGTGAAAGATAGCATGTGTTATCCTAGAGACACCATTGAAGGTAGGTTGTGGATGGCTTCTTGAGCAGGAAGGACTTAAATGTAGGTAGCAATGGGGGATGGAGTTGCTGGACCAGGCCCAGAATGGCATGGAATAGAACTGCGAATGCCTTGGTGACCTAGAATCTGAGGTGGATCAAAGCACGTTAGGAAGCAGGAAAACTGAGTCAGTTTGTGAAGACCCTTGAAAGCCATGCTAAAGATGGCTTCAGATTTTATTCTCAAGACAGTGAGGAGCCATGAAAAGTTTTTCAGCAGTAGAGAAAAATGATCAAATTAATGTTTAGGAGGAGGAATCACTCATCAGGGAGGAGGTGGACTGAAACAAAAGAGTCTGGGATTAGGGAGATGAGGTAGGAGCCCATTGCTGCCTAAAACAGGTAATAATTATATGTGCTCCTCACAAAGCTGTTCTAGGAAGTGGGACGTGGGAATGGGTGTGAAAAGTTAGGTTCTCAGTAAGTAGCAGAGGTGGGTTCTTTCCATTACCCTCTCCTTGCAGGCAGATAAGCTGGGAGGGTGCTGTGTGGACCTCTCCTCCAAGAAGAGCTGGGCAGGAAGTGCAGTAGTCAGAGAGACCTAAGCAAGCAATAGGCTAGTTGTCTGACATATTGTATATTTTACATGTTTTGTATGTTTCCTGTCTTCTCCCCTCCTCTCCCAGAAATGAAGACCCCTGAAGACAGGACTGTGTCTCGTTTGTGCATTACTGAGTCCCCTGTGCCTAAAACAGCACCTGTCCTGCAGGAGACACTCACCGAGTGTTTGTCAAATGAATGCTCTAAGCGCATCTCTTCCATCTGCCTTCAGATCTCATTTTATTCAGCTTTGAATGATTGCTAGTCATCTGTCTGGCTCTATCCTTTTCCTCTGCTCTTCAAAAGCAAAGAATGGCATCCTGGCAGGATCCGGTGTCCAGTAAATGCTGATATTAATGAATCTATTATAAGGGAAACCTGAAACTTCATGTTTTCCTAAAAGAGAGTTTTAACTTCAGACACAGGGGCCAGGTGCTGGGGATGTGGACTGGAAATGGTATTGCCTGTAAACTGCTAGGGCCTGGCCCAAAGTAGGTTATCAATAATGTTAGTGCATACTTTAACGTTTCAGCAACCAGTCTTCACAACTGTCCTCTCTCCTGCAGATGTGGTGACGTTTTGTTCTTTCATGCATGCATGACTTACTTATTGAGCACCTATCTCTGGGGACACTTTTTAGGTTTGTTATCTTGGAGACCAAATGACCTGCTGGGGGCCGTGAGTCCCTGTGTCCAGGATCCAAGACCTCTGCCTCCCAGATGTTCTCAGGGTCGTCCTGCTTTCCCCAGCAGGAAGGGAAGGGGCTTCATACCTCGTTTAAATTCATGAACCCACTGAGCTATGAATAGCCTCCCTGCCTGCCACTGATCCTTCCTCCAGCCTGTCTGCCCACTGCTGCTGGACAGAACTTTCCAAAATATGTTTTTTTTCCCCCTGTCTCCCTGTGGCTTCCACATCTGGGCTTCACTCTTCCCTGTGCTTTCAAAGTCAGTGTGACTTGTCCTCACTCTCTTGGCTGAATGAACTTCTATAGTTGGTCCTCACAAGCCCCCAGGCCTGCGCTGGCTGGTTTGCTTCTTGGTCCAGAATAACCCTATTAATACTCACCTCTGAGTCTGAAGAGCTTGGGCTCTTCCCTTCTCCCCTGAGACCTCATCAATCACTTCTGCCTGCTGACAATTGACTCATCCTGTAATGCCTGGCACATGGTGCCATTCCTGACCACTTGACAAGCTCAAATTGTTCACTTCCTTCACACCAGGCATTTGTAGCAGATTCAGCTCATTTTCTGGTTTGGTGGTTCTCAGGCTTACTCACTGGGTGGAGCCCTAGGGGGCCTGGTGTTCTTTGGGGTCACCATGGTCTACTGATCTATTAAATTCTCAAGTATAAACAAGCCATCATTTTTACTTGCTGAAGATTCCATCATTTGTGCTTATTATTAACTGGTGAACCTGAACTGAGAAGTAAACTGTCAAAGTAAGCAGAATGAGCCATTTTCTTATTGATCTGTCCATATGAATTTGGGCTTTGTTTGTTTTGCTGATCCAGTAAGCTATGTCAAGAGTAGGTATCAGTGGTTTAAAAAAATGTAACAGGAGGAAAAGAAACTGAAATTTGGGAACATTCTATTTACTAGTTTATTTTTGTATAATAAAACAGGCAAATACTGCCATTTTCTTTCCTCAGTGAAGACATCATTGATCAGCTTGTTTCCTGGCAGCATGGATGGCCTGTGAACTCCATGAGGACTGATTGTCTTACTGCTGTGGCCGAGCATCAGTCCAGGCCCTGGCACAACTATGGAACTGGGGAAGCTTTGCTCTTGAAGTTTTAGGTTTGTTAATCCTGTTTCCCTAGAGACTAGTCCTCCTACTTCTAGAATGAATCCTGAAACTTACAATTACTTAGTATTTGTTGAATGATGGATGGATGGAGGCTCGATGTCACCTATACCATTTGTCATGTGGTGGAGGTTGTGAGGGCCTGGTGAGAATAGCTCAGTATCTACTTGGTAACTGAAAACTCAGAGGCTGAGGGAGACAAAGAAAAGCTGGATTGAGCTTACCGAGGTTGTTCAGGGGATGGTCACTGCTGGGATCCTGTAATTGAAGGAAAAACAGTGAGTTGAATGAGGAAACCTCTAAGACTGGGGGTAGCAGCCTACAGGAGACCTTTGGTTCTTGTATGTATTCCCTTTACCCTGCTAAATCTAAGTTGGGGATCTCTGTGAGATCTATATAATTGGTTCAAGATAAAAAATTCAGTCATGTACCTATTTGACCTGGTTTGACTAGTTTAGTAATTGTAGCAATTCCTTAGCAATTATTGAAACAACTAGTTGCCACTTGTATGTATTGCTGAATTTCTCAAGATAATTCTGCATTATCTGTTTTTGTCAATAATTTGCCTAGTTTCACAGATAGTATATTTCTATAAAAACTTGAACAGATACTTTACAAAAGGGGTTACCCAAGTGGCTAATAAGTACCAAAAGATGCTCAATATCATTACATGTGAGGCAAATGCAAATTTAAACTACAATGAAATATCTCTACATAGACATCAGATTAGCTAAAATTTAAAAAGCTGACAATATTAGGTGTTGATGAGGATGTGGAGCAAGTGGAAATTTCATACAGTGTTTGTGGGAATGTAAATTCATACAAATACTTTGGAAAATGGTTTGGTTAAATCTACTAATGCAAAATATACAACTAGTGTATGATTTATTGACACAACAATTCTGATTCAGGATCTAGTCAAGAGAAGTGAATGAATACATCTAGCAAAAAACTTATACGTGACTGTTCATAGTAGCTTTAATAATAATAATAATAGCTAAACATCAGAAAAAACTCCAATGTCAATACCAGCAGAGTAGATAAATAAACTGTAGTCTATTCATATAATTTATAGAATTACAGCAATCGGTAAAAGTAAATGCATTGTAAATGCAATGACCTAGATGAAACTCACAGATGTGGTAATGAAGGAAAGAAACAAGGCACAAAAGTATATACCGTATGATTCTATTTGCATGAGGTTTAAGAGGTGGTTAGTTTAAAAGGTCAGGATAATGGTTACAACTGGGGAAGGAGGGGTGATTATTGGAAGGAGCACAATAGAGCCTTCTGGAATGTTGAGAAGCTTCTAGATCTTGTTCTGGGTCTTGGCTACATGTGTTTATATGTGTAAAACCTCGTAGAGAGGTTTACTTTTGGTTTGAGTGTTTTACTTAATGTATGTTGTACCAGATGAAATGAACAAAAATAAGAACTATCAGAATACATAATGGCATTTCTGAGAGTGTGGTCTTAGGTTATCATCAACACATACACAACACAAACACAAGGACAGGCACTTCTTGCACTTGCTCATATTACTTTACATGTGAACTTAGCACATGCACAAAGGCTCATATCTAAAGTACACATGTCTCTTTTATTGCTGGGCAAAGGTCAAAGGGTGACACCCAAGTTCCTGGCCTCTGAGCCCTTGCCTTTCCTTCTCCTGCCTCCCAGAAGCCTTCCTGCTTCTTCTTCCCTTTCCCAGTTTGACTGAGGGTGTGGAATCCCTGGGCTCTGTTGAGGTCTAAGTGTCCACCCAGGGACTTTCCTGATCCTGTGTGCAGAGGTCATGGTACCCCCAGGGTGCTGTACATTTCCGTGTCCACTCTGTGCAGGAGGTCATGGCTGGCTGATGTAGTATCCATCCAGGTGCTGTAGTCTGCAGAGGCTGAATTGGAATACAAGCTCTGCATATTACTAACTGTGTATTTTGGGCAAGATCCTCAACCTCTTTGGGCCTCAAGTTTACCCTTGGTAAGGTGGGGGAAAAGAACACTGACTTCGAAGGGCTACCTTGAGGGCAAAATGAGCCACCTGAGGGGAAGTGCCAGGCTTCCTTCCTGCTGCCCTTGACCCTCTATGCTTCCATGGCATTCATTACGTCTTTATCACATTCCTTCTCTTGTCAGCTAGTCACTGTTTCTCTCTCTCTCCCTCTCTCCCTCCCTCTTTGGTGATTTCCTTTTGTTAAATTAAAAATTTAAATTGACAAAAATTGTATTGATTACTTTTTCTTATTGTCTTTGTATCCTTTATGTTCAGCATCAGGCTTGTTCCTAGTAAAGACTCAATTAATGACTTGAATGGAACCAACGTCTGGGCTCTACACGGTATCTCTCCTCTCTGTCAGCACTGGGGCTGGATAGAGGGGACAATTTTCAGGATGAAGATGAGGACTGATTGGGTAAGTGTGCCTTGCTGTGGCTATAGATTCAGGTAACAATAATACCAATAGCAATTCACACACAATTGGCATGTAATAGTTTACAAAATCTTTTCATCTAACTCAGTCAATTCAAAGGTGAAAAGGATTGACACAAAGTGTCTGATAACCAGGATGAGTAGCATTACATAATCACCAAACTAAACAGAGGTTTGTGGAGGGTCCATATTGTACCAGGTGTTGCTTCATGAGCTATGGAATCTATGGCAAATAGTCCTTCAGCAGGACCAGAGAGGAGCCCAAAGGACAGAGCAAGGGCTGCATCCCTAGGAGGAGGGGCAAGTCTGGGGAGGACAGGGTGTACACAGGTAGCTAGAAAAGACCAGAGCCTGGTAGGAGCTATCAGAGAGCAAAGTGAGGTGAGAGAGACAGTGCCTGGGTGGAGATTTAGAATGGGAGGTCTGGGGAAGGAGTTAGGGGGGCTAGGGAGCATCTCCTAGGGAGGTGACATCTGAGCTGGGACTTTAACGGCAGGAAGAACCAACAGCAGGAACAAGCTTGGGGCATTGGAGAAACCGCATAAAGATTGTCATGGCTAGAGTGAGGTGAGGACAGGAGAGGGAGAGGATGGTGTCAGAGAGACTCCACGGGTGTCTGGAAATATAGGCAATGGGCCTTGCCAGTGCCCTGGGGTTTTGGTTAAGCAAGTAAGAGTGTTTGCCGAGATGTGGGAGGCCAGCAGAAGGGCTTGCAGGATATTAAGAGCATCCATTTAGTGCTCTTCCCCATCATTTCATCCTTTTTCATCCACTCTGCCTGTGTGTGCGTGCCTGCATTGGTTGAAGAATATAGAGCAGATCTCATTTGTTTATTATTCATTCAATAAACATTGACTATACCCTCTGATGGGTGAGGATTTGTGATAGAGGCTGAGACTCAGGGGAAAGGCTTAGTCTGCACCTTGCCTGGCCTTAGCTCCTTATCCTGAACTGAACTGAAGCAACCCCGTGCTCACTGTGGCTAATGTTCCCAACTGCTGTCTACTGAGTAGTGGTTGTAGAAAACAATTCATCCCCATTTGGAAACAAAAGTGAGAAAGAAAAAAGATGAACCAAATAAAAACTCTCACCTGAAATTGCAGTTAATCAATGCATCCCTGATATTCTCTACAATGTCCCACATATAATAAGTATTGAGCAAATATTTATTGAATGAAAAAACTAATGAGCTTGATGCCATGGTGTGCACTTGTAATCCCAGCTATTGGAAGGCTGAGGCAGGAGGGTTGTGAGTTGAGGTCAGTCTTGATAACACAAAAAAAACTCGTCTCTAAAACAGACAGAAAGAAAAAGAAAGGAGGAAGAAACAGAGAGAGTGAAAAAAGACAAATTGGTAAGTCTCAGTTTTAGGACTGAGTCTGAGGCCAGTCTTTCAGAAGCTGACTGTGATATACAGTATTCACAATGAAATGTTAGGCTGCAGTCAAAAGAAATGAACTATAGCAACATAAAATAAGATGGGTGGCATTACATTAACAATAAAAGAAGGCCCCAGCAGATTACATACAGTCCAGAAGCATTTTTCAGAAGAGCAAGAGAGCAATGAACATGGGGTATGGAGTGATGCCAACCTTGGCAAAGTGTAGCTGGCACAGTAGCTGATCTATAAGAGATGTACAGTCACTAGTAGCTGAATTAATAAGTGAAAGAGACCTGCCCACCTACCTCACTGGGGGATGGATGTGCATGTGAGAGAGGAAGAGGGATCCCGTGATTAGATGAAGGTCATTATTTAAGTCCTAGGATTTGTTGGAATTTATAGAGACTACATTGTTAAACCCACTAACTAGCTAGTGAGTCACAAGTGGACCCTGCATGGACCAAGAGTGAAAAATACCCTGAATTAAAGATCGTGGTTTATCCAATGGTCTACACCCAGGGTTCAAAGAGAAAATTAGAAGCCAATGGTGGGCTATGCTGAGTGGTTCGAGGAAATCAAACTCTAGTCCTCACACTGATTTGCCCTGACTATGACACAGCCTCAGTTCTTTCATTTAGTGGATCATTCCTTGGCTTTCCTTTCTTTCTTTTTGTTTTTTTCCCAGTACCAGGGATCGACCTCAGGACCTTGCGCTTGTGAGGCAGATGAGGTGGGTGCTACTGAGCTAAATCCCTGGCCCTTCTTAGCTTTTCTTTCTTTTTTTTTTGGTGCCGGGGATAGAACTCAGTGGCAAAACCACTGAGCTAAATCCCCAGCCCACTTCTTGGCTTTTCTTGAAGCTTATGGATGAACATCACTGACACAGAGAGATCATAGAGGATTCCTGGGAAAAGGAGCTGCTGCAGGTCATGGGTATCAGGGCTAATGGCCGGGGTGGTAGGTGCATTTTAGGCCTGTGAGTAGCATTTGGGGACCATCAATGTCAGTGATCTTCCTGACCAGATAGAAACAGGAACTTATGGCCAGATCCATCCCCTCGCAGCCAAGAATAAATTCTGAGCTGAGGGAAAGAGAGAACGGGGCTGAGACAGGTCAATACCACATGAGAGTCAGAGGCCCAATCACCAGGCAACTCCAGTGGAGGCCAGACAGAAGTGTCTTGGGCTGATGCTGATAGAGGGAAGAGGGAAGTTGAGAAGCCAGCAAAGACCAACTGTGCTTCCTTCTGCTTTGCTAGAAACATCTTATTTTATCCCCAACTTGAACCTGGCCCCTGGCCACGACTGCTGCGGCCCAGCCCCAGTCTAGTCCAGCCCCAGTGAGGGCATCGGTATTTTCCTTTCTGTCTGGGCTGCTGCTGGGCTGGGCCTGTCTGCTTTGCTGATTCAGTCTGCTGCAGAGCCCTGACTCATGGATTTAGTCTAGCCAGTGTCCTCCTGCTATGTGGAGGACAGTGGAAGGGCAGGAATGCCCAGGCCTCCAAGGACACCTGAGGGCCCAAGCTGGAGAAGGTGGGTGGTGAGGTAGAGGTGGAACTGGGTGGGGAGTTCATGGCTGAAAAACACCTGCCTTTTTCTGATTAGCTCAGAGACTCTCCCTCCTTCCCTCTTTCCTTCTTTTCCTCCCTCCCTTCCTTCCTTCTTCCTCCTTCCTTCTCAGCTGGTATTGGCAGCAGAAAGACATTAATCCAGGACCCAGATGTGGAGGTAGAACAATTAACTACTGCTATTAAATATGGCCATATAGCTTACAATATCCTTCTTTCATAAATGATATCCTAGTTAATTCTTGGGATGACCTTGAGAAATTATTCCCATTTACAGAAGAGGAAACCAAGGCTCATATACATTAAGTAGCTGCTATGGTACACAGCAAGTAACAGATCCAGCTCTTGGGGTCAGGCTTCTGAACCCAGGGGACTGTTATTTTCATTTACTTGAAGTTTCAGAAAGCCATCAGGTGAGTATCAGTAGCTGGTGCTGGGTCCTTTTGAGTTTCTTTTTCCCCACAATGGAGTCCACAGCTAGGCAGCTGGGAGGACCTTTATTGGCGTTAGCGTCCCTTCTTCCCTCTTCCATTAGGTTTGTACCTTTCTTATCTACTTGACCTCCTCCCCTCCCCTTCCCCATCATATTTTCAGGTCTTGGAGCTCAGGAGCTCCTCTAAGTGGCCTCACCCACTCTGACCCCCAACCTGTATCCCACCCCAAACCTACTTCCCCCAGTAGTGTCCTCTTTGCTAGCTCGGGTAAGAGGCAGTCCGATGCCTTTGCCAGCCTGAAAATGGCAAGTGGACCTCTCAAAGTCCTGGTTCCCTTCCAGCTCAGAGATGATGAACCCAGACACCAGGAAGCAAGTACCTGTTTTTAAGGGAGTAGGGGTTCAGTGTGTTACACAGGAGCCACAAAGAACCAGCCTGGGGTGTATGAGTTCTCATCTCACCTTTTGACTTGTTGTATAGCCTTGGTTACACCTCTCAACCTCTCTGAACCTCAGGTCCCTGTCAGGTAACTGGGAACCATCTTTCAGAGATGGTGGAGCAGATAAAAGAGTTAATACTCACAATGAAACAGGCAAGTGTTCCACCAGGCTAATAATGAGCTGAAGAAGAGGTGACAGCTCAAGGAGGCCAAGGGAACAGGGAGCCAGGGTAGCTCCTTTGTCTGCCCTCTTTGCCAAGTAGCCTGTCCCTGGGCCTTGTTCCTCTCCCCAGTGCTGACTCTGCATTTCCTTGCTCTGTGAAGAAGTCAGTGGGGGCAGAGCTGAAATAGGGTGTGGACGAAGCGGGGAAAACTAGGGGTGCATAAAAGAGAGCTTTCTAGCACTGCTGTGGTCTTGGCAGCTTGCAGCTCCCTTGGGGGCCAAGCTCTGGCTTTCCATGACCTCAGAAGGAAAACCAAGAGCCAGAGATGCTGGTGTTGCTAGGTGATGAGATAAATAGGTCCTTTGAGGCTCTGGCAGGTGGCAGCTAGGTTGCTGAGATCAGTGGCAAAGCAGTGGAGGAAGCCCAGGGGAGTGGGTGGGGAACGTTCTCTGGGTGAGCCAAGAGACTCAAAGTCTACTCACAGTCAGCTTGAAGTGGAGTTTGGCCACAGGTGGCTCTGGTGCTCAGGGGCTCCTCTAGGTGGCCTCACACTCTGAGACCCCCGACCTGCATCCCATCTCAACTTCACTGCCCCCCAAAAGTGTCCTCTCCACCAGCATCAGTGATAGGCAGTCTGATGCCTTTGCCAGGCTGCAAGCAGGATCCTATCTCTTGGGTGCCTCAGCCATGACAGGTAAGGTGATGTGTAGGAGGACATGGAAGGCTGCATGATCATGGGGCAGGGAAGGGGGCTGCATTTCCTAGGACTGGCCTGGCTGTGACACAGCAGTGCAGAGTGGCATGGAAGGTTCTCAGAGGTGACAACCATGCTGGCTTCCAAGGAGTCTCTGACCTGTGACCCTGTCTGGAGGTAGGTCCCCAGCCCTGGCTCCACACCAGGAGATTCAGGAAGCATTATTGCAAACTCTGCCTTGGCTTTAAGCATCCTTGCACCCTTGCTTGGCTGTTACATCAGAAACCATTTTGCCTTGTTCTAAGCTACATAGGTACTGACCAGGCACCTCAGCCCCCATCACAGGGTATAATAGCTCCAGGGCAGGGCCTGGAGCAGATGGGTGGTATCAGGTGGCCTGCCATTTTCCTGCTGCCAGCCTGCTGTTCAGCTCTATCATTTAAGAATCAGCCTTTGTGTTTGGGCATAACTTTTAACTCTAGGCAGGTCCCTGGGAGATGGTAGAGCGATAATTGTTCTTGTTTCACAAGTGGAGAAACAGGCTCCAGTGTTATCTTTCTCCCCTCCAGTCAAATGGCAGGACAATGAGGAGGGCAGGAGTGAGGCATCACTACAGGCCGGGTGGGTGGATCTGGACTGCAGACAGCCTAGGCTCCCTGTTAGGGGTCCTTCCTTCCTGGTGCTGAGCTGCTAAGCAGCTCCTACAATGCCTTTGAGATCCTTCTCTTGGTCCTAGGGGAAGCAGTCCATTCTCTCCACCCTTCTGAGTTCCCCATTGTTCTTCTTCGTTCAGCTTTTCCTCTGCCCTGGATGGTGGCTGCATCTGAGCCCCCTTTGCCTTCCCATCAGGGTCTGCATACCTGAGGCTAATGCCCGGCCAGTGGTAGAAAGGGACTCAAGAGAGCCAGAAGGGGTCAGATAGCACTATTTGGGAAGTGCTGATGGAGCTTAAAGATGAGCGGAGTTCCCTAAAAACTGCAGCTTACCTGAGCCAGGGAGCTACTATCCGAGGTGCAGCTTGAGGTTTATAAAATAATTCCACAGAGTTTATGCCATCTTTGCTTGTCTTGCATTATCCCTTAAGCTTTAAAATGGTGGGAAGGGAAGAGGGGAGAGAAGAGGAGGTTTGGCGGTGGAGGGTCTGGCTTCTATATTGCCCTGGTGAGCAACCTGGGGCAGAGTGTTTAACATTTCTCAGATTCAGTTTCCCTCTGCAATGTGGATGTGATAAATCTGACCTCATGAGATGAAGGTAATGAACAGTGATTGCATAAGTTGCTCCACCTGCTAGGTACAGTGTGCCTTTTCAAGCCCACCGGAATCCCATCGGGCCCTCTCCTGATCTTACAGGCTTCTTTCTGTATGTTCCTCCTTGCTTAGTCTTTGTGGTTTGATGGATTTCAGTTGCTCTGATCAGAAGGGGGTCATCCCCTGTGTCTTCTCCTCTTGAGCAGACACACTGAACTGAATCCAACTGTCTTTCTCAGTCATGTTGTCAGTCTTTTCTAAGTTTGTAAATTTTTCTGAGTCTCAGTTTATTCATCTGTAAAATAGGGAGAATACAATCTACTTCAAAAGGTCAATGGTGGAGGTTAAATAAGAGCCTGCATCTGATACTCTCAGATCAGGGCTTGAAACAGAGGTTAGTAAGTGGACAGGTCCCATCTGCTCCAATTACCCTGGAGGCTGGGGAGCAGAACTCCACTCAGTGTTGAGGAGGGCCAGCACTGGGGTTCCATATGAAGGCAGGAGTGGGCTGGATGCTCCAATGACAATCACCTGGATTGGCTGCTGTGGCCAATCTGCTGGCAAAGGTCTCAGGTACTCTAGATTGCTCTCCTGGGAACTCTGAACTCATGATCCTAGAAATAGTGCTTCAGAGGTGCTTCTGGGACTTCTCTGTATTATTGCTTTGAGGTTGCATAACCTGAAGTTCCTTTCCCATTTTCCTGCCCACTCATGTAACTCCGAGAACGCTTCATGGAGTTTTTCCTCACTGGAATGCCATTTGCTAAGATGTTTTCAGGTATTTGACAGTGGATAGAGCACAGGCCCTGGAATCCACCCAGCGGAATGCCACCCGGGTCTGAGTCCTGCTGCTGTTGCTCACTGGCCTTAGGCCTTAGGCGAGTTACTAATCACTGAGAGCCTTGCCTTCATATAAGAGATTGACTTTTACTGTCTTCTTCCTAATGAGTACCAAGTAGCACATTGCTTGGTACAGAATAGGAGTGCAGTAACTATTAACTGTAAGGATAATAATAATACTTAATTCATTGAATGAGGCACTGTCGGGGTGGCCTGGAGACACAGCAGTGGATAAGAGGCAACAATCTTGTGTCCATGGAGCAGATATTATATAATTGCTCTTAATAATTAATTACAATATTATAATAGAACCTGGTAAGTGCTTGACATAGTACTCAAACATTATTCATTATTAATGGGAAAGAATTTTGCAGAGAGCCTGGCATGTATGTGACAGGGGCTGAAAGGATGGTAGCTATTGTGGTGGTTTTGTAGGCCAAGGGGCCTGACAGCAGGAGGGCAAACTGTGGACTAAGTGTGGCTCAGGAGAGTGGTCAGGACATTTAGGGGACCTGGGAGTGACGTCATGTGACCTGTGTGAAGACTCTCTAAGAGAAAGCAAAGGATGCAAGTCAGAAAAGCAAAGACCAACAGAAGGGCAAGGGCAAACATAGTCCTTTAAACCATCACAAGGGGGGAGGGAGGCAGGAAAGGATTCTGAGGATGAATAGGGGAATAACAGGAGATCCTTTCTTGAGGCCAGGGAAAGATTGTCAAGCAATCAGAGCTTCCTAGGAAAAGCAGGTGTGTGTGTAGAAGCTGTATTGTGCAGGACATTTCGGCAATAGACAGAGCAGGCCTAGGTCTGGTCTCTAGCATCCTTGGGCTTTGGATGAAGCACCCCCCATCCCCTCAGTGCTGGGAGGTGGAGGCGTGCAGGGGTAGGTGGGGCCATAGTCTTCTGATCCCCGTGCCTCCATATGGGGGTCTGCATGAGATTTCAGTGGGCCTAGAGGCCAGAACACACTGGGGACAACCACTGAGCTATGAGATGTCTAAACTTCTTCCTCAGTGTGTATGATTTGAGAGCTTGCCGTTAGCCTGGAACATCTGTCTCCTCTGGCAGATAAAACTAGCTTGCTTCACTCAAAAGTTTATCTCTCTAAATCAGTTTTCTATCCTTAATGACTTCATGGCAATTTACATGTTTTTGCTGAGCAGCCCTGGGTATGAAACTTTGCTGTGATTTTCTTGAAAATCTAAGTTTAATTATACCCACAGTTTTCCTATTGTCTGTGTGTTTCCTTTCTTCTCCATGATCTTTGGTAATTAGTGAGGGATGGAGTCTCCTTATGGAAACTACCTTGTTTTCCCTCTACCCTGGCAAGTACATCAGCTTCACTCCATGCACAATTTGCTGCAAGATTTATCAGTTTCGAGACATGGAAAAGGGATACCTTGGCTCTGCAGTTGCTCAGGCAACTTCAGGTGTGGTCTTCTGAGTTCACATCTTGGACATGAATAAGGGAACTCCAGAGTTTGGAGCCCCAGCTGTGACTCTTCTAGGCTGAGTGGACCTTTTCGAGTCACTTAACTTCTTTGTGCCTCCAGTGTCTTAGGGAGTTGGTGTCTTTCTTACTCAAAGGGAGACTCTGGATGTGAAAGTGCTTCTCAAACCACACAATGCTATCCTGTTGCATCAGGCTGAAGGTGAGGCAGGGCTGCTGTTGTGATTATTCTCTGGAAGACCACTAATAGCTCCTCCTCCTCAGGAGAGGTCCTCCCAGCAGCCTCTCTGGGGATTGGAGATGTGATTGTGGGTAATGCCCCCAGTGTCAGGGCAGCAATGGGATGAAGGTGGAGTGGCTGACCTCAGCTACATTTGCACCTTTCTTGTTGATATCCATTAGTGAACGAGTGCTCTGCTCTGCCTGGGTTGTGGGAAGCTGTTTCACCTGTCCATGCTCCATCTGTGAAGCATCAAAACTGAGACTGATTTTGCATATTCATCTCTGAATCTTAGTGTCTTGCCAGTACCTACTCTATGGTGATTGCTCAGGGATCCCTGATGAATGAATGAACGAACAAGTGCTAGCATATGATGAAAAACATTGAGATTGCAAAACACTCCTGATGATCAGCTCAGCCCTACCAGTGGGCAAAGCCCAGTCAGCCAGATGTGCTGGGTACCTGTGACAGAAGATAACGCTGCCACCCTGGCACAGGGGCTGTCTCAGTCTCTCACTCTCTTCCTCTAGTGCTCCTTTCAGCTGCTGTGTATGGAAGTTTCTGGTTGGATGCGGTTACAGTAGGAAGCTGGGTGCAAGGGGTAGGGGAGGGGTGTTGCAGCTTTGAGCCTTGTTTACCAACTTCTCTGCTGCGGTCATGATGCTTAGTCAGAATGGCAGGCTTGGCGGTGGAGCTGAGCACGTCACAGGGGGATTGGCACAGTGGCTCTGCTCGAGGCTCTTCTTTCCTGTCTCTGGGGTTTTGAGGCAGGCTTAGGCCTGTTCCTCTTTCACCCTCAGCCCCTGATTCTTGGGATGAAAACAGTTTGGTCACACCTCTGATAGGGTTGGGCATACTTTTTGATTGGACTTGGTGAACCTTGCTTTCAGTGTCACATAGATCAGGAGCTAATGCAAGAGGATTCAGTCTCGAATCATTCATCATTCATTCATTCATTCATTCACTCACACAGTTACCAAGTGCCTCATCTTTGCTAGGCCTGTGCTATGTTTGGAGCTAAAAGACATAGACCTGTCCCCAAGAAGCTCACAGTCTTCTGGCAAAAGATGTATCAAATGAGGCATTTTAGGTTTGGGAAACTCATGGCTTGGGGAATCCCTGGGAACTTGAAGTGTTTAATTAGGGCTGAGGTTTTCATTTGAGCAAGGCTGAAGGCTATAGGTAGAAGAGGTGCCTGAGAAATCTAATTTTCAGGTCTGGAAGCATTTGACTCCTGCCATCCTAGACTTGTTCTGGGACTTTGGGAAGCTTGTCCCAAGGCCTGTTTATGGTGTGTTTTTCTCATTTCTCCCCTGTAAGTCCTCTTCTCATCTCCCACACGCAGCACCCCCACCAGTTCATTCAATCTCAGCCCTCTCTAACGCCTAAAGCCTAGGTCCTCCACTCCCTATCTTGTATCTAGCACACATCTCCGTTACTGGTCAGACCTGTATTGTACGATGAATGAGTGTCTGTCCCTCCCTACCTGCCACCCCTCTCGCCTTCACATCCCTGGAGAGCGGGACCTAGGTGGGGTTTCTCTCACTCCTGTGTGCATCTCGAGTGCCTGGCACAAACAGGCATGCCACCCTTTTGTGCAGTGAGTGAACAGAGTTGGGCTTCTGCTGTCCTGCCTGGTGGGGAGATGGCCTCAGCCAAATTCTGGGGGTGGTGCAGCATGGTAGCTGCTGAGCTCCAGGGCACAGTGGGGACCCTGAACTTGGGCTTGAGAAAGGGCTTTGTGTGATCACCACAGGGGGACCAGCCCTCAGCCTGTGGCCTCTGTTCCCTGGGTGCTTTGTTCCACATAGCAGGCTGGCCCTTGTCCTCACACTGCCACTCTGTCTTGTGATCCCTCCCTGCCTTCTCTGACTGGAGAGAGCTGGCTCATCCTTCATGATCCAGTGCAAAGATTTTTCTCTTGTGGGAAAACTTCCTCAGCTTCCTCAGCTGCCTTTTCAGTGCTGGAGGCCCCTTGTGGTTGCCTCTGGATTCTATTTGTCACACTCTGTTTTGAGCACCTCTAGGGCAGAATCTAGACCAGTCATGGTGAACTTTTTAGAGCTTTCAATAACAAACAGCCCTCTGTGGCACGCATGCCATAGGTTTGCCACCAATGACCTAGACTCTTCCTCCCCCATCAAGAGCTGGCCAATGGCAGGGGCTGATTATATAAATAGTAGCTGGGGGCTGGAGCTTTTTGGGGGTAACAATGACATCAGGTCCCGGCAGTCAGGTGGAAAGAGGAGAGCAGGCAGGGAGAGAAGTTTCCTTTCCTCTCTCCCTAGGGCCTTTCCATTGCCCCATTCTCGGTTTGCCACTCAGAGCCCAGGATGGCGCCACCAGGCCTGTGGGCTCCTGGGCTCTCTGCCTCCATCTGAAGGGGACCCTCCCAGGCCCCCACTGCCAGCAGCCTGGCTCACTGACTTGCCACATTCCTTAAACCCCAGACTAACCTAAGCAAATCCCTGGTTTACACCAGCCAGCAAGGAAAGGAAGAGGCAGTGGAGAGGTCTCCTCCGGGGTAGCTGGAAGGTGAGGTTTGACATGTTAACACCCTTCTTTTTTACTTTGGTGTTAACACTCTTCTGAGCCTTGTGGAATGTTTGGGCCCTCCTACATAGTAATGCATTAAGGCCAGGATGCCTAGTCATGGGTACCTGTTTTCTCTCCAGGCATCAGCTACCAAGTGAATATGAAAGGTTACCTTCCCCTTAGGACTAGACCTGGGCCCTGGCCTCTGCTCTGGACCCATTCACAGCTCCAGCTCTCCCTGGGCATACCCAGTGAGTGAATAGGTTCAAGAATGATTGTTAAGAGGTAGAGTAGCTCCAGGCAGGACTCAGACTCTGTGCCAGGGAGGGGCCTGCAGGTAAGGGAGAAGGTAGGGAGGGGAGGGGCAGGCAGACTGATGCTGGCCCTGAGTTACCCCATCCTCTCCCCAGGGCTGGGAGCCATGAGTATACCGGGCTCATTAGTGGGAACGCACAGGGTTATTAGACACGGTGCATTAGTGGCTAGCTCAGGGCCAGAAGCTCCCTCAATCCTCTTCCTGAGACTGTAAAGGCTGCTGCTTTGCCTTTGGGGCCCCAGGCCTGACCCCTCCACTGTAGTGTGCCCTCATGCCTTCCCTCTCTCATACAGCAATGCCCAACCCCATCCCTGTGTGACAAAAGGTTAGATGTGACACTCAGCTGTTATTTCCTGGAGTGGATTCCTCTATAGTCACAAAGTCTTTCATTTGTACAGTTTCCTGGTTTACCCAGATTTCACACATATTAGCCCACTCAGCATCTTCACTCACCCTGTGCGTGTGCCTGGGGACTGTCACGGATCACACAATGCTTTCATTTTACAGAGGGAGAAAATGAGTCTCAGAAAGATTGTAGTCTCAAGACAGCATAGCTGGCCTTGTTGTCTTTGATTCTATGGTTTTTGCTCCCATAATCTGTCCCAGAAACTGCTCTCTTGTCTGCTACTCCCTCAGAAGGGACATAGGTGTCCTCAGTGCCACCCAGTAACAGCTCCGACTGGCACTTCTCCCCCCCTCACCGTGAGCCCCAGAGGATAGCGCCTCTCTGTGCTCCTGGAATGTACAGCAAGCAGCTGATGCTTTGGTCCGGGATGTTCCAGCAGAAAGCAGGAAGCCCCTCTCTCTCTCTGCCCTTGCCAGAACTTTTTCCATCATAGGGTGATGGGAAGTGCTTGGGCAGAGGGTCAGAAGATGGTCATGTGAGGGCCCAGTGGTTCACATCCTTTGCCCCTGTACAGCTCCTTCCCTCCCCTCCCCTCTCCTCCCCTTGCTTCCCTTCCTTTTAGCTTTCAATGTGGGCATGTGCTGCAACTTGGCCAAGGAAGGAGGATGAAGACCTTCTGGTCTCACCTCAGACCCAGCTATTCTCTCTTCCCCTCCCTGGACCTCACTTGTCCTGCTTGAAAGGTAGAGTTGATTCTCTGTGCCTGAAACAGCGAAGATGGTCTAGGTACTCAGAGGAGGAGGACGGAGAGAGGAGAGCAACAAAAATGATCTATTAGAAGATCTCCACAAATACCCTAGGTCATTTTGGAATCTCTGCACTGTTTTCTTTAAAAAGAAGAGGAATCATTTTCCCTAGTGAGTAACAAACATGGAAGCAGCTCTGCCCTTGAAACAATGACTCCAACCTCTAGCCAACAGACCAGGCCTGTGCAGACGGACAGGCAGGATTTTCGGGGGAGTCATCAGAAGGGACAGCCCTGGCTTCTGCGGCCAGGTTCTTTGGTGGGTGATGGAGGGAGAGAGGAGGCCAGACATGTAAGGGGCTGGGTGTGCTGGTAGTTACTGAATTCAAGACAATGGCCCCTCAGCCTGCTTACAAGGCCCTTTATAGGGAGCATACCCTCCCCTAGCCTTCACAGCTGGGGTGCCCACACTCACCATGCTGGCTCTGTGGCCGTCCAGTTTTCCCACAACCTGGAGCTGAGATCGACAACCAAAGGCCGGAGGAGGAGGGCCTCCAGGGATGGCCCTGCTGGTCAGCTGGGCAGCACTGGCTGAAGGTCTAAGTTCGGGGCCAGCCTCGGTCCCTCATGGCCAGTATCCTCTCCCTTAGGCTAGCTGGCTGCTCTGCTATTCAGGAGTGATTTGGGGACTGTGGGGCTGGTCATTAAAACAGTCCTACAAGTGAAGTTGCCAAACTGGAATGATTATGGATCTTGTAACCTGATACCTATCTTAGGGGCAGGAACAACACCTTGGAGTCATTCACAAGCCCTTTGGCCTCCTTGGAACAGGTGACACACCTAAATTGTTACAAAAGCCTTCCTGCCTGAAGGGCTTCCGCCCAGCCGGCTTGACGGAAGACTCTCCTGGTTGCGTGACTTCTCATTGTATGGGTGCTTTTGTTTGGGGTTGCAGAAAGTTGGAGGAGTCTGGGGTTGGGGTGGCAGAATTTTCTGCTCCACAGAATGGGATTGTTGCCATGTGTGGAGTAACAGGATTGGAAAATTCACGGAAAAGGAGAGAGTTTCTTCCCTTAAGGGTACTCTACCCCTTTCCCCGGACTCCAGAAACCGGGCTGTACAGTACAGGACTAATATACAGTGTACTGGCCAGCGTCTCCTCCCAGGGCCTCACTTTGGTTGTTACAGTTTTGTTTTTTTTTTTTGGTAGCAGGGATTGAACTCGGGTCCTTGTGCTTGCGCTGCAGACGGCAAAACCACTGAGCTAAATCCCGGCCTGCTTGTTACAGTTTTTATACAGGCTTGCTCTGAGGTGGGCTGGAAGCCTCCTGATTACACAGGGCCTCAGCTCTTCCCCCAGGGCAGTGAGCATTACAGCTGCAAGTGTGGGGCAGTGCTGAGAGCCTGTGAGGTCAGAACAGATGACTTCAGGGAACAGGCTCAGGGAGGCCCCTCCCTTTTAAGGATGACTTCAGCAGTAGGGTGGGGAGAGGCCAGTGGGCTACTCTGGGCCAGGCTTTCCCTTACCTTACTTCCTCTAGGTGCCAGAATAATTATCTGGCCCACAGGTTCCCATTTACTCACTTGGTGCTCAGGTGAACCATGAAAGAGGTGGCTGCCTGGGCAGGATGGCTGCTGGGTGGGACTGGTTGGAAGGATGATTTCTCAGCTGTCCTCTCTCCAGCTCTGGCCCCAGACCCCTGTTGAGTCTGAGAAGGAAGCATGTGGGCAGGCTGGGCAGGCTGCTGGGATACCCAGGGAAAGGGGCTGCAAGGTTTGGGTAGAGAGGCTATGAGGGCAGAGAGCAGAGGTCAGCTTCTTCCAGGTGCCAGGTGTAAGCAGCCAGACCAGAACCCCGATTCGTTGCGAGGAAGCCTCAGCTCCCCCAGCCCTAACATGCACTGCCTCTCTCTAGTTTACTCATTCTGCTTCCTGTTTTTCTTCCTCTTTCTTTCCTTTGAATCCTCTTTTTCCAACAATTTTTCCTCTTCTACCTTTCTTCTGTTTCCAGCAGATGGTCAAGGTCAGGGGCAGAGTTACCATGAATCGCAAGCTTTAGAGCCCCTCACTTGCCTGGCTGTAGGGAAGGTCCCAGCAGAATGCTGTCATAGTTGTATGTTTTTGTAAAGTTTGCAGAAGTTTTTGGTATACCTTTTGTAGGAAGGCTCCTTAACATATATGTTTCAGATCTCACGCAGCCTGGATCACCCTTGGTAAGAGCATGGGTTCTGGTAGCCTGAAGTCCTGTGTCCTAATCTTAACTATTAATTATTTGTGTGACTGTGGACATTTTATTTAATCATTCTGAGCTCCATTTTTCTCATTTATAAAGAGAATAATAATAGTAATGACCTTTGTTATGAAAGTTAAATGAGCTAATTTGTGTGACCTGTTTGGCGCCTAAAAGAGGTTTTGTGAATGGAGCTGTTATTCTTATTTATTCTTCAAAATGTGTGTTTATTGAGCTCATTCTAGAGTTCACTTTTGTGCTAAGTGCTGAGGATTAGGCAAGAAAAGACACAGACCCTGGCTACACATGCCTTGTAGTCTACTGGAGGAGATAAGATGCATCGGTAAGTCATGCTAAGTTTTCATCTCTTACTGTCCTCTCCCTCTCTCCCTGCTTTCCTTCCTTCCCTTTGCCTTCATTTTTACCTTAGGACATTTTTACTTAGATATGCAATTTATAGGATTGTATATTAATTGCCAGCTGTTTCAGATTATGCCTTTGATATTTGTTTGTTTTTGAGACAGAATCTTGTTATGTTCCATAATGAGTTTGGATGGCCTCTAACTAGCTAAGTAGGCCAGGCTGGCCTTGAATTCATGATCCTCCTGCTCCAAGTTCCCAGAAGATTGGGATTACTGGTGTGTACCACCATGACCAGTTTGATATTAATATCAGAAGTCACCCACTTTCCCATCCATATATACCTGCCCATCCATCCATCTATCCATCCACCCCCCCCCCCATCCACCCAATAGGTATTTTCTATGGTGTTATCAGACAGTGTGGCTAGACACTGGTTGGAGAAAGTGAAAAAGCTCCTGCCTTCAGTCCTCCCTTGTACTGCTCTTCCCCTGTTAAACCAGGACCTTCTGGTGCAGCAAGCCTTCTAGGTCCTCCTGCTCAAGGCATGTCCAAAGCCTGTCACCTGGGAGCTTGTTAGAAATGCAGAATCTCGGCTCTCCAACAATCCACAATTGGGATCTGCATGACAAGATCTCCAGGCAAGGAGGCACATGCCCCTTACAGCTTGAGAACACTGCTCCAGGTCTCTTCCCATGCTCAGGAGCAGGTAGAGGCTGTCATTTTCTAGAGCTGAAATCAGAGTGGGAGATTAATATAGACAAACCTGTAGGGATCCTTCCAGCCAGCAGAACCTATGGTTCCTCTCTCTGAACCCAAGTACAGTAACTTGAGATCCAGTTCAGAGATAGGCATTTTGATTCCAGCTCTGTCCAAGGGATTAGAGAGACAGAGGTACAGGGGTTGGGCAGGAGCTAGCAGTACCAGGATCTCCCGTGCTAAGCAGCTCTGGAAAGCAGTGTACCGAACACAGTGGCCCTCCCATGGGGACAGCAAGAAGTACTCCACTCCCTGTGAAGGGGAGCATGTGTGGCTGTCAGGTCCCCAACTTTCAGGAGAGGATTTTCACTGCCTAGAGACTCTTCTCACAAAACGTATTTTGGGCCAGAGGCTGTCAAATGGAGCATCAAACGTGTGTAGCAAAGAAGAATGGGGGACACTGAGAGGGTTAAACCCTGACCCATTCCCAGTCACTTTGGTGGCTGGGCACTGACCTTCCTCTCGTGGCCCCTGCCAGGTGAGCAGAGTTCCCTTCCACATGTGCATAGCATAAGGCTTGGGATGGGGACAAGGGAGGTAGGTGTAAGCCCGGTGGAATGACGGCACATTCACTTCAAATACACTACAAACAGTAAACAGCAGCTCACATGTTCTGTGTACTCCCATGGGCCAGGCTCCTAGGCTGTGTAAAGATGTCACAGTGATTCAGTCTATCCTCCCAGCCACCTGGGATGTGGGTGCTGCGGTTACCTCTGTTTCTCAAAGGAGGAAATTGAGGCATAGACAAGGTTGGGATCTGGGTCTATGCAACCTAGGGTTCCCAGGCCTTTTTCCCACTGCATCAGCACAGATGGGCCCTGCATGAACGGTGGAGAGGGTCTGCGATGGCCTTGACAATCCTCCAGGGACCTCTGAGATTCCACCTGGAGCACCAGCCCCCTGTGTGGGCCTGCCTGAGTCCCAGGGGATGGTTTCCACCTTGCTGTGCAATTTGGTAGCAGTCTTGGTGAAAGACTTTTCATTAGCTCTCTTCCCCCAATTTAGGTGAGGAACAAATTTCAGATAATTTCTGAATGCAGCCCCCCCTCACCCCCTCCTGTACTGGGGAGTCAAACTCAGGACCTTTTGCTGGTGAGACAGGCATGGCCCCACTGAGCTAATCCGCGCCCCCTTCCCTCTGTCTCTGATGATGGTGCCTGCGATTGAACCTAGGGTCTCATGCGTGTCAGGCAATCACTACCACGCTGAGCTACTTTTTTTCCATTTGTCTCTCAAGAATATCCTTAATTTCACCCCTAGCAACCCCACGCATAAAAGACACAGGAAGGACAATTTTGCTGGGGTATTCTACTCTAATCACAACTGTGCTACGGATTTGAGATGATAAACAAATGATACTTTGATACTTTTTGGAAAAAAGAATGTGGCTAGAAAGTAAATAGTATAAACTTACTGTATTACATTTATTTTCTCATGACCCAATAACAAATAACATGGAATAACCCTCATATACAGCTTAAATCTAAACTATCACTGCTTTGCCACCTGCTAGCTGTCTCACGTTGGCCATGTTACTCAATATTTCTATGTCTCATTTTCCTCATCTGTAAAATGGAAACAATAACAGGACTGCTGTGATGATTAAAGTGCTTACAGTGGTATCTGGCACACAGTAAGTCACACACACAGACACACACACAGAGTTTTAGCTACTTGTTTGTTGCTGAGACACTACACTTGACACCCACAACTGTAAGGAGGAAAAGTTTATTTTGGCTCACAGTTTGTAGAGGTTTCAGTCCATAGTTGGCTGGCTCCAGGGCAGGGCAGCATGGCAGAGGAGAAACAGCTCATGGCATGGCAGCAGACGCAGAAAGGATCAAGAGATGAGAGAGGAAGATAGGCTCTGCCAGGCCATGTCCCCAGGGACCCACTTCCTCCACATTTAGCTATAATCTCATCAGTTGACTAATCCATTGATGGGTATCACACCCCCATGATCCAATCACCTCCACCAAACCCCACCTCTGAGTACATGAGGCTTTGGGGGACATCTAGATATAAATCATAACACGCACAATTGGTGAAGTAAAATGATTATTATTTCAGTTAAAGGTTAAATGAATCATTCTTGTCAAGATGGATTTTTAAGTTATTATATAGTAGTACTATATATTCCATATTGTCATTAATTCTCTGTTGCTTCATCAAAAGCTCATGCTTTTATTCAGGTTCTAAGTCCTCTGCCAGCTGTGTGGGCAGGGGCAGGACTCCTTCTTTGACTTTAGTTACCTGGATGGTTAACAGCTGGACATCCTACCCTAATGTGGGGTTGTGGGATATGACATATTCTCACTGGGATGAAGCTAGAGGGAGAACATGTGTTAGGCCATGACCCACTTACCAGAGCACTGGCAGGTAAGGAGCCAGCTTCCCTCAGACTCACGACTTGGGAACATCGAGAAGGTCCAGATGTGGTCCAGCCCCTGCTCTGAGTGCAACTGCAGTGTGTGGGGAGACAGCTGCAGTCCTTCTGGGTTTTCAGACCTGCTTGGAGCTATTCAGCCCAGTTCTGTGCCTGGTTCATTCAGCCCAGAGGTCCAGCCCCGAGCCCCAGAGAGGTAGTTTGCTTTTGCATCTCTCTGAGGATCAGTTTGCAATTCCATTTCTGTCTGAGCCTGGCTGGGTGCTAATAGGGGAGAGGATGTTCCAGACAGGGGTCTGACAAGACAACACACCAGATTCCCTCTGATCCTGCTGTTTTATGGTGCTTTTGGGAAGTACAGAATCGTGAAATGATTGAGTTTTGTCCTTCTGCAGAGGTACTTTGGCAACATTGGTGGATAAGATCAAGGCAGCTCCCAGTCTCACCCTAGAAGCTAATGAATCATTAGTGTGAGATGCCTCTTAGGAATATGCTCTGGAAATGGTACATTGGGAAAAAAGGCAGCAAGAATTTATTGTTATATGTGGCAATGCAGAGGGAGAAAGTGCTTCTGCTGGTGCAGAGAACTTGTGGGTCCCTGCGCAATGCATTACAGTAACAAATCACTTTTCCTCATTTGACTTCTGAATCAACCCTGTGTAGTCCATGAGAGAACTGAGGCCCAGAGAAGTTGAGTGACTTGTCCAGGGTTCCAAGCTGCCAAGTCATCCACCTGAAACTGACCCAGGCCAGAGCCCCTTCATTCAGTACTTTATTCTGCCCTTCATTGGCAATTCAGCATATGTCCTTCTGCTAGATTGTATATGCCTATGTGGGGTTGCATAGTGTCCCCTAAGAATTCATTTTCTTGCAGAACCTCAAAACGTGGTCTTATTTGGAAACGGGGCACTGCAGATACTGTATTGTTAGTTAAGATTAGGTCCGACTGGAGTAGGATGTATCTTTCATCCAGTGCAATTGGTTTCCCTATAAGAAAGGGAGGAGGTACACAGAGACTTGAGCCACACATGTGAGAAGAGGATGTGGATATGCACAGGGAAGATGACCATGTGGAGCTAGAGGCAGAGATTGGAGTGATGTTACCACATACCAGGGAGCACTGAAGCTACCAGAAGCTGAAAGAGGCAAGGAAACCTCCTGCTACCCAAAGTTCATGTGATGGAAACCTAATTCCCAATGTAATAGCATTGAGAGGCTCATGAATGCACTGATACTGATATTTCAGGAAGGAGTTAAATATTACGAGAGTAGACTCCTGATCAAAAGATATGGATGGGGACTGACCCCCATCCTCTCTCTGCCTCTCATGTATATTTGCTCGCCCTTTTGCCATGTTATGATGCATGGTGGCACCATGCTCTTGGACTTGAGAAAGACATTTCTGTCCTTTGTAAAGAATACCCAGTGCTATGGTTTG
Source organism: Heterocephalus glaber (assembly GCF_000247695.1). The sequence continues at coordinate 13,488,752 of NW_004624784.1, read as the reverse complement.
GATAAGTGTCCCCTAAGATCTATGAATGAAAAGCTTCCTCCCCAGTCTGCGGCACTACTGGGATGTGGTGGAACCTTTAAGAGGTGGGGCCTAATGGGAGGTCTTCCAGTCATGGGGAAGTGGGCCCTGAAAGGGGATCTTGGGACCCCAGCCCCTCCTCTTTCTCTTTCTTTGCTTCCTGGCCACCATGAAGCAAGCAGCTTTGCCCCACCACACTTTTCTGCCATGAGGTGCCACCTCACCACAGAGCTCAAAGCAGTAGGGTCAACCAACCGCACACTTTGACCTCTGAAACCATGCACTGAAACAAATCTTTTCTCCTTTTAAGTTGGTTATCTCGAATTTTGTCACAGTGATGGAAAGTGGACTGACACATCCAGTTTCAGGGATTCTGTAATAGCAACACAGGATGGACTAAGATTTGCTCTGCTGATGTCTTGGTGTCCTATTTCTTACCTCCAGAACTGTGAGACAATACATTTTGTTGTTTTAAGACCTCCAGTTCTGGCACTTTGCTCTGTAGGCCTAGGAAACGAATGCGGTGCCCCTGAGGGGGTTGTGTCTTACTTTTCTCTCTGTTTCCTTTGTTTCCTGGTATTGCCTTGTCCACTTCTTCCTCAACAGTTGCACACATCTAACACCCAGAGTCTGGCGGCCCATGGTCTGTGCAGATAGGGCTTTCGATCCTTGGCCCACATTATACTTATTGCAGCAAATCCACCTGTCTAATCTTGTTTGCCTCTGGTTTTTATTTAGTATCACTTCTGCTGCCTCAGCTACATCGTGAGTGTGCCTTGTCTGTGTGCATGAGTGTGATGATGTGAGAGGAGGGAAGAGGCGATGTGGCTCAGAGTCCCTTGAACCCACACACTGGGGGCTGGTGGCCTCTGGCTGTTGAAAAGGATTATTCTGAATCCAGCTCTTGGCCTTCAAATGCAGGCTTGATCAGTGCTTTCCAAAGAAGCTGGGCTTGGGCCCGAGGCTGTGGGGGTTTCATAGCACAAAGGTGCTGTGTTTTCTGCTTTTGTGTGAAGACATACTCTTGAGTGAGGATCTGATCTTGCTCAGTCTGCCACCTATAGGAAAAGACAGAGAAGGAAGCAGCCTTAAACACAATCTCTGCCAGAGCCAATGAGCCAGATGTTTGCAGATGTCAGGTCATAAACCTTCCCTGTTTACTGTTTCCCTCACTGTGCCCAGTCTCTTCATTCTGGTACTCTCTGCTTTTTGTCCTGTGCTGAAGGGGGTGGAGATGTGCATGGAGGGCAGGTGAGCAGTGAGTGGAAAGGGGGATATGAAGTGGAAAGAACATGGGTTCAGTTCAAGTCCCCATTTAGTGACTGAGTCCATTTTGTGCTGCTGTATTAGAAGACTTGAGACCAGGTCATTATAATGAACAGAAATTTATTGGCTTCTGGAGTCTGGACAAGTGCAAGACTGAAGGGCTGGGAAGTATCTGGTGAGAGCCTTTTTGTTATGTCATCTCATGGTGGAAGGGGTAGTGGTGACGAATACCTCTTTTTATGCAAAGGTGCTTTTATAAGGAACCCACTTTCTCAACAACACATCCAATCCCTCAATAATGGCATTAGTTCATTTTCTTTGCCCTTGTGGCCTACTTAACTCTCTTTAGGCCCCACCTCCCAACAGTTTCATTCCTCAGTTGTTTCCTGCATACACTTAATGTGGGAGACACATTCTTAAAGTGGGGGACACATCTAGATCATAACAGCCATGAAGCTAGATCGGTCTCAAGTATTTGTGGATCTCTGTGCTTGGCCCCCTGGGAGAGACTTCCTTTTTCTTTTGATCTGCAGCATCAGCATAGTGCCTGGCACACAAAAGGTACTTAAATGTTGACTGCTTACATTTAAGACAACTCCTACCAGAGATGAAGATAATTCAGTAATGTAAGGGCAAGGTAGAGAGGCCAGGTAAGAGGCAGTTGTAATAGTTCAGGGGAAAGATGGAGAAGTTCCAAGTTAAGGCATGGCCCACAGGGAAGAAGGGAACTTTTATTCACTGTCATTCTACTCAATGGTGACCTAAGCTACATCCTATATATAAGATATCTAATGCTGTCCTAGTAACTTTTCAAATGAGATCTTGATGTTCTCATTTTAGGGATGAGGGGACTGAGGGAGCTGGGACAACACACAGCCTGTGCTTGGCAGGCAGACCAGAGCCTAAGCCTGGTGAAGGGTGCTAGGCTGCTGGAGTGTAGACATGTTGCTGAGGCAGAATCAAAAGGACTGGCTGTGGCAGGGAGGCGATGACTCGGGTTTCTCTATGTGTGATGGAGTTGGTGATGGGCCATTAACGATGAGTTTATGGGGCTGAGCCCTTTGGAAGAGAGAATGCTTTTAGATAGTCTATGTCCAGGTCCTGGTAATCCTGTGGATGACAATTTACTGATAATGCTTGTGCTTCTGGCTTGACTGAGTGGTTTTGGCCACTGAGTGATGCTTGGGGAGAGGCTGCTGGCTCCTGGATGCCACTTGGCATTGGTGGAGTTGCCAAGAATGCAGACATAGTGCTGCCAGGTGGCAGAAGCCCATTCCCCCATGCCAGGGTCCCTGTTTTATTCAAAGAGACTTCATCTCCAACCTGGGCACCTGTGTGAGGTTTGACACACAGAGCTATCCTGAACACCCCTCATACCACCTTTCTTCTCCCTCATCCTCTCTTTGCCCATTGTCCAGGCTGCCTGCAGAGCAGTGGGTTCAAGGCCAAAATGAAAGTTTTTGAACCTGAAGCCCTCAGGCCCAGATGTCCCTGGAGCTCATCTTGGTGTCTGGGAGAGTCTCTCATTCATCAAGCATGTACCTAGCACCCACAGTGTGCTGGCCACTGAGGACACAGAGATGACTAGGGCACTTTCCCTGCCTGCAGGCTCTCCAGCAGGGTGGGGAGGTGACTTGACAGAGACATTGTACTGTGATGCCACTGATGAGTACTAAGACCAGGGCAAACAGAGGCAGAAAGGTCAGGGAAGCTGGCTGAGCAGGTAACATTTGAACTGAGCTTATAAGGATAAATAGGACTTTGTCAGGTGGGCAACTGGGGGCACAGAGAGGCGAGGAGTATCTTCAGCCCAGATAGGAAGCTGTGTGTGTTTGGGGAACAGCAATTAATTCCACAAATACTTACTGCCCCCCCCCCATGCCAGCCTGTGCTAAAGTTGGAAAGATGAATAATGCATGGCCTTGATGAAGAGATTCTCACAAAGGATAGCTTCTTTTTTTAATTTACTTTTATTTTTTTTGTATATCCTTTTATTGGTACATTTTAGATGTACAATATAATGACATTCATCATTGGAGATATGCACCTTCACATACTCTCTTGGTTCTTATTTTCTTGGTTCTTATAAGGATAGCTTCTTTTCAAAGACTTGTACACAACTGAAGGATCCGGACACAGACCTTTCATGTAGACTGGAAGACTTCAAACTATGGTTCTTGAATCCAGAGATTACGCAGGATGACATATTGGGATAGGAGGAAAAATATTAAAACTTCTATTTATATGTATTTCTTAACCAAACACAAAGAAGGGATTTAAGTTCTTCTAATGTTTAATGTAAGGTTTGGCCCTGGGACCTGGGCATGGTCCTCATGTCAGAGGCTCCCCTGTTGCAAGCAGGGTCTGAGAAAGTGGAGGCACAGGAGTTCCATGACAGGGGCCAGAGGAGTCCTTGCCTCTTTATTCACTTTCAGCATATTGTGACATTTTATACATGGTCAGGGAAGTGGATTTATCTATGATCTGATCTAGTTTTAAGTGACTCAGTCCTTACACAAGTAAAACACTTAGCAAAATTTCTGAAAACAGACCAAGATCAAGAGAAGGCCAGTAGCCCAGAGTTGAACAAAGAGCAAGAAATGGCAAAGCTGTTGCTGCTCCCCACTCAGAATGGGCTCTTCCTTCTCCACCCATCTTGAGTTAAAACTTGTAGCAATGGAAGCTGACCAAAATAGTCCACATTACCAAAATAATTATAAATACAGGTTTACATCTCTTGATATCAGTAATACTGTCCTTGCATAAAGACTTATTATGTTTTCAGATATTGGCTAATGATAATAGTGCATCTAAATGTAATTTTTAAAATGCACATATATCAGAAATGTGTGTTAATTTTTTTTCAATTGACAGGGATTAAAGAAGTTGGGGCCCACAGCTCTAGGCACTGAGGAACCAGTAGGAGTTGTGTAAGTGGGAGAATCACATGTTTGTTTCTATTGTGTTTGTTTTGAAAGAGCACCTGGCACTGTGTGGGGCAAGAGACACCAGAGTAGAGTAGCAGGGGCCAGTGCGAAGTCTCTGTGAGAGAATATGAGGTCCAACCCAGGTTAGGGGAACCAAGATAGCAAAGAGAAACTCACACATGAGTTGGACTTGGTGATTAACTAGATTTGGCAAACAAGGGGGAAAAGATCCATGGTGATTTTCTGTCTTCTGGATGACTAGGCAAATTGTGGCACCATTTTATTTACCAAGATGGCAAACAGAAGTGAGGAGTGGGTTTGGGGAGGAAGAAACCGGTTGAGCCAGACATGCCAGGGAGAACCCTGAGTGGAGCCGCCTACTCCCTCAGCTTCTAGTGGTTCAGTGGCTGTTTAGGGCGGGGCCTGGATAGTGGTGGTGATGGTGGCTCCTGAAGGAAACAAACAGAGTAAAGGGGCAGTAATGGTGTCTTCTGTCTAGACCACCTAGGCCACTGGTGCTGCGTACCCAGAATCACACCCTGATCTCTTCCTATATTTCACTTCTGGGAAACATCCAAATTGTGAGGCCCCTCTGTCTGCCTCCTCTTCTGAGCCATCTTGAATATGATCAGGCTGCTTATTCTCTATGCTCCAGGCCAAAGTCACTGGGAACGATTGGTTGGGAGTGTCTTTGCTGTCCTTGTCAGAGCTGAGATAAGCAAAATGAAAGGCAGAGGAAGAAGGGTGGGGCAGGGTGCAGCATGGGTGCTGTGCAGCTGCCAAGGCTGGGCAGGCACAGGCTCTTCACCAAGCAGAAGGGCTCCAGTGGGGTTTAGAACCAAAGTATCCATTCTGGCCTGACCTGGTCCTTTCTGAGTTGGGCCATCTGGGCTGCAGGATGTTCTGGACTGCCAGTGTTCTTGGGGCTTGACCTGGAGGAGGCCACCATTTAGCATCAGTGATGACTCTGAGGTTGAGAGCAGGAAGCACCAATTTGAACCTCTGGCAGGATTTGGGGGTCTGTGTATATGAGGGGAATGTGTGTGAAATCAGTACAAGCTTGGTGGCAATGTTATTCTCCATTCAAAAATTTTCTTTGGCAGGGAAAGAGTGATACAGATAGGCAAAATGAATTTCTTCTTCAAAATTAAGAAGAAATAAAAGTAGGCAAATGGGGATGGAAGAGAGAGAAAGAGACAGAGAAGGAGAGAAGAGGACAGAAAGGAGAGTAGAAACATATGTAGAAAATGACTAGCTGAAAGAAACATAGAGAAGAGTGAAATTAAGACATAGATGAGACAGAAAATGAGGGAGACAGACAAAGCATGCGTCTATATACACAAAACAAAAACAAAGCAAAATAAAACCAAGTGCAAGTGGATGAAGAAGCATAAACTAGGAGACAAAGCCACAGGCTGAGGCGTAGGAATGTGGAGGCAGGGCTGGAGAGAGGGCAGCTTGGAGGGATGAGGCCCACGTCCTTCTTTCCCCTTCATATGTGTGGCTCCCCCTTGCAAAATCAAAAGGGCAGAGCCTGAGTAAACAGCCAGTCTTCACTGCTGACATCTAGCTGGGCTGGGGGATGTGGTTATGTAGCAGCCATCACCTTTGCTCGGGCCAGAAAGGGAGCCCTGGGCAGCACCTGAGGAGGAGCTGGGCTGGCATGCAGTAGGAGCCCCTGTGAGCTGTTCAGGATGCTTGACTTAAAGTAACAGTTCTGGGTGCCTCTCTTGACCTGCTTTTCTTTTTGTCCATTTGGTGGGGGCTCAAGGACCTTCCAATTCAGAGGAGCAGACTGAGTGTTGATACACTGGGACTGGGGCTGTGGGTGGGGTCACACTATGTACGTAGAGTGGCATTGTTACTTCCACATCAACAGTTGGGGAACTCCCTGCAGCAGTGGGAACCCTCTGAGCACAGAGAAGTGGTTTTGTGAAGTCAGTTTCTATTTTTTTTTTATTATTCTTATTTTTTTATTTTTTGGGTACTGGGGATCGAACTTGGGACCTTGCACTTGCAAGGCAAGCCCCGGAACTGCTGAGCTAAATCCCCGGCCCATGAAGTCAGTTTCTAGCAGGAGGAGACACAGAGGCTCAGGAGTCACCGACTCTGGCTTGGTCAGTGATACACATCTAGACAAGGCAAATGTCACCAAAAGAAGGCCCTAGGGTGCAAAGCAAATTGGACTTCATAGATTCCAGTGAGTCAGTGTCCAGCAACCCAGGTCAGAGGAAGATCTGGGAAGCAGGGGCACTAGCGAGCTCTGCACGTCAAAGGGAGGCCCCTGCAGGGGGAAGTGCTAACAATGGGGCTTCCCCAGAGCCCAGGAAGCATTCCCCCGCCCCCTCCCATCTCCCTCTATCTGATTGTGTGTTCCTCTGCTAGCCCAGTTACTGACTCGACTTCTCCGGAACACTGATGCCAAGAAGAAGATAATCTGACATGGGGACTTGCCAACTAATATCTGGAATAATTTACTCTTGAAAAGACACATTCCATTCACAATACACAGCAAAAATACCACTTATGGAGTGGGCATGTACCAAATGCTCATGTGCATAAGTTATCCAGTCTTCAAAAGTCTCATGAAGTGGGCATGCTTTCCTGCATTTTACAGGCAGGAAGACAGGCTCAGAGCTGGGTTTAAAGTGGGGTCTCTCTGAGGCAAAAGCCTGGTCTCTTAAGCACCTTCCTTCTTGCAGGAGGCAAGATTGAAGGGGATGCTGGGTTTTGAGTCCTGGCTTTTCTGTAACCACTCAGCTATCCCCATAGTGGGTGACATGTGTCTGTTTCCAAGACGGTGGTGCAACAAGTCCCATCCATGGAGAAGCAGGGCTGGGAGCAGGTGCTAGACCAGAGGACTTGGCAGAAGCTGAGCTCTGGGCAGCTCTGATGGCCCAGGGCCTCCCCTGCGCAGTCCCTCAAACCTGCAAATAGGGCCACTGTGATGGGAGAACACAGGGCTGGAGGAGAAGGTCAGGGGCCCTTTCTCTGCCTCTTGCTCTTAGATCAATGAAGGAAAATGAGAAGGGGCTAGAATGGGTGTCTGCCTGTGAGCCACGAGGTGGAGAGTGAGTGAGAGGATGGGTGTCTGCTTTCAGGGCTGGCTGAAGGAAGATGGGGAATCTGGATTGGAACCAGCCTTCCAGGGGACCTAGAGCTGACATGGGATGAAAGGAAGGGGAAGGGAATAGCTAGAGATTCAGAAAGGAGAACCCCCTCTGACCAAACTTCAGCTTTGTGAAGAGGTTCCAGATGGCCAATGGCAGCTGTTTTCTCCTTCCTCCTTCCCCTAAAGACCCAGAGGCATGTAGGATACTAAGCCTAGAAGGGAGAGGCAGCCAAGGACAGTCCTCCAGGGGAGCAAGACAGTCATGCCTGGGTTTTTACCATGAATGCTTCCCAGGGATGTGAAGAAAAGTGGTTATGACATTGGCTGAAGCAAAATAGAACTGCAGCAAAATCCTGACTCATGCCTTCCTAGGCCAAGAGATCTTATTTTTGGTATCATTCAGCTCTTTCATTAGCACCAAGAGTTGATTGTAAGAGGGCTGAGTAGGAGATGGGAGAGGGTGTCCACACTCAGAGCATGGAAGTGGGGCTGGGGCTCCTGCTGGTGGAGAAAGACCCTGTCTCCCCCATCATCTCTGTTCACCAGAAAGGTGGTGAGATGCAGGCTTGTCTGGGCTTGGGGTGGAGACTCCAGGTAGGCCACTAAGGACAGGGGCTGCCTTGGGACAAAAAGCATGGTAGTGGATGTGGTTTGAGAGAGTCCTAGAGCATGGGAATTGGGTTGTTGGCTAGGGGCCTGGCCTCAGACAGAGCCTGGGTGCCTCCTAGTGCTCCACCCAGCCGCACACCCAAACTCTCCTGCTCCTTGTTCCACACAGGTGGGTCTACCGGTTTATCTGCCAGGGCTGTGCAGCCTCCACTGGTTCCCAGCAGGTGCCTAAGCTCAGGGCTGGAAGATAAGATGCTAATCAAATTCTTCTCTGCCCATAGGTGCTTAGGTTTAGTCAGCATTTATTTTCCCTACTGAAGCTGGAACTGGAGTTCTCTGATGCCTAGCAGGTCCCGCTGCCTAGGATGAGTTCCCTGATTCTTTGTAAGTTTCTCCTGAAGTATTGACAACCTCATCTTCTGTCCAGATCTGGGGCTTGCTAGGAGCACTGCAGCGTGTCATCTGGATCCCGAGTGGGGCAAGGCTTGGGGAATCTGTGATGCTTTTCCAGGTCAGGAAAGGAACAGAGGTGAGTCACACTGGCCCTCTGAGCCAGAGGGATTTCCAGGGCACCCAAAGTCTCACCATGTTGCTTCTCTTGGCATTGGAGCCCCCCATTCCCTGGCTTGTGCTGGACACTAGCAGCCAACATCTGTGCAGTGCATTGCAGCTGGAGACATCCTTTCATGCATGTTAGCCTTTAGGCCACTCTGGGGTGGGGTTTAAAAGCAGCTCACTGTTCCAGATGAGAGGTGAGCCCAGGTAAGGGGCAGAGCCAGGCCCCAGCAGGCCTGTGGGCTGGGTGCCTTCTCCTTCCTTGATGGAGACCCATCTTCATGTGTCCCAGGCTGCACATGCAACAGCATTCTTTACACCCCTTCTCACTCTTCACAGTTCAATGCAATGGGATGATATTTATTTATTTATTTTTTGGTACAGGGAATCAAACTCAGGACCTTGTGCTTGCAACGCAGGTGGCGGAACCACTGAGCTAAATCCCCGGGGATGATATTTATGGTGAATAAGAAGCCCCATACTTTTTTGTGGCTGCAACTTCTCCACAGGGCAGCCAGGTCTCATGAGATTTTTTTCCCACTCAGTACTGGAGATTGAACCAAGAGCCTTTACACCGAGTTTCATCCTCAGCCTTTTTTGGAAACAAGGTCTCATTTAGTCACTAAGTTGTCCAATTTGGGCTTGAACATGTGGTCCTCCTGCCTCAGGCTCCCAGAATGTCCTGGATATTTTTTAATTGTCCACCCAGGCTCCTACAGATCTTTGCATTGGACCAAATAGGTGCTTACAAGTGCCTGGTGATTTTGACTGAGGCAGTGCCAGAGATACCAGGCTGGGAAAGCCGAAGTGTGGGGAAGAAGGGAGGCCCCTCCCCAGATAGGACCATGGCCTGGGGAGAGGCCTCATCCAGCCCAGCCACAGGCTGGTATTCATTGTGTCCTGTTTGTAACTTGTCCATCTTGTCCTTTGTTGACCTCGAACTGGTTTCCCTACCATTCCCACCAATGTCTCAAGAGCTATGCTCTCTTTGAGGGCCAGGAAGGGGGAGTGGCTCTGAAATTGCTAGCTCACCTTCTGCAGAAGGACCTCCCATTTCTTCCCCAGGTACCCAGGGCTGGGCTCTTAGTTCCATCCCAGAACAGTCTGGCCTGTTGGGAGGACATACTTGGTGACCCAGCCCTAGTGTCAGAGGTGCACCCAGGTGCACCCAGCCAAGCACTGGGCTCTTGGCTGCTCATCTGTGCTCCCCCTGCTTTAGAGGAGAGGCATCTAGCCCTAAGTTTCTACGAGTTGGGTTTTCTCATGTTCTTACAAGTTGGTTTCTAGTTGGTCCCTATTCCAATCCATGTGCCTCTCACCCACATCCTGAACACCCTTCTGAGTGGCATCATTTCTCCTTGTGCCCATGCCATGGCTGCCCAGCCGCACATGCCTGCACCTATCTCTGCCTGGGTCCACTTCTGGCTCTTGTTCCTTCCCCATATCTAGAGGGTGAATACTGACCCTGAGATTGGAGTGAGAGGAGAGAAACTACAATGGAAGGAAAGGCAGACCCTGAAAAGGGTGGATCACTTATCACCTGGGGCGGGGGGAAGCATAGAGTAGACCCCAGGGGTGAGGAGCAGTCAAAGTGTGTCCGGAGAGTGACTCCTTCTGCTTCAACAGCACAGTCCACATAGCAAGGTGACCGTATCTGAGACAGTTTTTTTCACAATGACAAAATTTTCCCTAATTAGGTAGGACAACCAATCAATTATCCTAATTAATTGTCCTGTGGCAACCAAGTCATAGGGTCAATAGTTTAATCCCCTGCCTGTGGTTACCCTGTCCCTGGGGCCAGGTATCAAATTATAGGGTTGGATGAACTGAAGGTGAATATAATTTTTCATTTATAATGTGTTTGTGTTTAACATCACAAAAATCACCTCTCGACATGGTAAAACTCAGTGTCTAGGGCACATTCTCTAGTATGCTCTCCAGCCTACTGGCTTTCCACTCTTTCATTATACCTGTTCTTCCTTCTCCTAAGACTTGTAGCTCCTGACCTTTCAGTCTGCCATTAGCCTCTTCCTGACTTTGCTGTCAGCCTTTTCCTGCACATCCCCAGGCGAAACCCTTCAACATACCACCCTTTTGCACAGCCCCCACCCTGCTCTTTCTCAGCACCTGGTCAGACACTGTCCACCCACGCCAGCCCTGCACCTGGCTGCTGAAAACCCTGCAGCCATGAGACATGAGCACAGCCACAGCATTCTCTCCATCCCCAAAGGAGCTCCCCCATGCAACCCCCACATCTGGGTTCCTTGCTGTGCTCTCAGAACCCCTGTGCCTACCCCTGATAGCACATAATGCCCATCCTGGAAGAGTAGCCTGGCCCCTTTGTCCCCTCCACCAGAAAACTGAGCTGCTGCTCTCGAGTCTATGTGCCTCACCTTTGGCAAAACAGTAGTACATAATTATGTATTGAATAAATAAATGACCAAGGAGGACTTCCTAGAAAAGAACCTTATTACGTGGTATTTTGTAGGCAGACATGAAATGGTGTGAGAAGGAGGTGACAAAGGAATTGTTTAGAGTGGGGGTTTCAGCACAAATTTCTTCAGAACCCAGGGGAGATGGAGGGAAATGACTAGGTGTGCGTCATGGGGAGCAGGAGACACCTGCGGAAGGCATGTCCTATGACAGGCATCACCTTCAAGCATGAATGTGGCATTGTCCAGTTCTAACAAAGCACAAAGCCCTGTGCCCACCTGGATGTGGTGGGCTGGAGTGGTGACGGCAGTGTGTGACACAGAGTGAGCAAGGCTGTTGGAACAGAGTCATCAGTGGGTCCTTAAACAGACATGACTTTGGTATGCTGACTCCCTGCAGGATTGGATCTCCATACCTCAGCCTCCCTTCACACACGTCCAGGTGTTTGGAGGGCCTGGGACTCAGAGGATCCAGACTGTCTTGGAGGCCAGAAGCACAAATGCCATACAAGAGACACAGGAAGTAGGGATTGTCTTCCCTTTTCTTCTATAAGATCCTGTAGGCAGATTTGGAGACCACCATCACTGTCTGGTGAACAGGGCCCAGGGTGGGGTCTTTGGGACCACGAATGAGTCCTCATAGCCCCACCCAGGCTAAGAAATGCCATATCCTGTAGCACTTACACTTCCAAGTGAATAAGACCCCCGTGAACATGTTGTTAGGGGTGGGTGGGGAGAGTGCCTAGGAGCTCTGCTGCAGGTCCAGGAATTGGGCCCTGCCTGCTGCCTCTAGTTCTTGGGGAACTAACTGCTTCAGCCAGTAGGGGATGCACAGGCCCCAGGAATGGTTTCTCAGGGCTGTGTTAAGAGAAAAGAAGAAAGTGTCTAGGAAGGCTGGTCAGAATGACAGCCATGCAGATGTAAAACCAGCACTATACTCTGACCTTTTAAATCACTCTGACATTGTCTCTAGCCTTAGAGCCATTCAGAGATTCATGTATTTAAGAAACATTTTCCCTGCACCCAGGAGGGAGCCCTGGGCTAGTAGGCTTTGGAGATATAGACTCAGGACCATCAGGACTCTAGAAGGGCCATAGCCTGGGTAACAATTACATCCCCAAAGCTGCAGACCTAAGGGGTATTTGCGCTCTGACAAAGGGACACATTGAACATGGCAAAGAACCTGCAGCAATGATTCTGTCTGGGACTTCAGGGAAGGCTTCCTAGTGTTTACAGTATTTGTTGTGGATCTTGAAAAAATTAGGGGAAAGGCAAGCAGAAAAACATCCTAGGCCAAGGCCAGAAGGCAGGGACCTTCTTGGTCTGTCCAGGTTTGGCTCAATGGGAAAATACTCAGGCAGAGTTGTGGGCTGAGGCTGGAAGATGGGAGTGTTGGCTACTGGGCTGGGAGAGAAATGGGAGCTTATCTCAGAGGAGAGAGGAGTCCTCCTTGGAAGCTGGAGCAGACTGAGGTTTTGTGGAGCCCGAGGTTTTTACAGTCTTAGAAGCTTTCTTAGAACAAGAATACATACAAAATTATAAATACAAAATTAGGTAGAGAAGTTTAGATGTGGTACTGCAAGTGAGGGGCCCGAGGCTTGGTTTGTTTCATGGCAAACCCTCCTCTGTGCAGGAGACATAGTTTGCAGAATCTCTCTGTTCTCCTTTAGAACTCAGGCCTGCCTTTAGAAGCTCCCTCCTAGCAGCAGATCTTCTTTTGGTCCTGTACATCTCTCTTCTTGAGTCCCCTGGAGCCTGAAGCAGCACAGGAGCTTGGATTCAGGAAGCCAGCATGTGGGGTTTCATCCAGAAGAAGGGAGGCAGAGGGTACCACTGAGGTGGTGGGAAGGGATGCCCTTTCATACAGTCTTGTTCCCAGTTGTTCCAACAGGGGCCTTGAATCAGACCTATTAACTTTTTTTTTTGGTGCTGGGGATCGAACTCGGGTCCTTGCACTTATGAGGCAGGCGGTAGAACCACTAAGCTAAATCCCTGGCCCAGACCTATTAACTTTTAAGCAACACATGTGGAGGATTTCTCATCTGTCAAGCCTTTTACACCTGCATGTCTTCCCACACCCCCTGAGGCAGGCAATACTGTTCCTGCTGCAGAAAGCTCAAGACTGGTCTACCATGTGGACACTTGGCAGGCGAGACCTCACACACACAGGTTGCTTTACCCTCTACTGCTTTTTTTTGGTGCCGGGGATCAAACACACTCTACTGTCAAGCTACACTCCCAGCATCCCTGACATCCTGACAATTGGTCTAGCAGTATTTTAGCCCAAATTGTCTTGCTTGGACACCTGCACAGGCAAATATGCCACCCTAGAGATGACACCACAGATGACCTGGCTTTGGTATTTACCCTTCTTGCAGTGTGTGTTGATGGTAATGGGGCACAGGTAGGCAGAGCCGGCAGCCCTTGCGACCCAGTCTGTCTGTCTGCACTATGGTGAGATAGAGTTCTCACTTTGTCCCTTCCTGCCTGGCTGGGGGAACTATCTGGTAAAACCTCAGTTTCAGGCTGTTGCCATGTAATAGATGTCTGAAACCGAGCACTGGTTTGCAAGATCTTCTGGGTATTCAATTTGGGGATCTCATCCAGGGCAGGGGGAAAATGGGGGTGTTCACTAGTACAATAATGGGTCCTGAGCTTCCAGTTGTGTTATCCTGGGAGGACAGAGCTGAATCAGGTGTGACCTTGTCCTCAAGACTCACTTCAACATCCGGGAGTGGCTCCAGTATGTCAGGAACTGAGCTGGGTGGTGAGAGACCTGGATCAAGGTGAGTGAGCTGTGTGTCTGAGCAAGAGAAGCCCCCAGTCTCTACTGGGATGAGAATCTTCCCCCTACATCCACAGAGAACAAGACAAGGCATAAGGCAGCCTACAGAGTTGGGTGGGATGCTTTATCTGCTTCTTGTGCCACTAGTTAGAGTGAATGGATGCCTCTGACCTCTGCAGGTCTCTTCTTGGCCCTAATGCAGATGGAGATGACCTGCCTCTCCCTCCCTCATACATCACCATAAAGGCCCCAGGCAAAACCCTTCTTTTCTCTCCTGCTTCCCCAAATGAGGAATCAAAATGGGAGAATGGAATGAGTTAAAGTACCCTCCCAGCCCCAGAGAGGTTCTGTAGGGGATACTTGGAGGAAACAGATGGCCTGGCGTACAGTTGATTGAGTTGACAGGAAGGAGAGAGATGGGGCTGTCCAAATATCTGGGTGTTTCTAGAGCTTCACAGCCAGATGCAGAAACCTCAAAGCCTCTGGACTAGCAACCATATAAAGCAGTCTTGGTTTATCCTGTTTTCTACAATGTGCATGAGCCAGCTTGGCTTACTGTGAGGACATGAAGAGTGGGAGCTGGAGGAGTTTGGGTGAAATGGTGCTTGTGCAGTGAGAGGACGCTGGGGTGCTCTGAATGGCTGCCCATTGACTGCTGTATGCATGTCAACTGTTTCCATTCCTACTCTCCTCCCCAAGACCCAGGTGGAAGAGACAAAGAATGAAAGCATCCTAGCCCCTTAACTTCTCCAGTAGCTGCGGATGTCTGCTGATGGCGGGGGCAACTGATGGTTGGTGCAGGTGGATGAGTAGGGTGTCCAGCTCACTTGAGCTGTGTGTGACTTTTGGTCTACCTGCACAGAAGCCTAGCTTTGTCTGAGAAGGGTCCCCAGCATGGGCTCACCCAGCTGACAGGCCTCTTTGCAGGCCTTTGGATTTCAGGAGATCCAAGGGGCCACCTCATGCCTGGGAGGCTACCTCTGTGAAGAAAGATGTTTTATGATCCCCAAAGGCCCTTTTAACTTCCATTACCTCGGGTGAGCCTTGCCACAATGCCGTAAGGCATAGCTGACTCATGTTACAGAAGACAAAGTGGAAGGTCGGAATTCCTTGCCCAAAATAGATTGGGGAGTGGCATGTACTAGAATTGGGGCTCCAGTGCATACCACTCTGAAGAAAGCCCTGTGCTCCCTATTCTGGACATTTCATATAAACAGGATCATATAATATGTGGGCTTTTATGACTGGCTTCTTTCATTTAGCATAATGTCTTTAAGGATCATACAAGTTGTACTGATACAGGAAATGATACCAGAGATGAAATATGAGATATTATATCTTCCAACCTGTTAGATGTCTGATACACTGAGCTCATGTCCTCTAAGAATAAAAAAATGAATTCTAGGAACAACGGAGGTTAAGAGTAGGAAGGTATTTATTGATACAATAGCTCCTGAGAGGCAGGAGGGGTATCCAGGGACCCCACTTTACAGGGAAGTTTTATAGAGCAAAACTCACATGGGTACAACAGCTATGATCAGCCAATAAGTTTACAAGTATAGTCACTTAGGTAATAGTGGTCCAATTGGGAAACAAGTCACATAACAAGTGTGCATACTAAGAACTAAGACTTCTAGGAAGTGGTGGGTCCAGAGGTCTCTGGTCACTTATAGGGTGACTGATTTCTGTCTAGACTTTTTTCTTTTTCTTTTTTTTTGCACTAGAGATCGAACTCAGGACCTTGTGTGGCAGATGGCGGCACCACCGAGCTAAATCCCCGGCTCTGTCTAGACTTTTTTAGGCCCAGTGTTTGTTCTTTGAGGAAGTATACAGGTCTGGTCATCTTGTCTTTATCTTGAGGCCTGGTCTCCAGCAGATGTGTGTCTGGCCACAGTTGTGATGTGTTTCACCTTTGTCCTGACTCTCTCGAGGGCTTATCTCTATCTGACTGCCTATGATATTTCTATCTGACTTAGCTGTCTATAATAGTATATATATCAGAAATGCATTCATTTTTATGGCCAAGTAATAGTCTATTGTATACATATATCACATTTTGTTTATGCATCGATCTATAGATTCCTTAGCATTTTCTTTTTTCTTTTTTTGGTGCTAGGGATTGAACTCGGGACCTCGCGCTTGCGAGGCAGGCGGCGCTGGAACCACTGAGCTAAATCCCCAGCCTATCATTTTCTCTATATAAGATTATATCATCTGTAAATAGAGATAGTTTCATTTCTTTTTCTTTAATGATGTCTTTTTTTTTGGTACCGGGGATCGAACTCGGGTACTTGTGCTTGCAAGGCTGGCGGCAGAACCACTGAGCTAAATCCCTGGCCCTAATGATGTCTTTTATTTTATTTTTTCTTTCCTATTCCTCTGGCTAGAACCTCCAGTACAGTGCTGAATAGAAGTGGTGAGAACAGACATTATTTTTTTCTGATTCTAGAAGGAAAGTCTCTTACCATTTTATGATGTTATCTCTGGGTTTCTCATGAAGATCCTTCATCAGGTTGAGGAAGTTCTATTTTATTTTATTTTATTTTGGTACCTGGGAACAACTCATGTCCTTGGCTTGCGAGGCAGGCGGTGGAACCACTGAGCTAAATCCCCGGTCCCGAGGAAGTTCTCTTTTATTCTCAGTTTATTGAATATTTTCATCATGAAAGAGTACTTTTGTTGAATGGTTTTTCTGCATCTACTGGGATGTTCATATGATATGATGTATTATACTAATTAATTTCAGATGTTGAACCACACACACTCTGGGAAGAAAAATTTGGTTATGGTTTAGAGTTCTTTTTAGATATGGCTGGGTTTGATGTGCTATGATTTTGTTGAGGATTTTTGTATCTATATTTATAGGAGAATCTTGTGATTCTTTGGTTGGTTTTGGTGTCAGAGAAATGCTCTGATAAAATGAGTTGGAAAGTGTTCCCTCCTCTTCTGTTGCTTAGAAGAGTTTGTACAGAATTGATATTGAGTCTTTAACTGTTTAGCAGAACTTAGTAGGAAAGATATCTGGGTTTGTTTTTCTTCATGGGTAGTTTTTTGATTACTAATTCAATCTCTTCACTTGCTATGTTTACTCAGATTATATATTTCTTTTTGAGTCACTTTTGATAGTTTGTGTTTCTAGGAATCTGTCCATTTCTCCTAAGGTATCTATTTTGGTGTGCAGTTGTTCCTAGTATTCCTTTATAATCCTTTAAAAAAATTTCTGTATGGCCAATAGTATTTTCCCCTCTTTCATTTCTGAGTCTAGTAATTTGAGTCTCTCTCCCTCTCTCTCTCTCTCTCTCTCTCTCTCTCTCGTTAAAGCTTGGTCAATATTGTTAATCATTTCAAAGAATCAATTTTATTTCACCAATGTTTTCTATTGTTTTTTAATTTTATTAACTTCTATTATAGACTTTATTATTCTTTTCCTTCTGCTTGCTCTAGGTTTAGTTTATCTTTCTTTTTCTAGTATCTTTTCTTTTGGTACCAGGGATCAAATTTGGGACCTTACACTTGCCAGGCAGGTGGTGGAACCACTGAGCTAAATCCCTGGCCCTTTTTCTAGTATCTTACAGGGGAAGAGTAGATTACTGATTTCAGATATTTTTTCTTTCTTAAAATAGGCAGTTGCAAATATAAATTTCCTTCTAATCACCATTTTTTCTTCACTATATAAGTTTTGGCATGCTATATCTTTATTTTCATTTATCTCAAAGTATTTTTAATATATTTTTTTGATTTTTTTCTTTGACACATTAGTTATGGTCCTATATAAGATCATGTTGATTCATTTCCACCTATTTGTTCCTCATTTTTTCCTTATGTTTATTTCTAATTTCATTTTATTGTGGTTAGGGAATATGCTTTATGTTATCGCCATCTTTAAATTTTACTGAGGTTTGGTTCATGGCCCTGGCATACAGTCTATATTGAAATGCTTTATGTGCACTTGAGAAGGATGTGTATTTTGTTATTAGGTGTGGTATTGTACAGATGTCTGCTAGGAAGAGTTGGTATTGTATATAGTATTGTTCAAATCTTCTACTTCTTTGATGCTCTTGTGTTATTACTCTATCCAGTAGTGAAAGTGGTATTATAAATTTTCAACTGTTATAGTTGGATTGTGAAATTTTCAACTATTATTGTTGGATTGCTATTTCTCTCTTCATTTCTGTCAGCTTTTGCATTTTGCTCTGTTGTTAGGTACATATATGTTTATAACTATTATACCTTTCTGACAGATTGATCATGTTATCATTATGAAATGTCTGTCTTTATTCTAGTAATTTTTTTCTTTTATAGTCTATTTTGTCTGGTAGTAGTATAGTCACTACACCTTTCTTGTGGTTGTTGCTTGCATGATTTGTCTTTTTTCATTTTTTGAATCTAAATTGTATTGATAGCATATAGTTGGTCATATTTTTCCTCTCTCTCTCTCTCCATGACTCCCTCTCTCCCTCTTGATTTCCCTCCCCCTCTCTCCCTCTCCCTCTCTTTCTCTCTCTGTGTGTATGTATGTATTCAAATTATTTTCCAGAGTTATTTGTTTTCATTCTAAAGAATATCCTTTGGTATTTCTTGTAAGGTGGGGCTGCTAGCAAGAAATTCTCTCAGCATTTATTTACCTGGAAAAGTATTTTGTCTTTTGAAACAAAATTTTTTTGAAAGATAATTTTGCTAAATATAGCATTTGGGGTTGACAGTTTTTTGTCTTTGAGCACTCCTATCTCTGACCTCCATTATTTCTGCTCGGACACCAGCTGCTAAACTTATTGGGTTTCTTTATAAGTGACAGAATTGTTTTTCTCTTGCTGCTTTCATTTCTCCTTGTCTTTGACTTTTAGCATATTTTGCTATTACGTGACTATTTGCAAATCTCTTTGAATTTATTCTACTTGAAGAACATTAAGCTTCTGGGTGTGTAGGTTATTGCTTTTTGATAAATTTAGGAAGTTTTTTGCCATTTAATTTTTTTGTTTGTATTTTTGAGACAGGGTCTCACTATATAGCCCACTCTGGCCTTTTACTCACAGCATTCTTCCTGCCTCAGCCTCCTGAGGGCTGGGATTACAGGAGTGCACCACCAAAAGTATTTTCTCTCATCTCTCATTCTAGCACTGCTGTTACACAATGTTGGTGTACTTGATAGTGTCCTAATTTCTCTGGCCATTCATTTTATTGCTTCTTTCTGTTCTTTGGCTTGGTTCAAGTTCTTAGTTCCTTTTCCTGCCAGTTCAAATATACTATTGAGTTGCTCTAGTGAACTTTTAATTAAATTATTAGAATTTTCAACTCCAGAAATTCCATTTGGTTTTTTTAAAAAAAATTATCTCTTCACCAGTTCTGTATGTGATGTGACATTGTTATTGTACTTCCATTTATTTCTTTAATTGTAATTTCTTTTAGTTCTATATACATACTTATGAGGGCTATCTTAAAGAATTTTTCTGCTGAATCTAATTCTTACAGGTGATCTGTGTTTGTTAATATTTGTGTATATATCAATTATATTTCCTTACTTCTTTGATGCCTCTTTTTGTTATTGGAAACAGAACATTTTAGATAATATATCACAGCAACAGGGGGTCCTGGTTTTTTCCCTTACTTCTGTTATTGAATGCAGGGAACTGTTCTTGGCTGAGCAGTCTGGAGTAGAGTGCCCTACTTTGCTAAACTGAGAGTAAGGTAGGAATAGTCTTACCTTTCTTAAGAAATATTTATAGATTTTCTTGAATAAATGTTATTTGCTGTTTGCCTATAAGACTTTAAAAAAAGCCCTAAGTCTTACCTGGTTCACTGGGGTGTAGATTCATGGAATCCCTCATGCCAGAATCTTCTCTCTCTGGTCCCTTTATTCCTGAATAAACCCAAAGAGACTGTTACAGAGCTCCTGGGCCAAGATTAAAAAAAAAAATTCTGTTTTGGCCCAATCCAATTTCCTAGTTAACTGAATTTTTTGGTGTTAAGGACTCTGAGTGTTCTTTTTGTTTTGTCTTCCTTTGGAAACAGCTGCTCTGTCCACACTGCTCAGGATAAAAATCTCAAATAGATTTATAGGAGCTTTAGAGTCCCCAGTACCTGAGATGTAAGTCATGAATAGGTTTACAGGAACAGAGCAAGACCTTATTTTAATAGGGTTTATGGCATAGTACAGAGTGAAGACACGCTACATAGAAAGGAATCCTCATAGACTAAAACCCAAAGAATGCCTAGGAAGTACTACTTATGTAGCAACTTACAGGCTTGTTTCAGTGAGGTTGAGGGCTGAAATTAGAGAATCTTCTAGAATACTTGCTGTGAATGTTGGGTATGCAAATAAGGCCTAGATCCTTCCCCTCCTGATCTTAGCCACTCAAGGGTGCCTTCTCTGATATTCAAAAATGCAACAATATCATCCTAAGTGACCGAGGAGGGGGGGCGTTGGAGGGAGGCACCATGCTCCCTGGCTCCACACATGTTGGAGTGGAGAATGGCAGTTTGATAGGCAGGGAGGACACTGTTACATAGTCAGGGAGGACACTGAAGCAAACTGTCCTAGTCTATTAGGATGTAAGGGGGAGCAAAGGGAAGCAAGAGGGAGGGGCAGACAGCTGCCAACTAAGCCACACCCCCCTCCAGCTGGGAGGGGAAAAATGAGAGAGTCAGATGCTTCTTCTCTATGTCAGTATCCTTCCTACCATAGCGACCTGTACAGATATTAGGATGTTTGGTACTCTTTCCATGTATCCTACAGTGAAGATAATAATTAGTCAAAGTCAAGTCAACTCATCTTGCCTCCCAACTGTTCTCCTTTCCTCTATTTTTCCTGCTGTAATTTATTCTATAGCTGGCAGCCAGAGTGGTTTTAAGAAAGGATACATGTAGTCATGACATCACGCTGCTTAAATGCTTGGGCAGTTTTCTACTGTTATTACAATAAAGCATAAAATCCTTACCATAGATTACAAGACCCTGTTTATCTCTTTGTGCCCCTCCCTCTCATTCTCCATTCCTTGTTCTACTCCCACTCCTTGACCCACACCAACATGAATGCTAGCCTTACATAAATCTTTCGAACTTTTATTGTTCATGTCTTATACTCTTCTCTATTTCAAGGCCTTTACACATGTAGTTTTCTTGGCCTAAAATACTGTTCTAAACTTATTTTTTAATTCCTATCATCTGTCAGGTATTGCTTAAATGTCAAATTCAGGAAGGCTTTTTCTAAACTCCTAGACCTGTTCAGTTCCCTTGGTTCTACTGGCACCCTGATCCCTTGTACTTATTCCTACACATGTTTTTAACAACCAATTACTAGGGTGATGATCTGTTTAATATACTTCCCCAGGGAACATAGCTTCATGACAGCAGGGTTCCTCTGTCTTGGTTACTCCACACCTAGTGAAGACTGGGCATGGAGCCCAGCACATAGTGAGAACCCCAAAGGTACTTTTTGAGTGTGGGAATAAATGCTTCTGCCAGGCCTTGTGAGGGAAGGGGTGGGACTAATGTGGAACTAGAAGAAAAGTTAAATCAATTTCAGAAAAAAAATTCCTCCCTTCTTTTCAAACTCCTCAACTCCTCCTTCTCTTCAAAACTACAACTTGGCCTTACTAACTGAAAGCTTAATGGACTCGTATCCCAAGGGAAGTTTCACTGATTGCTCTGTCCTTCAGCTGTTGCCAATCAGTTAAGGGTTCTTTTGTTCAATTTGGATAGGAATCATGAACTGCAAAGAGTAGATCTGCTAGTAGTTCTGGGTTTTGAGGTCTAATGGCCTTCAGTCCTTAGTGCTATAGCTCTGGGCCTCAATGCTACCAGTTGACACTGGTTAGTACTGAACACCATTGCTCGACTGCCAGTTGCTGGGTGCTGGTCTTGATCACTGATCTTCATTGGCTAGTGGTCTCTGGGACTCTTCAGGGTTAATAGCTCCAGGTGATTAAAGCTTTTCTTTTTTTTTTTTTTGGACATTGTCTCACTGTGCAGTTTAGGCTAGCCTTAAACTCACTATGTAGCCCCTACTTCATGGTGATCCTCCTGCCTCAGCCTCCGGAGTGCTGGGATTATGGGCATTTGCCACCACACCTGACTTATAGCTCTTTTTAAAGGAAGCATTCTGTCTGCACTATTTGAAATAAGAATTCCAAGTAGATTTATAGGAAGATCTGAGCAACATTACTCAAGAAATAAATCATGAGTAAGTTTACAGGGCCACTGGCTTTATTTGAACACAGCCTGCTGCTACAGAGCAGGGAGGTCCATGCACAAGAAGGAGATCTCCTTGACTACTCCCCAAAACTGTGAGAAGAGTGCTGCATATATAGCAGCAAGAGTCCTATGCTTGATCCAAATTTTAGCCTGCCAATTGGTCCAAATTGGTCTAAACTCAACCCTTCTAATGCAAGCTTACCGATTGGTCCAAATTTAATTCTAATGTTTAGTTCAGTTCAAGCCTGCTATTGTCAGGGCACACTTCTCTTGGAATGAGTGCAGGGCTTTCAGGGTAGTTTCAGCTGTCATCCGGGAAGCTGTTATGTTTCTGCAAAAATAATGGGGCTAAAACTGGGAAATCTTTAGGAGGGCTAGCTATGTTATTCACGGCTTACAAGGGTTTGGGGAGGTTAGGGTCGTTAATAATTGTTTCAGGTATTTGTTATAGAAACAGAAAGGATCCTTTTCTGATATTTGCCACATTAGGGGCAGTTTCCCTTCTGCTTCTTGCCTGGAGGAGCATGGGTAGGTGAGGAGCACTGTAGCTACCCCAGCCACAACTTCTGTCAGAGCAGCCTGGAGAGTGGCTGTGAAGTAACCTGGGAGCACAATGAGGCAAGATGTCCCAGTCCATCCCCAGGGGAAGGAGGATGAGAGAAGTGAAGCAAGGGGGAGGTTTGTTACAGTCATCAACTAAACCACACCCCTTCCCATGCCCTCTTTTAGTCACTGCAGGAAAAAGGGAAGAGGCAGGTACTGCTCATCTGTCTCAGGGCTAGTGTTGTAGTAAGGTGGTTGACTCTTCTGTCATTCTAGCGATGAATGTCTTGGTTAATATAGAAAATAGCCATTTCTTGCTTTTACCCTTGACATTGTGATTCCTAAGCCTGTTTTAACTCATAATTGCAATTGTGAGACTAGGAATATAAATTAAGATAGTTACAATTAAAAAAACAAGGAATCAAGAACAACTAATATTTACTGTTTCTTTTGTGGTTGATATGGATTATTTCAAATAAATCTGCAATAATTCCAAGTGGTGGGTACTTTTATTTTTCTGTTTAAGATTAAGTATCTTGTTCAAGAACACATTGTAAGTACTTGGTAAAGCTGAGATCAAAGTCATATCTGTCAGGCACAAGAACCCATCACTTAACCTCTGTTCTATACTGCCAGGAGATTCTATCATTTTGTAAGTGATTTCTTGCTGAGAGTCTTTTGAACTTTTAAATCTTCATCTGAAGAGCACTAAGAGAGAAGACACTTCTCTTTTCAACTCTTATCAAGAGATTATTAACCAAATTCTGTTAAGCAATCCATGTTTGAGTGGATGTAAGTCTTGGTCTAGACTTTCTTGATTTTACAAGGACATTGTCAGGAAGCTAAACATTACCATCACAACAACTACAACAACAACAGAAAAGCCCTTTGATTGTACTAAGAAGGTGATATATAAAGAAATGCAGAAGAAACCACAGACAGGCTTCTCAAATCTAAACCTGTTTAAACATTGCCTTTTAAAGCTTTAAATTAGGGAAACACATGACAAAGGACTGACTCAAATTGTAGGATAGATTTTTTAAAAATTCCACAAAGTCTTTGACTTCTAGAATCCTTGATAATTTGTAGCCATGAACAATCCCTCAGATAGATCTTTAAATTAAAAAGGCTAACTTATGTGCTCACTTCAGCAGCACATATACTAAAAAGGCTAACTTACATAAAACAGATAAAGACTTTCTGTCACTAAAATTGTTGAGATCTGGGTGTGGTGGTGCACACCTGTAATCCCAGCACTCAGGAGGCTGAGGCAGGTGGATCACTGTGAGTCTGAGGCCAGCCTAGCTACATAATGAGTTCAGGGCCAGCCTGAACGACAAAGGGAGAGACCCTGTCTCAAAAACAAAAACAAAACAAAACAAAAACCAAAAACCAAAACAAAACCTAAAGATAGAGAAAGAAACATGCTTGGTAGAGTGAGTTTGGGCCAAGTAAAAGTAGGAAAACAAATATATTGCATAGGGCGAGAGTGGAGCTCTGTGTAAGAGAGAACACAGTGGCAAAAAGCTCGATGTTGGATTGTCTTTTTGTATCTCCCGCTCCTCAGGCTGATGTCAGGTCTAGGCTGTCCTACTGATAACTTGTTCATGTTCTCATAAGAAGTCCATATGCACTTTGGGAACTGCACTGTGTTGTCCTGGATTTTGAAATTAACAGGCTGTTCCTACTTCCCCAGCCAGTCTTCACCATGCCCTAATCTGCTTCATTTCCTCTTGAGAGATAGAAATCCCCATAATTCTTTTTTTTTTTTTTTTGGGATACCAGGGGTTGAACTCGGGACCTTGGGCTTATAAAGTAGGTGGTGGAATCCCTATGATTCTTTATGAGGTACTGAGGGAGTGAAGATTTCCATCTTCATATAGCTACTTCATGCTGAAAAGGGCTGTAGGGCCTATCTACTTGTGATTATGTGCTCTCCAACTACCTTGAGGTGTTGTGGCTCCCAGGTTGGCTTGAAGAAAAAGAAAATCTGTCAGATTTTTCTGTCAGTCTTTGATAGAAGACAATAAGAAGAATGCTACTGTTTATATGAGCCACATAGTCAATGGGAGAAATCTTGGTGGATTTGTCAAGAGTAACATTACTATTTTGTTGGAGATGTAGAGCCTAAATGTGAGAAAAAGCAGGTCAGATTTCCATGCTTCCTGTGGAGGAGAAAGTATGGCAGGGAGGGATGTTAGACAAATTATTGAGAGCCTGAGAGCCATAGCCTTAGCAAGATTACCCACATTATATATCTAATTAAAAACAGGAGCCTCAATACAAGTGCTCATTTATTTATCTGTACCTGAAATAGTACTGGAGTCTTGCTTTTTGAAGCAGAACCTTAGGTCTTCCAGAGCTGCACAGGAGCTTCTTCCTAGCTTTCTTCCTAGTCCTGTGAAAATTCAAGTGATCACTTCCTGTGTAGAATTTTTGCAGCTTTTCACTGTACCCTTTGAGGAAGAACCATTTTATTGGTTCCTCTGGAACTAGGAATAAAGCTAGGGTCTTAAGGGGCTGTAAGGCTGCCCTTTTTGCCTTTCAACTAGCCTTTTGATTTCCCAAAGAGACTTTAGACATGTCTCTTTGGGGTCCCTTGCAATGAATGACAGTGACCTGCTTAGGAAGATAGATTACCTCTGAGAGTTGTAGAATTTCCTACTTGTATTTTATAGATAATTGGTTATTAGTTAGCAACCTCCTTTCTTTCTAGATTGCTGCATGGGCATGAAGCACCAGAAAGGCATATTTGAAGTCAGTATAGATGTTTAGCCTAACCTTCCTGGGTAAGAGTTATGAGCTTTGCTCTTCGAGCAGAGGTCCCTTGGGGAAGAGGTTCGGCCTCAGTGACGTGTTGCAAACTGACCACTGCATTATCTACCTTTTGATATCCTTCTTGGACAAAGCTATTTTCACAGGTTAACCACACCTCCTCAGGGTCTTGGAGGGGTAGGTAATTGATGTTCTGCCTGAATAGGTCTGGAAAATCACCTGTTCACAAGAGTAGAATGCAAGTCTTCATGGTAACCTCAGTTGTGTCTGGAAGAATGGTCTGGCATAGTCCCAGTAGGTAAAATCTGCTTTGGCTTTTGCCAGAATTGGAAAATTGCCCCCAGTTTGCCAGTAAATATCTTCCTAGTAAGGGTTTAGGACACTGTGGGACAATTAAAAACTCATGGTTAAACATTTGACTTTTGAATTGACATGTTAAAGGAGGAGTAAAGAAACTCTGACTAGGGCTTTCCTTAACCCCAATTATGACTCTAGATCTAGAGGAAGATTTTCCAGAAAAGGAAGTTAAAAACAGAATTGAAATTGCTTATCCATAAAATCCAAGGTCACTCAGGGTTTCTCACAGGAGAAGAAGATGTCTGTGAGAGGGGCATTGCAAGTTCCCCTGGTCCTCTGTGGACCTCTTCAGCAGAGTGTGGGGGTGGTGGTGGTAAGGATTTTGGCTGGCCTATCCCCTCTCTGGAAGCAAGGACAGTCAATCTTCCAGTGCCATGAGTTAGACATTTTGGTGGCTGGGTATACTCATGTGCCCAGTGTCCAAGTTTCTCATAGTCTTTGATTGGCCCCAGGTTTTTCTTTCGATGATTTGGGTGTGCTTAAAGCATTGCCAATTACAACAGCCACAATTTTGGCCTATCTTTTTTTCTCAGCCTTTTTCCTTTTACCCTCATGTAGATCTTGATTATTGAACACAGAAAAGACCATGTCCAGCAATTGGGTCATGAGGTCCTAAGGCCCCATCTGCAAACCTACCAGGGTCTTTTGAAAATACTGGGTCTCTCTGGTGTGCTAGCCACTGGACAAAACAAGTGGGAGAGACCTATATCCCCCTGAGAGATAGGTAGTTGTCTGTGGACAGGCTCATCAAACATACAATTTTTCTTCTTTGTAGGTTTCTTTAAGTACTATGAGACTTGGGCCTTTACAGAGATAAAGAGCCATGAGAGCCTGAACATAAGGGATTTCAAACCTCAATTTAGACTGCCATTCTGTACCTATCACTTGCCTAGTTACTAGACCCAAACAGTATTGCAGTAATAAAGACAAGGGTGGAGCCTCTGGGGCTCCAACTACCTGCATGAGGCCTGTGGAGAGAGCAAGACTAGGTTTGGAGCCCTTCAGAGGGCACCCCGTACCCCAAGAAGGATGCAAGTCCACTGAATTCCCAGAGCATCCTCCATGAGACTCAATTGTATTACCAGACATCTCTGGCAAAGTAAGTGACATTGGTGCCTTCTTATTTATTTTTTCCTAGAACTCTCCATACCTTGTGGCCCACTATGACTTCTTCAGGGTAATGGCAAGCTTGCTCAGATCTGTAGCATTGGTCCACTGACTACTTAGAGGAAAGAATGGAGCATGCTCAGAGTCTCCTTTAGAAACTCCCATAAGATCAGGCTAGAGCTTCCCTGCTTATGGATCAGGGTAGAGTCCCCTGGCCAAGGACTCCCTTAGCCACTTGAGAAACAATATCCCTGGTTTAATGCAGTAGAACCAGAAACTTCTTAAAAAACAAACAAACAAACAAACCAACAAACCAACAAATCATAAAGTGTTCTAAGAACAAAGTTGGCTCTCCTTTTGCATACTCACAGCCACTTGAGGTGAGTTTGACTGGCTATTCCTTTTTTCTGTTCAGGCTATCAGGCATGTTTTTATTTACCTGAATTGCTGTTAGAAAAACAGGGGAAAGATCTAACCCAATTCAAAAGAGAAGAGGGGAGGAGGGTCATATATTCCCTAAAATAAGAAGCTTAGCTCCTATCTACAAGGGTGAGATTTCTGGGTGACCTGGAGGCCAGTAGAAAAAAAAAAAGTGGCAAACAAGCATGTCAGAACTATATGACTGACTCATGTGACTAAGTAAAATGACTGACAAACATGGACAAATCCATGTGGCCTACCCATGGGATGAACCAAAATGGCCAGTCCATGTGACTAACTCACATGATAAACCAAAATGACTGCCAATCATGGTAAAAGGTAGACCGGGATGAAACAAGACCCTGAGAGAGCAACTCGCTAATGATACCCAGAGATAAAAGGCCATCTAGGGGAAATGCACAGAAGAGACTTTGAGCACAAAAAGTAATAAACTGGGGAGGTAGCTACTCAGGCAGAAGACCAAGTTACTAATAGCTATTTTTCACAAAAGAGTGAGAAAGCTGAGTAAAGTATCATGGAGAACAGAAACATGAGGACAAAAAGGCATACTAAATTCTAGGCTACACATATGGAACCTGAATGATCTGTTCTGTGACTAGGTTAATAACAGGCTCTCTGGCTGCTTTTTACCACAATGATTGACTCAAAATGAGAAAGAGAAGAAAGAAAAGGGGAGATAAATGTGAGGTGGACTTAAGGGCCTCTTACTGACTGGGAAAGATACAGAGGCCATGTGTTCCCCCTCCCCCATTCCACATGGTGCAACACACTAGGAAGTTGTTCCTGATGCCCTGAGAAAGTTATCTGAGTTCCATTAATTTTACAATTTTTTTTTTTTTGGTACCGGGGGATCGAACTTAGGTCCTTCCACTTGCAAGGAAGGTGGTGGAACCACTGAGCTAAATTCCTGGCCCCTAGTTCCATTAATTTTTACCACCCTCTAGCTTCCTGCCTCTCCCCAGTAATCAAAAAGGATTCAGGCCCTCTCAAGAATGAAAGCTCATCCTGAGGGAGAAGGAATGAGAAGGAGATTGGAGCTTTTCTAAGGGGAATGAGAGAGAAAGAAAAATACCTTCTCAGCCATAGATTTTAGAGAGAAATGACAATAAAAATGTGCCCAAAAGGGCCTTACCTGCTCCTGGCTGGCTGGTCAAATACGTTACCCGGTTTTAGGGTGCTGAAGTCTCCTGGAGATGGTTTCTAGAGTCTTTCTATCATGAACAAAGAGTTAGTCAAGACAAATATAAATGATAGCAAACATTTACATTCATTAAAGGTAGGAAAAGAGACATGTGCTGCAGACTGTGTTTGGGCCAAGTAAAAGTAGGAAAACCAGTACACCCTACAGAGAGTGGACACCATGCAAAAGAGAGCACAGTGGCAAAAAGCTCCATGTTGATGGTCCTTTTTGTATCTCCCACTCCTCAAGCTGACATCAGGTCTAGGCCATCCTGTCAAAAACCTGCTTGAATTTTCATGAGAAGTCCACATGCAGGGTTTTGGTAGCTGCTCTGCCCATGTGTCCTGGGATTTTCTAATTAACAGGTCAGGACTACTTCCCCAGCCAGTCTTCACCATGCCCTAATAATCTCCTGCCTCGGTGAACTATATATAAAGCAACATAATAACAAAAACCCAACCAAAATAGTTTTTGCCTGAGTGATTTGAGTATCTTACTGACTTGATGCCCTGTCACTCATGTGCACTTTAGAATATAGTTTCTACATTATCATGGTACAATAGTGAAAATCAGAAAATTATTATCAATGCACTACTTTCATTTACTCCTCAGTTATTTTTCAGTTGCCCCAATAATGGCTCTTATAGCAAAAGCATTTGGTTCAGAATTGACACCAGACTGGATCTGAGGAGGTTCCTGAAGCTGAGGTGAGGACTCTTAACTCATGTCAAATGTAGAATATTTGGAGGTTCACTGACTCCCGTCAATCACAGAAAAAAATTTTCAGGATCCATCAGTAAAAAGAAAAGAAAGGTTTTATTAGGCAGAAATTTTCATACACATTCAAGAGTGGAGTGTGGATCCTTAAGAGAGAGGCACACTACAGTTTGGAACTGGGGTTCATCACTGCTCTTGGTGGTAGAATTCTGTGGAATTTGACAATTTATAGTCTTGGTCTTGGCTTAGTGGGTGACAGGATGGCTCACCCACAGAAAGATAATTGTCCACTCATAGGGTAAAGTCCACTTTCACAGGTGGAAGAGGGCCATTTGCAAGTCAAAAGGGAATGGCTAAACCCATTTGCAGATGAAAGAGAATTGCTCAGTCTTACTGTGTTCTGGGAGAAGAGAAAAAAATTTAAACTGGATTTGTGTCCTGAAGGTGCAGTTTTCATTTAAAAAAGTATGATTTTCCTTTTAACTTGTCTTTATTTCTTCTATTTACCTCAGAATCACAAGTTGCATTGAGTTGTCTTTTTAGTCTGCTTTGGCCTGGAATATTTTCTCAATCCTCTGTTGGCTTTCATGACTTTTATTCTAGATTACAGACCTGCTGTTTTATAAAACAGCCCTCATTTTGAGGTTGTCTGATGCTTCCTCATGATCAGACCCAGCCTGTGTTTCTTTGGCAGGAATGTCCCAGAAGTGATGCTGGCTTCTCATTGTGTCTTCCCAGTGACACACCATTTTTGTATTTTTTTTTTGGTACTGGGGATAGAGCTCGGGTCCTTGTGCTTGTGAGGCAGGTGGCGGCAGAACCACTTGAGCTAAATCCCTGGCCTACCATTTTTGTGTTTCACGACTGATGATTAAAGGGGTTTTTGTCAGGCTTCCTCTTTGTAAAATTATTATTTTTTCCTCTTTGTAATTGAAAAAATATTTGTGGGAATAATTTGAAACTATGCAAATAGCCCATTACATACTGAACTTTTAATTAATTGATGTTTGTATGGACTTATGCCTTCTATTTAATTCAATGAGTTAATTTGAGGTGGGAGATTAGGGTGTGATCAGCTAGCTGGGCATGTGGGTATGAGATACACATGGGCTCAAGCCCTGCACCTGGGACCAATCAGAAAATGTGGTCTTCAATTCTTCTCACAAGAAATCAAGCAGGTTTTTGATAGGATGACCTAGATTTGATGTCAACCTGAAGAGTGGAGGATAGAAAAGAGGGAAGCTGTTAAGCTCTTGGCCACTGTGCTCTCTTTCTTCAGTGGACTGCTCTCTGCAGAGGATACTTCTGCTTCTACATTTAATTGGCTGCACTCACTCTATAGAGCAGATTGCTTTTCCTGCCTTAATACCTCAGTAAATATAAAACCTTTTCCATTTGTCTTGAACAATTCTTTATTCAGGATAGCAAAGACCTAGAAAAAAATCTCTAGAAGGAGTCCCCAGAACCCTAGAATTCAGTGACAATATTGTTTATTTTGATGCTCAAATGATCAATGATTTGACCAGTAGAATCTGGCTTATATGTCTTTTTGACATGCTGACATTATTGCTTAGGCCTTTCCTTCTTGTTGTTTTGGTGTAGGAAAATGATTTCAAGTTCGCTTGGGTTTTTTTCCCTGCCTGTCCCCAAATCAGCCATCTTTTTAATAAACTCTGGTTCCCTTTAGTGAAAGATGGTATTTAGAAGCTAACATCTTGGTAGTAGATGTGCTCATTGATATGGGGACATTGCGGCTCCCAGGCTTTTTAGTGGACAGAAGTACATATATACATAAACATCTACATTTATTTCTATATGTAGAAAACTGAAATTCATACCAATAACTTCAATTTTAATCTAAAACCACAGGGTTTATTCTAGATTCTCACCTTTTATATTTGTTACTCCTTTTCCTCCACAGTATGAAATCTGACTTCCATTATTCTTTTTCTTAAAATTTAATTTTATTGGTACATTTCAGGTATACAATATAATGACATTCATCATTGGAAATTTGCACCTTTACATAATCTCTCTTGGTTCTTATTTTTCCCCCTTCCCCTC
>NW_004624784.1:13378469-13419741 GCF_000247695.1 Heterocephalus glaber | reverse complement strand
TTTTTTTTGGTGCCGGGGATCAAACTTGGGTCCTTGTGCTTCCGTAGCAGGAGGTGAAACCACTGAGCTAAATCCCCGGCTCCATAACATTGCTATATACTAAGACCAATGTCTATAAAACAAGCTCCCATTTCTATTTGCAACACCAGGAATAAATCTAAAAAGAAGAGAGGAAACCTTTAAGGGAGAAATTACAGAATATATTATCACTTACAAAAGATGTCCCCAAATAAATGAGAACACCTGCCATATTTATAAATTTGAAGATTCAGTATAAACAAATAGCAGTTTTACCTAAAAGAACCTATAAATCCATTACAATCCCAGTAAAAATTTTAATACTGTATGTATTTTTTTTCCATTTAGTTTATTGGTACATTTTAGGTACCCCATCATTGGGATCTTGTACATTTACGTGATGTATCTTGGTTCTTATTTTTCCCCCATTTCCCTGAATACTGTATGTATTTTCACTGACCTTGAAAAATTAATTCCAAAATAAGGTTGAATTTTTTTATTGGTTTTCCTTCCTAAAACTTTATTTCTTTTAATGATCTATAGGATTAAGAGCAATTTATTTTTCCAAATATTGTCCATTACTCATTTATTATGTGGCCATAATAAGACATTGTAGGAGTGATAAATTGATACACACTAGAGCAACAGAAGACAGTAGAGATCGTAGAAAAAGAAGCAAGCACAAATATTAAACTTGAGCTATGAAAGCAGCAGCAATGAAGATTATTGAAGGAAAAGAAGAAAATAATTTTCTATATAAAATTATGTAAATAATATATACAAAAATGAATTCCAGATAAATTAAAATCCTAACTAGAAACAAAACTTTAAAACTTATAGAAGAAAATTAAGGAGTATATCTTGGATAAGTGGTAGATTTCTTAAGATTTAAAAACCCTGCAAATGGGCTGGGGATTTAGCTCAGTGGTGCTGTGCCTGCCTTGCAAGTGCAAGGTCCTGAGTTAGATCCCTGGTACCAAAAAAATCCCCCCCCCAAAAAACAAAAAAATAAAAATAAAATAAAACCCCTGCAAATATGACCAAATTTGATTAAAATTTCTGCTTAAAAAAGACACCAGGAGAAAAATTAAAAGACAAGCCACAAAGATTTTTGGAAATTCCTTTTGCTGACTGACTCTAGAAATCACTCTTTTTCCAGCTCCTTCTCTGACATTTTGTCCCATAAAATGCTAGTTGCCTTGGCTTCCTTCCACTCCAAATTCTGTCTGCTCAACTTAGACTAAATTGGACTTTCTCTGGGTTCCACCTCCTTGCCTTGGGTGTTGGAAACTCACCTTGGAAGTAAGCTGGGCAATCTCAGAGGGCTCCTCATTTTACTTTCTTCCTTCAGAATCACTGTCTTATACCACCTTGTCCATCATTTTACATACTCTGTTTGCTTTTCTAGTTATTTAAGATGGGAGATTGTATCTGGTGTCTTTATTCCATAATGACTGGAAGTGGCCTTAATATCATTTTTATATAACCTATTAAAAAACTATGAAGTAGTAGTGTAAAAATATGGGCTAGGAATGATAAACACAAAATTTGGGAGAGGAATTCCTTAGAGGGAAAGAGAAGAAAGAATTACTCTGAAATTGGTAATTTTTACAAGCAAGAAGGGCAAAATTTTAGAAACCTTTGAAGGTTAGTGGTAGGCACATAGACATTCACCATGCTGTTCTTTGTACTCGTATGTTTGAAATATTTTATAACAAAATATAAGGATATAAAAAGAGTCTAAAGAATATTATTTAAAGGGCATTCTGGAAAGATTGACAGGTGAAATAGAGTCATGAGTGTTTCTGCAAGCTGACTAAGGCAGAAGGCACTGTTGGATGGGAGCAAGAGAGTAGATGATG
Source organism: Heterocephalus glaber (assembly GCF_000247695.1). The sequence continues at coordinate 13,417,861 of NW_004624784.1, read as the reverse complement.
GAAACTCCTTCCCTACACTTTAGACCTAGAGAACGACTGTGACTTCCTTGCTGGTGCTTTCTTACTGGTACTTTCCATTCTTGGACAAATTTTTCTTTGATGAAACCTTTCAAACCCCAGCCTCCACAAACACCCCCAGTTACCTGTACCTCCACTCTGGGTCACCACTGCCTAGTTCTGGGAGACTGAGCTATTGGGTCACTGTTCCTCTCTCAGTTATCCAAATAGATGACCTTCCTTTGACCTTGGGCTTAGTTCCTTGTGCTACTTTCCTTTGATGATCATCTCTTGCCTTGATGTTTGCATGAGCTGTGCTTCTGGTCTTCCTTCTTCACGGTCATCCCCTACCTCATCTAGTCTTAATCCCAGTAGCTGGAGACATCCTTTCAAAACAATGGGTCCTGTCCAAGTCCTCTGGTGGCTGCTCATCTTGCTCAGAGAAAAACCAGACTCTCTTCATTGTCTTCAGAACCCTGCACAGTGTGGCTCCCACCACCTCCTCTTCTACTATTCTACTCACCATCAGGGGCCCTCCCAGTGCTGCTGGAACTGACTGGGTATACTTCTGCCTCAGACCTGCTGCTCCCTGTACCTGGAATGTTTTTACTCCATATATCTACACAGCATCTTCTTTCATCGTTATGTCTTTATTCCTCAGTTGTTGCCTTCTTTACGAGGCCATCCCAGACAACTTCATTTAACACTGTCTTCTCCACCCTTACAGTACTCTCTCTCTCATACAGCTTCTTTTCATTCTCATTTATACTACATAGTTTATTTTCAAATTTTGTCCATTGCCTGTCTCTTTCCACTGGGACAATCTCTATGAAGATAGGAATTTTTATTTCTTCTATTTACTGCTGTAACACAAGTGCCTGGAAGAGAGCTGGGAGCAGAGAAGATGAGATCATTTACTTTCAGAATGACTGGAGGGTGTTTGTGCTAACATGAGGTTATTCCACAGTTCCCCTCCCCTTGCTACCCCATCTGTGGCTGCCCCCACCCCAGGCACTTTCTGTTCCCACAGCCATTTCTTCTGCACTCTTCTCTGCCCTGTCTTAGTCCATTTGTGCTGCTATAACAAAATAATAGAAGACTGGCTAATTTGTAAGGATGAGAAAATTATATTTTACAGTTCTGGAGGCTAGAAGTCCAAGATCAAGGTCCTATCAAGTTTAGTATCTGATGAGGGGGTTACTCTGTTTCAAGATGGTGCCTGTGGCCATGTCCTCTGGAGGGAATGAATGTTATGTTCTCACATGACTGAAGCACAGAAAAGAATGAACCCACTCCACCAAGTGTTTTTAGAAGGACTTTAATCCTTTCAGGAGGGATCTGCCCTCATGACTTAACCACCCTGGAAAGGCCTCACCCCCTAAATCAGTACTAATGTCAGCTAAGCTTTTCTTTCCACACTAAACATGGCTAAGACGCACCAAAAGCTTATGCCTGGGTCCCCACTAGTCCATGTGGGCGTTCCTATCTGTGGGTGGCTCTCCACGTGGGGATGCAGGGATCCAGTTGGACCACAGCGGTGGCACCTTCAGTTCATGCCTCCAGAGTGGCTCTGGCTTTCACTATTCCAGCTGGCACTTTGCTGCAAAGGACGCTGGGGAATAGGGATTTGGGTGGGCAAATATGAATAATATTTGTCATCTTCATCATCATAGCTTTAGTAACAAGCACAAATCTCAGTTGATAAATATGTGCAAAAAAATGCAACTTTCTTTTTTTTTTTTTTGGTACCAGGGATCAAACTCAGGACCTTGTGCTTGTGGGGCAGGTGGCAGCACCACTGAGCTAAATCTCCAGCCCCGCAACTTTATTTTTTCTAAAATATAATTTCCATTTTTAGTATCAATCTGCCAAAATGGAAGAATTTGCATTTTACTAGCTTTGGGGGTCCTTATTTCCTCTTTTCTGGGTGTGGGGGGACTGGGGGTGAAGGAGTAAATAGTCCCCGATGGCGGTGACTCACACTGGCACCATGGTGAAGGCCATCATCTGGACTAGGTCCTGACCATCAGCCAAGCAAGGAGATGCAATATGCTTGCACTGTTTGATAATAATGGCACCAAAATAAATCACAATATAATCAACATTTATTGAGCATTCAGTGTATGCCAAGCCCACCATTAAATGCCTTCTATTTCTAACATCTCTATTAATTATAACAACAACTCTATGTGTATTTATTTTTAGTCTCATTTTCTGTCAGAGCCACTGAAGCTTAGCAAAGTAAAGGAACTTACATGGGTCCCAGTTAGCAAGTGATAGCTGAATTTCAGATGCAAGCCTGCACCCAAAGTCTTGCCTTGACCAGTGTATCTTCTGGCCTCTTTGCAACACCCCTGGTGGCTCATTGGCCAAGAGTGGGGCTGCCCGTCCCCTTCCTCCCCTGCCTGGCAGAGACTGGGTGCTACATGGTGCTCCCACTGTCACCCTCTTCCTTGGAAACTGGTGGCCCACTCTGCTTCTGCACGGCCCTCTCACCTCCCTGCAGAGTCTTAGTCTCTGTCTGCTTCCCTCTCTCAGCTTACTTTTTAAAATAAAATACAAATTTAGCCAAGAGTTCATACCACAAAAAGGGAAGAAGCGAGCACCAGCAGCAACCAGAACCTAGGAGTTAACACCCCATCACTGGGTACATGGGCTTTCCAAAGAGGGAGGGGACAGAGGCTCCTTGGGTTTGCGCTCTTGGGGGGTCTCCAAGCTGCCCCTCCTGACCACCACACTCATGCTGAGACTAGACCTTCCAGGCTCTTCCCTAAACAGGGAGTGCCTTTCCCCTCAGGTAGAAGTCCTGTGGCTTCAGGGAGGCCTCCCAGCTCTAAGCTATCTGATATGAGAGGACTACTTTGGATTAACAAATTCCAAATACTACATGAATCCACTTTAAAAAGTTAAGTGTCTAACGTTCACATCATAGCATGGCTGGGTTGGGTTGAAATGACTAGCTCAGATCAAGACTTTTGGGGAACAGTTGGTTTTTGGGGACAGTGGGGAGTGGGCAGAGGAAAGCTGGACTGTGGTGCAGGGGGCTGTGAGATGTCTCAAAGACCTCATGTCTCTCCATAGGTGAGGATTCCATCAGCACCTTGGGCCTGATCCTCAGTGTGGGGCTGTCGCTGCTGCTTGTGTCCATCCTTGGCTACAGCCTGGCCAAGTGGTACCAGCGTGGGTACTGTTGGGAGGGTGAGTGAGCACTGGGGCTTGTCACCCCAGGTCTGCCCCACCCCTCCTCCCCTGTAGCAGTTGGCAAGTCTAGGAGAGGCAGCAAGCCATTCGGCATGGTGGGATGCAAAAATATTTCCTGTGGTGGTTGGAGTGGTTGTAAATTTGAGTGGGTGGCTAAGCAGTTGAAGTGGTTGGGGTGGAGCAGTGGGGCCTTATCGAGAGAATGGGAGGGTCCTCCCACCCCAGGAAGCAGTTGGTGTCCTCTTCCCTTACAGCCTGCAGGAGTTCATTCAAGGGGCCTGTGTGGGCCCCAAGGCCAAGGACAACAGGCTAGAAGCCAAGCTTCAACTGGCTCTAGCCTGTCTCCTTGTGTATTCCTGCCCCTGTCCATGAGTCTTGGCCCACTTTTAAGCCTGCTGATGTTCCAGCTTCCCTGGGAGTCTCGTGGAATTTGCTGTGTTGTTCTCAACTCTGAGACTTAGCTGTACTTTTCACAGGGCCCTGGGAAAGCTGGAAAGGCATGCTGGCATGCCAAGAGACAGATAAAATTTTCCAGCTCTGCAGTTAACTTAAACAGATATTCCATGAATATTTTTTGAGCACCTAGTATGTGCCAATACACTTTGCTCTAATATGATTTTCTTTAAAATTCCATGTGAAGAGAAAGTTATTGGAGCCTTGATTATTTAAATAGATGAAGACATGAGGCTAAAATCACAGAGTTGGAAAGTGGTAGAATTTGGATTCAAGCCTAGATCTGGTTCTTTGGGGGCTCTAGACTAAGACTGCCTCCTTGTCAGGGTATCAGGCCTCCTAATGGGAGGGCCTTGAAAGAGCTAGGACCCTCCCGTAGCATCCTGAGGCCAGCTCCCTCTCCCACTCCTCCAAGCAGGTTTAAAGAAATTCCAGATATTTCTGGGAGATGGCAAATTTCCTTGGAGGCACTAACTCTGTTTTTTTTGTCTTTCTAGGGCCGAATTTTGTCTTCAACTTGTACCAAATCCGGTGAGTAGCTCCAGCACAGATCTGGATGGGGTGTGCACTGATGGCTAAAAATAATGAAGAAAGAATCAAAGACAGAGCCATAACTTACTATTTTCCTTTCCTGTTTCTTCTTCATGCCCCTAAGCAAACCCAGAGAGAATCCTTTCAGAAAATTCCATGCATAAACACTTGAACACGGGCAGGGCCATGTGGAACCCCAATGACGGTGGTCTTTTCAGCATTTACTCTCAGGCAGGGAACATCTATCCATCCACCCACCCACCATCCATCTGTCCATCCATCCACTCATCCAACCATCCATCTGTCCTTTATTCAGTAAGGTTCTATTGCAGTCAGTGTTGTGGTCTGTTTTCCAAGGATATAAAGGTGCTGAAGCATAATCTTTGTCTTCAAACATTTCACTTTCTATGCTGGAGACAGGCCTGATTACAAATAATGTAACCACAGGCACCATATCATAAAAGGGAAGAAATTGAAGAAAGTCAGAGATTCAGGAAGCAGGAGTTAGAAAGTCCTCTTGAAGTAAGTCATTTCACCTGCTCTTTGTCACAGGGCTGGCCTGTCCCTCCTCTGCCCCTGAGAAATGAGGTGAATCTTATTTGGGGGTGAATACCATCAATGGTAGGAAGGACAGATGTTCCCTAAAATACTAAAAAGATCACTGTCATTGGGGGTTCACATAGTCCTGTCCATTTTCAAGTGTTCATGCATGGAAGTCTCCCCTCTGCCAGAATTTCTTCCCACATTCTAGTATAGGAGGAGGGATTCCAGGGAGAGACTAGAGTCTCAACTGCTGAAGCTTGATTGGATGATCTCTCTCAGGAATCTAAAGGACCTGGAGACTGAGCCACCCTTCTCCATCAGCGGCCACATTAGCAGTCCAGATGGTGGTTACATGAAGTTCTCCAATGGGCTAGTCTGATGGGAGAGGCATCTGCCATCTGGAGCCTAGGAGAGGTGAGTAGGAAAGTAGAGAGTGCCTGAGTGAGTCTAATGTCCAAGTAAGGCCCTAAGAAGGTCCAGGCACACAAACCTAGCACTAAGGACCACTCAGAACCCAGAGATTATCACACTCACCCACTTCTTGCTTGGGAGAAGCCTGGCCAGATGAGATGGTTTAGAGGAACACTTCCCAAGCCTTTTTTTTTCACCCTCCCTTTCTTTTCTGCAGGAAAAGCCTCCTGGCTCAGCACCCATCCCTCCTCACTGCTTCCTTTCCTGTGCCCTTAAGACGTGGCCTGCCTTCTTGTATAGAGAACGAAGAGTCTTCTCTGGATACTCTACCAACTTGCAGCATGAGAGACCTGGGGAGAGGCAGGCTCTGGGGACAGACCTGGCTGGGCTCAGCAGCTTTTTCACAGAGACTCTAGAAGGCCCAGAACCTATAGAAGGAGAGCCAAGGCCACTCGACCCAGCCTAGTGTGGGCAGGGTCCCTAGATTCTGGAGGAGAGCTCTTCATAGGATGTTCCACATCATTTCTTTTTGTAGAATGGACATCACAGGCTGGAAAGCCAGTTTTATCTTCACTAGGCAAAGTTGTTTGGAGCTAGAGGTGATTGCAGAAGTGGATTTTTATCTTCCCACCAGAAACCAACTTCCCTAACGATTGAGCTTGGGCCTTTATTCTGGTCTATACCACTCTGGGTTTGGTTCTGTCACTTTCTATCCTTTTTGCCACCTGGTGCTCCCCAACCTCCCACCCCTGTCCCCAACTTGGGCCTGTTCTCCCTACTGTGACAGGTCTCAGGTCTCCCAAACTTGGTCAGCTCTCAGTTTTGATGGGTAGTGTTGAGGATAGTCAAGAAGCATGTCCTATTTTCTAGGCTCCTGTGCTGGTGTGGCCATGGGATGGGCATGGGGCACAGGGTGGGCACTGTCCCCCAGAGATCAGTGTCTCCCGTGCAAAGGCTACCCTGTGAGGCAAAAAGGGCCAGAAATGGTGGGGTGGGGAGAGGAACTCAGGCAAGGCTGCAAAAAGCAGGTAAGGGCAAAGGAAACCAAGAATGGGTGTAGCTTGCACATAGCAGAACAACTGTCCTCCTGAGTCATCACTTCTTCCTTTGGCCTGAGACCCATGTACTGGAGGCAGAGCTGGCACTGGGTTGTGGGCTTAGTAGGAGCTTCATGCAGAGTTGTTCCATCTGGAAAGGCCAGAGCCCTGGGCCAGGTATGGACAGAGGAGTGCATGAGAAGGGGGCTGCTTCTACAGAAACCTGCATTAGAACCACCAGCCATGGTCCCCTCTGCCAGTGTCCCAGCAGCAAGGTCAACAGATACAGCAGGCTTGGACAGCAGTGAAGGAGGAGAGCTGTCATATGATTGGCCTTTCAGTTCTATTTCCTGTGGCCTTGTTTCTTCCTGGCTTTGGGCTTTAGTAGATTGCAGAGGAAGGAAGGATCAGGGCCTTGCCAGCTCCCCCTCATCCTTTCCTACCAGGGTCTGGGAGCCATTCTCCCAGCAGGATCAGGCCCTGACTGAACAAAGCGAAGCTCTGGATTTGGAAGGCTTCGTCTGGGGCTTCTGTCCTTGAGTAGGTGGGACTGGGGAAGAGCCCTTCATGGCTTTGGTCCTGTCTTCCTTAAAGGCTCGTGGGAGAGAGAGAGAAAGGGGAAGCAATTGCTTTTGCCTTCTTTCTTCCTTTGAGTGCTGGGCCCCCTTTTCTAACCCATGGGGTGTCCAGTCCCAATAACACTGTCTCCCATGCCCTGCTCAGCATGGTTCCTGGGTCCTCTTTCCCCACAGGGCTGCATGGGGGCCCCTGTTAGCATTCAGGACGCAGTGGTCATTGGGAAACTTGAAAGGTGGCAGGCCCTTTGCCCAGGTGGTCTTGGTTCCAGGTTTGGTGGCTTCAGGTGAAGACACAGGGACAGCTGTTGAGGGCTGGGAGAAGAGAGGGTATTTCCCATCCTCAGGAGCGGAACTGAGAGCGGACTACTTCTCCTTTTAGGGCCCTCTGACGTGTTTGCTGCCCCTTCTCCTCCCCCCATTTTCCTTACTTCCCCAGTGCTGCTTGCACAGATTTCCTCACCCTGGGCTGGCCTCCACCCTAGGGTGCCATGTGTTTATGACGAGGGCTCTAAAGGAGCAGATTCCCACTTGTTCAGAAGTGATTAAGGAGCAGATGCCTAGAAATCCAGTGGCAGGGCTGCTGGGCTGTGCTCTGGCTGGGCATCCAGACCCATGGCCATGTCAGTGTCTCCTGGCACCTCCTCCCCCTCCTCTTAGCTCTTCTTGAACCCACTGGCACTGTGAGCCAGGAGCTCTCAGGAGACGCTGCAGTTCTTTGGGTTCCTGCTGTGGGCCCTCTGCCTCTCTGTTCCTCTGGGCCATTGCCAGGGCTGTGGTTGACCAGCCCTACCTCTCTTAGCCACAGCTGGTCTCCATGGTGTTACTCAAGTCCTGTCTTCCCTGCAACTTCCCTCAGGACTTGAGACTCCATGCCTCCCATTTTGGTCCCAGTTGTAGACGGCCATGCTTCCTTCATTCATCCCATTCCCCAACCAGGATGAGCCCTTTGTGGGCAAGACTAGGTCCTATACATAGGTCTCCAGTAACCCCTAAAACTGAGGCACACAGGCAGGTGCTCAATAAATGCTTACTGATTGGAGAAGAAACACCCTTTGTGGCTATAGAAGATTGCCGCATCCCAAAAAGGATGCCCGGTAGCCCGAGGAGGAACAGACTGCTTGCACAGTACAGTCTACAGAGTGAAAACCATTTTCATGCATGTTGCTGTGTTTTGAGTCTTGTGGCCATGCTGTGACACAGGGATTATTGTTGGCCCCACTTTACATATGGGGAGACTGAGAGGTTCCAAGAGGTGGCATGGTCTGCCTACGGCTCCACAGCTGCTCCCTGGCTGCACTGGGGTCTGCAGCCTCATGGACACAGCCTGACCTCAGGGCTTAACAGAGTGGGGACTGAATGCTGCACAGGGCCTGGTTCTGACTCTGCCCTGTCTTGCTGAGTGGTCATGGGCTAGTCACTCCACCTCTCTGGGCATCTATTTCAGCATCAGGAAATCAAGATCAAACGATTTCTCCAAGGCTCTTCCTGGCTCTTAGCTTGTCTGTTTTAACATTTAATAATCTCTGTATTAGTGTTTACCAAATGCCCCTGGACACAGGAGGACCTCTTTAAACAATTCAAAGACACAAACACAAGGTGTAATCCTAATTTGATTTCTGCAGTTCCTCTGGACCTCAAGGTCTGTTCTAGGACTCTAACTGCTATTCAGCCTTTCTAGGACCCCACAGAGATCTGGCCAGGATCCAAGACTGGACCATTCCCAACTAAGCCCCTCTACCTGGAGGAGAAGGCTAATGTGTTTTGGGCAGGCACTGTGCAGGGCTGGGCTCCATGTGCTCAGCTTCACTTCAGCCTCATGGGTGAGGACATACTGCCTCAGTGTGCACTGAAATAATTTGTTCTAGGCCAGGTAAGAATTTATTTTCTTTAGAATCCTTTGTCACCCACTTTTATCCTCAGTCCAAGTTAACAGCCACACTGAGATACTTGGCCTCTAAGAAACCAGCTTCTCCCTTCATTTGGTCCTAACCTCTGTGTGCCCTCATGTGTAGAGCAGGGCTCTCATGAGCCCTGCCCTCCTCAGGTCCCATCCTTAACTCTGAGCTTCTCATTAACCCATTCCTCATTCTTCCTTTTTAAACAAATTTTGTTCATTTATTTAGTTCTTTGAGACAGGATCTCATCAGGTTTCCCAGACTGGCCTTGAGCTTGCAATCCTCCTGCCTCAGCCTTCCAAGTTGCTGGGATGACAGGCAAGTGTCACTGTGCCTTGTTTCCTTTTATTTTTTTTTATATCTCCTTGATCCTCTAGGTCAGCACATTCTGCCCTTTCTTCATGCCAGCTCAAATCTCACTTCTCCAGGAAGTCTTCTTCAAGATATATGCACCTTGTTCTCTTCTGATTTTAATACAAATACTCTCTGACTCCCATAACTTAATTATTGATTATTTCCTTTTGTGCATGCATTCGCCCAGCCTCTATATGCTAGGAACCGTGCTAAGCACTATGAGGGAATTCAGTCTCTCTGGAGATGAGCCTTACTCTCTCCTGTTTAATGAGTTCTTCCAGGCCAAATCAGAGCACTCTATACCTCTTCTGAGTTCTCAGGTTCTAGCCATAGGCAAGAACTTCTCAGGAAGTTAGGTTGAAGGCTCTTAGCCTCTCCAGTGCATCCCTCCTGGACCACATCCTATCCTGTGCTCATGATTGATACATTTCTGGAGACAAGTCATGTGCAGATGGTGATCTGCTACCTAAATATGATCAAAACCGTGGTGAGGCTGAGCAGGTGACACAAGGGCTCTTCCTGGTCTAGGTTCTCCTTCAAGTTTTCATCCCCATGCCAATTGCAGTGGAGGGGACCAAGTGACAGGAGCCAGCAGAACAGTCTGTAGTGCCCCTCTCTTCTCTAGGGGTCTGAGAAACTCAAAGTGGGAGCAGATAGAAGTATCATTAACATATTTTAAAAAACTGCTTAGTGATTAAAAACTATCTAGAAACAGCAGTATTTGAGCAGATCTGGTACAAAACAGGAAACCAGTGGCCTGGTGAGTTCTCACACTTGGGGACCAGAAGTGAAAATGTTCTGCCCGCCTAGAGTAGCAGCAGGCTGACAAAACAACAGGTGGGGTTGCACCGGAGGCCAAGGCCTTGATGGACCCCTGTCTCCTGGATTTTCCCTGCAGAGCCATGGAGTCACTCCCCCTCCCAAAGCCTTGATTGAGGTTTCTCATATGCAATCATGGAGCTCTTAGGAGAAGATGGGTAGAAATTTTGAGAAGCCTCATCTTCTATTCCAACCCCAATTCTTCCCCTTATAGCTAAAGTGCTCAAGTTCTCTGGGCCCCAGGTGCTTGTTAGTATAAGGCTGCCATTGATCATGAGGATTCTGAGGTCTCTTCTGGCTATGAGCCTACTTCAGAGCTCAGGTAACTTCAGTTCCACAATGCTGGGCATAGGTGGGGGCGGGGGAGAAGTGAGTGGAGACGTGTGTGAGTGTGTGTGTGTGTGTGTGTGTGGTACAGGGTGAGCTGAGGAGGAGAAGGATTGTGTCCAGTTGCCTGTGTATTCTCTGAGGCTGCCTATGGCAGGTACTCAATGACGGGTACTGAATGACTGCATACATGTTGAATGTTCTCCTGGTCCTGGGCTTTCTCTCCAGGCCACATCCCCTTACATCAGGCTTCCTACTTGCTCTGTAGCCCTGAGTCCCCACAACACCCTGGACATATAGGGTGAGTATAGCAGGAGAGGAATAACCATGGTATCATGTGATTAAGCTAAGAAAAAGATACAAGCCTGAAAAATAAAACTTCAAATCATAGTTATGGACAGCCTTCTTTTAGGCTCAGCCTAATGTCTCCCAAGTGTCTCCTTAGCCTCAATCAACTATCACTATCATTGCCATCTCATGTTGGATATTATACCTCTTCAACTTCTTTCTACTTCTTTCAAATGCTTCTTTCACAGGAATGGAGGAAATCTATTCATTCATGCATTCAGTCACCAAAAATTTATTGAACACCCATCACAATGTGTTAGGTATGTGCTGGGTGCCAAGGATATAGAGATGAGTCAGGAGTTCACAGTGAAATTGTTACAGAGTGGTTTCTTTAGAAATGGCTCACCAGTCAAAAGTATTCTAGGTCCTTCTTTCCTTGAACAAAGAACTGGATGAGACAAGCCAATAACAGTGCCAAAGTTTATTTTAAAAGTGTGGGGTAAATGAGTATGGGGGAAACCAGTTCTGCAGAGCAAACTTGGGTCTAACAAAGAGAAAGAGGGTAAAAGCAAAAATAAAAGTACATGCTGTGCCTAAGAAACATGGGGAGGGCTATTCTGGAAACTCACGCACAGTAGTGGCTTTCTGTGATGCTCACTGTTCTTTTACACCATCCACATCTAGTGGGAGCTTTCGAGAAATTCTACATACTGGGTCCTGGAGTTGCCCTGGGATCTTGTAATTAACCGGTGCTGCTCATTTCCTCAGCCAGCTTTGTCATACCCTATCTCCTACATCAAAATGAGCACTGGACATAGTACATTTAACAAGAGCAATATGCCCAGGACATTAAGGAAAGAAACTGGCCACACCTACTGCCTCCATTTGACAAACAAGAAGACTGAGGGCCATAGCTGACCCGACGACATTCAGGTCCAAAGAATAAATAGTGCCTGAGCTGCGTGAGCCTTGAACGCAGATCTCCTGAGGGCTGAATCACAGCAAAATGTTTTCCACTCTCTGGGGCTGTTGTCTTTTCCTCTGTCTTGGGGCATCTGCAGCCCAATAACCTTGCTATCAGAGCCCATTAAGCTGAGCAGGCAGACAGACAGCCCTCCATGTGAGCACCATGCCTTCTTCACTCCACAGGATCTTATTCTGTCTCTTCATCTCAGCTTTGAGCTATAGGCCCAGGTCTTATAGCACCTGCCATACGACTCAATTTTAGAGTCTCCCAAGCTCCACTTGGCGTAACAAGCTAGATCACCCACTTCACTCCTTTAGTTCAGTACAGCAAATGTGTGTGCAATGCTGCTAGGTATTTGGCACTGTTCTAGGCACAGAGTACACCAGAAGGAATATGTCACACTGACTCTTTCATTCTTGTAGATGAGAGAGGGACTGGAAAGCTCTATCAAAAGCATGGGTAGGGTCTGAGTGGCCCTGAGAGGCTTTGCAGAGCAGGACACTTGAGCTGCCTCGAAGGAGCAAAGTGTGAGAAGAGGATTTGGGGTGAGGAGCTGCATGCACAGAAGCCCAGAGGCAGCCACAGCATGGCATGTGGGGGAAGGCAGGGGTGTGTAAGGGCTGGAGGGGAGAGGCAGTGACGGTGTGAAGGGAAAGAAATGGGACCAGAACAGGAAGGAGACGGGGATCCTGAAGAAACTGCTGGTTTAAACTAAGATTGGAGTGTTTTCTCATAGGCAGTGGGGAACCACTGGAGGGTGGAATGAAAAGCCCAAATTTGCATTTTAGACCCCTTAATTCAGTCAGCAGTAGGAAAGGTTATTTGGAGTCGAGGGGTGCTAGAGGCCAAGAAATTGACCAGAAGGCTATGGCAAATGATTCCACTGAGTGATGATGAGGACTAAATTGGGTAGGGTGGAGGAAAGAGGAGCAGGGAATTGCTGAGGGGCTGTTGAAGGGGGGAGACCAATAGGCCACCTGATGGTCAGCTTTTCCACTAGGGGAAAGGGGAAGCTGACGCAGATTCTCCATGATCCCCATGACTCTAGGGATGGAAGTGGCATTAACAGAATGGGCAACACTGCAGAAAACCAAAACTAAGAAGGGAAAATGGTGATTCATGCTTGGACATGTTGGAGGAAGATGGAAGTGAGAACTCTATATCTAAGCATGGGAGGAATGAGTTGGGGGTGAAAGTTACCAACAGGTAGGAGTTGGTAGTGTATCCCTGGGGGCAAATTCAATAGAGAAGTGGGGACTACAGTGCACTGAGGAGTGGGGAGTTCAGGACCCCTGGGCTGCACAACAGCAGGGGTGCTGTTCCTGGTCTATAGAACACAGGGTGCTAATCTCTGGAGTTGCAGACATAGCAGAAGCAGTGGGAAGAAGTCAATGGATGGACACTGCTCTAAGAGCTGATTGTGAGGGGTGGAAAAGAAGGAGACACTAGCCAGAAAGTTTCAGAGCCCTTGGCCTGTCTTCTCCAAGGGTACCCCAGAACAGTGCAGCTGGGCCTAATGTCCCCTGTGCACATGCTGTTGACCCTGTGCACATCATCACAGTATATACAGCAGAGGCCTCTGATTCCCAACCTCACCTGCTCTCACAGCCCTCTTCCCATTCCTTCCCTGGAATACCCAGTTCAGAGAGAGCACCAGCTTCCTTTGTGCTAACCGAGTCTCATCTCCATGCCTACTGCACAGCATTGCTTTCTGACTTGGCTCTTCCAAGTCAGGGTGAGGAGAGACCCAGGCAGCCCCTAGCACCAGATCAGGCTGATGATGGCACATAGAAGACTGAGGAGGCAAAGAGGAGGTACAGAAGCCAACTGGTCAGAGGAGAGGTAGCGATGGAACTGACCAGGATGGCAGCATCGGCTGTGGCAACAGATGATTGGAGCCACTCTGTCTGAAAGGTAGCGCTGGTTCCTGCCTGATGGATTAGATGTGGGGCAGGAAGGGATGGCTCCCTTCAGGGTTTCGGCCTGCATTAGGGGACGGGTAGTGGTGCTCTTTACTAAGGGGGCAAAGACTGGGGCAGGAACAAGAGTGTATGCAGGTTCATCCAGGGTGCTGTTAGGGACAATGTAATTCTGAGATTTCTGCAAGACATCCAAAGGGAGCTCCTGAGATAGTTGAGTAGTTTAGGGGGACAAATCCTGCTCGGACACTTGGAAGTCATCAGCATCCAGGTGGCACTTAAAGGTATGCACTAGGTGATACTGTTTAAGGGGCAGCAGGGAGAGAAAGGACAATATTTATGTGTCAAGTAACAAATCAAGTGATTTCCTAAAGGAGTGAAACATTTTCAGACTTCAGTGTGTATTGGAATTACCTATGAGTTGATCACCTGTAACTTATTTCCTTATTTCTTGGGAACCAGCATTCAGAAACTCTGGGCTTCAGGGAGAAGCCTAGGAAGACAAACAGCCCAGGTTCTTCTGATGCAAGTGACACTGTGAGAAACTCTGCCCTGGGGGATAGGATGAGGGGAGGTGGGGAAGTAAAGGGCAAGGGACATTGCCAGGGCTGGGATGACCAGGTAGCAGGATCCTGAAGAATGTTCTATTCTCTCTAGGGCCATGGTGAGCCTTAACCTCACCTTAACCAAGCCCTCTTGCCTGGGCAGGTAGAGAAATCCAGGTGTGACACCCTCTACCTATGCTTTTAGGGTCCTATTCCCATTCCCCATACCTGACCATGCCTATCACACAGTCTCTGTGCCTGGCAGAGGGGATAATTTACTAATAGGGGCCCTTAGCTACTGTATTATCAGTGGTGGGCTGCAATTATCCCAGGAGCCCCATAGAGGATCTGAGCTGGGGTCTTCGCAACAGGTGCCCAGCACAGGCATGACTCCAGCCACTCTACCAGCTGAAAGGACAACAGCCTGCTCTTCCTCTAGGCAGGAAGTCATCAGCTGAACACCCTGCAGCATACTGGCTGCAGGGGGCTCAGGCATCTTCTCCAGGTCTATCTCCTTATGTCCATACTGAGTGCTCTGGGCTCATCCACAACTTGGGTCACAGAGCGATAGAGGTCTCATATAGAATCCCCAGTGCTGATCCCTCACCTGGTGTCAGGCCTGCCTTGCCAACTGCTGCAGACCTTTTTTTGGATGACACCATCAAGTCAAGTTCACCATCTCCTCTCACACTGTACACCCAGGTCTTCCTTCTGGGTCCACATTTCTTGTTTCTCATCATCAAGGTCCAGTATGATTAGCATCTCTGATTCCTTTCACTCCAGCCCATCACCCTATCTTGCCTACTCTTTCTCTAAAGTGTCTCTTGAATCTGTTCCTTCCTTGCCATTCCTTGCCATTGCCCCCATTCAATATTGTCTTTTGATCAGACTACTAAGCTTCTGAGACAGACTGAATGTTGATGTTTTCCTAAATTGATCTGCTGCAATCCCAACCCTCAGTGTGATGGGATTTGGAGATGGGGCCTTTGGGAGGTTATTTGGTTTAGATAAAGTCGTGGCCCCACAATGGAATTGGTGTCTATCAGGGACCAGCCAAGCCCCACAGCTATCTGCTTGAGGGATACATTGGAGGATAATAGATAAAGACAATTTTATAGATAAATGGGGGACTGGGAGGTCAGTGCCTCAGATCAGGTGAAAGACAAAGACTCTCCAAGCCTGCCACTATTTATTGAGCACACATAAGCAATCAGAGGGGGTGGTGAGTGACCCAAGGAAGAGCAATGGTGGGTGCCATGGGCTAGTAAAAGAACAAAGCATTCTTGTAAGGATAGAGTATAAGTTAATAGAGAACCTGAGTTTTCCCCTAAAGTGGGACTTTAACCTCTACTGCACTGCTCTAAAGAGTCAGGTCCTCAGCAGATGTTATCTTGCTCTGTGAGCATCATGGCTTTATGGGTCTTCCCACCATGACCAGTAGGAAGTGGGGTGTCCACATACCAACCAGCCCACAAGGCAAAATATGCATCGGCCTGGAAGTCCCCTAGCTTTAATTCACAGATCAAGGAGGACATGTGTCCTTTATAATAGGAAGAGGGAGACTAGAGTTCTCCCTCTCCACCATGTGAAGACAAAGTGAGAAGGCAACTACAAGCCAGGAGGTTGTCCTCACCAGGAACTCAATCAGGGGGCATCTTGGCCCTGGGGTTCTCAGCTTCCAGAAGCATGAAAAGTAAAGGTCCATTGATAAAGTGCCTGGCCTATGGTATTTGTTATAGCCAGAACCAAGACAGCCTCCTACCCTGCTTCTCTGCTTCCTGCCATATCTCTCATATGGAATATTAGTTTCTTTTATGACATTGATCACTGATGGTGATGACATAGTTTTCAGTGTGTCCATTTGCTTGATATTTACCTTTACAACCAGATGGCATGCTCCATGAAGTGACGCGCCTTTTGTACACAGGGCTGAAAATCATGCCTGTCACACGGTAGCTGTTCATTGAAGAAATGAAATGCTGACTATAACAAAAGCTTCCAACCAGGTCTACCAGCCTCTTGCCTTGTGTTCTCTGATTCATACTTTATGCTTTGGCCAGGGTCATCTTTTGTGTGTGTGTGTGAGGGGGTTGTCTTTTTAAAAACACTAATTTCATCCTACACAACTTTCCCTCAGTAGAGTATTGACTTGGTTCCATTACCCCTTTTGGATGTTTATGGGAAATTAAATGAAGTTAAGATGTATTTGATAGTGAAGAAAGGTGCTGTGGGTCATTAATAATAATGCATTGAATTTAAAGTTGTGGGTTTGCTTAAAAAAAAAATCCTTAACTCTATGAGCACTACAGGAAATGAGTCAAGCTTCTTAGTATCACAGGTCCTTTAGGCTGAGGCTTGATAAAATCAGTCCTAACTGCCTGGACCTCCCTCTCCTGGTTCCCAGCCCTCTGTCCCAGGTGGGCACAGCCTATAGCTCCCATTTCCCTGCCGGCCACAAATGGGGCTCAGAGAAAGTTCACCCAGTGATGAGCACAGCATGGTGAGCACAGACCTGACTGTGGATCTCTGTGATTGTGTGTGCATGGGGGGCAGGGTATAGAGGTATTTTGGGGGGACAAGGCAGTCCCTTGACAACTGCTATTTACAAATTCAGGAAAACACAGTTGAATAGAATTTCCTCTTCCATCAATGTTGGCCCATTTCCCCTTTCTCCTTACTAAGAGGAAGTTCCATTAGCTCATACAAACACAGAATCACACACTCCCTCAGTCTGGAAAAGCCCTTGAAGAGGCTGGCTCCTCAGCTGATGAACAACTGGGGCCTTCTGTTGGGGACTGTAATATAAATTCCAGAGAACCCCTGCTGCCCGGAAGAACACTGTCAGTGTCTCCCACAGCCCAGGCCTTGACCTGCACTCAGACAGCAGCTTCAAGGCCAGGAGAGGAGTCAGGAGGCTCCCACTCATTCCAGCAAAGGGAAGAGGCTGGCAACACCCACCTCCCCTCTCTCCTGCAGGCTGCTCCACACGCTGTCTCTTGCAACCAAATTGGTTCCAGTTCCTTCTCAGAGGAGCTGGAACTTATTATCTGCACCTTTATATCCACTCCTTGGTCAGGTTTCATCCCACCTGCCCCAGGGGACTATTTCCACAGGGAAGAGGGCATCTGCAACACCTTGTTTCCAGAAGAAAGTAACCCACATCTCTTTTCAATCCTAACAAGGAGGCCTCTAGTTAAGAATAAGCAGGTCCAAGATGGTGCGGTATTAGCCAAGTTCTCTGGAGGGTTAGCATGGGCACCTCTCCAGAATTGCTCACTTTCTCAGAGTGAAAGGGCAGTGGCATGTTGGAAATGATACAGGAGGAAAGACATGAGGTGTCCCAGGTCACCTGCTAAGGGATCCAGGTTGAGACAAAGTGAAGCACACCAGAGGCCCTAGGTTAGCTCTACCTGCTGGGCTGAGCTCAGGGAGAGATTCAAACCCACGTGTGGCTTTTCGTGGAAGCAGCAGGCTGAACAAAGTACAGCTGGCTTCCGCACTTATGAGAACCACCCAGGACACAACTCCAGGGGGAGGTGAGCAGCTGTGGCTCTAGGGAGGTCTGGTTTGCCCCCTTCCTGGAAGGGCAGGCCTCACATAGTCTCCTTTCCATTGTCAGAGAGCACATCCAAAACACTGCAGTGCACTTTCCACTGTTCCCTTGGGTTTTCTGCAAACTCCTTATCTCTTTCATTTCCATCCATTTCAAGAAAAACTCTGTATTTCCTTTACAGTGTTACCAGCTATTTAAACACAGAGCACCACATGCCTGGCACTGTGTTAAACACTTGTATATGCCATCTCACTGAACCTCACAACATCCCCAGGAGGATTTACCATCTCTACATTATAGATGGGGAATCAGAAACTCAGAGGTTGAGTAATTTTTCCAGTCATAGGCAATATGTGTTAGCACAGGATTTTGAAGCTGGATCTGTTTGGTCTGAGCCTGAATCCCCACTCTTGTTTCCTTAAAGCAACATCACACACCCTCTTCCTTATCATCCCCAATTATCAGCAACCACGTCCTCCACCAGCCACTGTAGCCTCAGAAATCTGTGTGGTTCCCAGGAGCCCCACTGGTCCTGAAGATTTAATGGAATTAAAAAAAACACACCACTCATTTACAGAGATCTGTGCTCAAGGCACATTCATATCCATTTTCTTTGTGTCACTATGAATTCCACAAAACAAGCATCTTTTCCAGTTTTGCAGATAAGGAAGCTGAGGCTCAAGAGAAGTGACTTGCCCAACGTCACACAATTAGAAACGGTGAATGCAAAACTAAAACTCCAGGGCTCCTGAGAGACCCAGAATTCCTTTCCTCTTCAATAAATAAATGAGCAAAACAAATAAATAAAGCTGTCAAGGAAACCCTAAGCGATCCTCCCCTAGGCCTGTTTCCAGAGGGACTTATCAGATTGGCACCAAGAGCTTCCTGGTTGGTAGAGGTCATGGCAGGATTTTCTGGGCCAGAAGGCCCATTTTAGAATGCCACAGAGAAATGCAGAGCCAAGAGATGCTCTGGAGGGCATCCACAGGCCAATCACCCCTCCTAGTATCCTTGCCTGGGGACTGTAAACTGACTTTGAAGACAGATTCTAAAGGAACAGTGGGAAAGCAGGGCCCATATCTGCCCCTCTGGGCCCAGTGACTGGCAGTTCTCCAGGCACAATGCCAAGGACTCCTCCTAGATGTCAGCCCTCGGCACGAGAAGGAAGCTGGCTCTGGGCAGATGGGTTCCGGAGCCCATTTCCTTTTAGCCCAGAGTCTGCAGGGTCTGTGTCCTAGGTCTTGGTCCCTTTGTCCCTCCTACTAGTCTCTACTAGTGATGTAGTAACTGTCTGACTGCCAGGCCGGTGCAGACACACCTTAAACTCGTCCAGTGACAGGTTTCCTGCCCGAGAAGACGGGCAGTAGCAGAGCATCTCCCTGTTACCCACCACCCCTCAGATGAAACTCAGCTCTGCTCCCTCTTCTTGTAGAAATGATCCTGGCAGCCACAGGGGCCCCGAAGCTCTGTCTCACAGCACTCCAACCTGCTAGAGGCCCTGACACCTGGCTGGCCAGAAGGAGGCATCTGGGTCTGAGCTGACCTCAGTCTGCCAGCCTCAACTTGTCTCAAGAAAACCCTGTGGTTCTTTGAGCACAGACTCCTATATGGTGTAGAAAAAAGGCCCAAAGAGGGAGGAGTTTTCTGCTTTGCTCTTCTTGGCTTTGCCAAGGTCTGCAGGGCCCACTCAGCAGAACAGGTCAGCACCATCTGTGCGTGCTGCACCACTCCATCAAGATGGCCAGAACTTGCCCTGGTAGACAGCTACAACTGACCCCAGGGGTTTGCAGAAAATGCCCAGACTGGCCTGCATCCTCTTCTGACTCCTGGGGACCTTCTCCTGCTCATAGCAGCAGAGAAGGAATGGCTGAAATAAAAAACAGCCCCTTGGCTCAAGTCACTCACTTGAGTACAGGCTGGAGATCTGAGGCTGGGTGACCAGGTCTGAGTCAAAGCTGCCCAAGAGGCCTCCTGGGGCTGCCACACCATCCTGAGGGGCAAGATCATGGGTAAAACTCCAATCAGATGGTCCCAGGTCACCACAAATAGTCAAGCCCAGCAGTGGCCACTCCTCAGTCATCTGATTACATTGTCCTGGTGGGACACCTGAAGGAGCCAGGGTTATTTCTGGGGGATCTTGTTTTAAGTAGCCCTTGGCCAGACCTGGGGGAGGCCAGCCTGCCTCAGGATCCAGGCATGTCCTGAACTGGGGCCAAAGGCCATCTGTCAAAGGAGTCTCTTCCTCCAGGCAGGCTGCTATGGTTGTTTTCTCTTCAGTGCATCTGGTCTGTTTCAGGTAGCCCTGGAAGGCCGCTGTAGCTGGGTCTTCTTCTGCAGGGGCCTCTGGCCCTAGGAGACTTATGTGGCCCAAGGGTGAGCTGTTCTGTGTTCTCCCAGGTTGCCCCTCAGAGTTTTGGACAAGGCTAATGCCACTGTCATCCTGGCCCTGGCTTGTGCTCCCCACCTTCTGCTCCCAAAGGGGTCCAGAGCCAGGGTTCAGGCCAGGCTCCTGCAAGCAGATCCCGCTGTCTGTGCTACTGCTGCAGCTGCCACTGCTGCCGCTGCCACTGCTGCCACCATCACTGCAGCTGACCTGCAGATCTGGGGGCTCCCCCTTTCCTAGAGCCCCACAGGCCTGGGTGTGAGGGGCAGGGAGGAGGAATTGGGGCTCTTCCATCTGCAGGGATGGCTTGGCACTGCTGAAGCCAATGTTCATGCTGCCATGCAGGTCTGAGTGCCTCAGCTCTGGAGAAACCTTCAGGAAGGTCTCCTCGTGGAGGGGTTGAATGGCGTCCTGCATCTCTGGGTAGGGCGGCTTGCTGATGAGGATGGAAGGGCTGGGTTTCTCAAAGACCTGAGTAGAAGAGGACAGAGTAAGAGAGGCAGTGGGGGCTGCAGAGCCTGGGCTGCACGGCAGAGTGCTCTTCTGGGTGTGCTTTTCTCCTCAGTTTGGCCCAGGCCAAATGCCTAGGAATCTGGTGTTCTCAAAATCCCAGATGGAATGGGAGCCTGAAAGCTCTCAGATGATTCCATCCCCTGGGCTTTTCAAACCTGAGAGCCTACTGGACCAACCCTTTCAGAAGTGTGTTTCAAACTTTTTTGATAATAAAAAATGATATATTCTGTCCATGCTATTCTATTCTATCCTATCCATTTTGATTTTTTAAATTCTGGCTGCAAGACACCAAATTAATTTCTCTACTCGATGAGGTGTGACCCACATAAAACAGGGTGACTGTAGCATGAGATGGAAGAATGCGCAGGCAAGGACCTGGTCCCCATTAATTGCTGAAGGCTTCAGGGAAGTCACTTAGCCCCTCTCCTCTTCACTCCCTTGCCCTAATCACAATGCTGTTCTCTCTGTTCCTGAACACATCAAGTGCGATGCTATCTCAGAGCCCCTGCACATGTTGAGCTTTCTGTTGAGAGTAGTACTTCGCAGCACTTCATATGGCTTGGTTCTCCTGTCACTCAGGTCTCAGCTCAATTCACCTCCTCAGTAAAGCCTTCTTAATTGCTCTTGCCAGGGTAATGCTGAGCTATTCTCTCCATCTTAACCTTGTTTACTTCTTCCTGGTACTTACTTCCTGTAATTATTTTCTTTGTTTTCTGCCCTCTCTCAGCATACATATCCACATTCATCCCTCACAGAATATAAGCCCCTTGAGAGCTGTAACTGTCTAGCCTTGTTTGCCACTCTGCCCGAGCCTACATTGAGCTGGCACCAATAGTCACTCACAGGTTTTATGACTGACTGCTGCATATCTGGCCTCATTTTTTGGGTATAGTAAGTCCCTGACTTATAAATGAGTTCTGTTCCGGAAGAATTAGTTTTAAGAATGATTCATTTGTAAGCTGATAGTGAGTCTTATACAGTATACCTGTGAAAGTTCACAACTTGAATGTTCATAAGTCAGGGACTTACTGTATTTGATGACTCATATGTGGCTCTTATTGGTTGAGTCCCTGTTACTGTCACCTTGCTTGGTGATTAAATCCCAGCTCTGCCTCTTATTAACTTTGTCACTTGGGCCAAATTATTTATCTTCTATGATCTTTAGTTCCTCATCTGCAAAGTGGAATTAATGAAAGCACATGCCTCCTCATGCTGTGGTTAAGCATGTACCATGCTTAGAATCTTCTGTGATACA
Source organism: Heterocephalus glaber (assembly GCF_000247695.1). Next base: position 13,396,292 of record NW_004624784.1, on the reverse strand, counting down.
CTGAAAGCACTCAATATGCTGAATTGAACTGTACCCTCTGATAATTCTGTAAGGGAAGTATTATGACCTCTGTTTTTTAGAGGAAAACTGAAGTTCAGAGAAGTTCAGTGTTTTGTCCGGCCACACAGCAGCAAAGAGCAAACCTGGAATCTGTACTTAATAGTCCTGCTTTGAGACCCCCTGCTTACCTTGAAGGGCTGTTAAAAAGATCAGATCAATGTAGCTGCTGAATGAGGACAAACTAGTGAACTGTAAGTGCCCTGGGCAGCATAAGTTATTCATAGATTTAGTCAAGACTGAGGTCATTAGATAAGGGCCACTGGACTGTATTTATCTGGAGGAGAGAACATCCTGGAGGATGTTTGATTCTGTGATTCAAAGGCACAAAAGGATCAAGCCAGCAGTCATTTGTCTTGTCATCTCTGTCACATTTTTGCATCTGTGTCTCTTTCAGGGCTTTGCATTAAAGCTAATCATTTACATACTGGCTGTAGTCAATCCCCTGCAGACCAGCAGCCACATTAATCAGCTTCTTCCCAATGACATTTTGCACATGTTCAGTAACTAGCTCAATCACCACTTGACTCATCCAAGATGAATCTCCTGACTCCCAGCTAGCAATCTCCACTCTCCCATCACAGTAGGAACTCCTTCCTCCTTCCCTCTGCCCTTCAGCTATCTTCTTAGTCTGTATCCCTAAGTTCAGTCCTGGTTCACATTTATCTTTAAGCCACCATCATCCCAGCTCCAGGCCCTGCATGTGGCATACGCTCAAGGTGCTGTGAAGCAGTCCAGTGGATATGTGTTTGTGGAACTGATCTGCCTGGAGCACAGAGAAAGGGCAATGACTACATGCTTCAGCCAGAACAGAAAGAACTGTAAAACCACTGAGGGCTGTAAGGGCCACGTGTTCCTCAGTCTCCTCATCACACTTGTCTGTTCAGGGTATGGAGCTGGGGAAACAGTTCTTTCTTGCCTGGAAAGGCCAAACAGTCCCACTGTGTCTTCTTTACCTCTCCTTTCTGGAGTTCTCACTCAAAATAATTTCAGAGAGGCTTTGTCTCTCTCCTTGTTTGTTCTACAGACCCTTGATCTCTCTGGAGATTTCCCTTCCCACCATGAGCTTCCCTGGGGCCCCTGCTTCCTGGAATGAGCTGGGTTTTTTGCAGCTGAGCCCTTGGCTATCATGCAGCAAGGCCAGCTCTGGGGACTGTGACAGGTGACCTTTGATAAAGACTGAATCCAGGACAAAGATGAGCTGAGGTTTACAGGCCTGCTGCTCAGGCCTTGCTCACTGAGTGTGGAAGTCTGGGATGCCATGGATACATCCTGCCTGGAAGGGGTGGGGCCCTAGCCTCCTCCATGAAGCCCCTCCTCTCCACCCTTCTCCCTCCCTCTCTGGCAGCCTCAGTCCTTCTTTCTTCCTCTCTTGGAGTCCTCCTTCATGGCCATGAGGGGTGGGAAGATAGGCTGCCTCCCTGACACTTCCTGACTATAGACCCTGTGCATAGAACAAAATTGTAAAATCAGGACGATAACTGGTACTAATGCAAAGTAGCTGGTCCCGGTGCTTCATGGTCATTGGGTGTGTGATTACTCAGCACGTGTGTGTGTGTGTGTGTGTGTGTGTGTGTGTGTGTGGTATCTAGGCTATTGGGAAGTACTAGTTCTTGGGATGGGGGTTTGTGTTTATTCCTCCCTCTGTCCCCATGGTGTGCCATGCCATGTAGGTACCTCCTGGTAATGTCAGAGTTGAGGTGGAGGTAAGCAGAGGGAATGGATTGTCTGGGAGGGAAAGAATTTCCCTACCTTCTTTGGCACTTCAAAGTACCTGGAGGGATGAGGAGAGGCCAGGAGACTCACCAGGACAGCAGGCAGTGTCCCTCGGCGCCGCACATACAAGTGGAGGACCAGACAGTAAGCCAGGGGTCCACAGAGCAGCAAGATGAGGGTGAAGAAGATACTAAGGTTGGTCACGGTGAAATCTGCAGGCCCAGAGAGATGCATTTGTAGGCTGGCACCATGAAACACACTAACAGTCCCCAGAGACCCCTTCCACTCTCAGAAACCACTCAGTGAATGGTCCCAGACCATCTCTATAAGGAACTTCTAGGTCTCAGTTCTAGATGTGTCTAGTTTCCTGTGAATCCCTCTGGCCTTTCAACCTCTGCCCTGAAGGGTTCTCTCATTAGACACACTAAGTCAGCTTTCAGCTCTCATGTGAGGATACACAGAACAATCAGGCAGAGTTATACAGCTGGTAAGTGCCTGAGACCAGCTTGAAACCACACAGGGCAGGCAATAAAATATTAGTGAATTGGCTATTGATTAAATTGTGAGTCTGTTCCAGGCCTACGTGACTTGTTAGATGAGCCTTCGTCTGGCATGCAGAAACAGGACTCTCTCCATGCCAATGGCCACAGTTGAGGTCTCAATGGTCAGTGACACTGTGGCAACTCTTATAGCAAGATAACACTGCAGCTGAGGATTCTGTGACTCTTATGCAGCCATTCACCCAGAACGAATGTTAGCTAAAGAGAATAAATAGTTTACTTGTTAACCATGACCTGTTTCTTGCAGCAATGCATTGTCCCTCTTTTCACAGGCCTAGCTCATGTCAGTGCCTTAGTCTCGTTGCTCCTTACACCTGCCTTTATCCCCTGTGCAATGCTATGTAATCAATAAATAGTGGCAAGTTTGGAGCCTTGTGGTCTCAGCCTTGCAAGAGCTTTGACCATCCCAGACCTTCCTTTATGCAGTCTTGTCTTATTCTTTTTGTTTTGTCTTATTCTTTTCCTCACCATACCCTCAGTCATGTGGTTGGGGGGTTGCACAGCACCCCATAGGTAAGAATAGAGGTTTTGGGGGTAGCCTGACCTGGGTTCAAATCCCAGCTTCACCACTTCCTAACTGTGGGACTGTGCACCATTACTTAATCTTTATAAGCCTCAGTTTGTTCATCTATAAAACAGAAAAAATGATAGTTCCTATCTCATAAGATGGTTGTGAAATACATAGCCCTTATCATGTGCCAAGTACTTTCCTTAACGTCATCTGATCCTATGATAGGCTCAGGAGGTAGTTATCATCCTCATTTTACAGACTAGGATCCTAGGCTTACAGAAGTTTAAGTCACTTGGCCAAGATCACACATCTCCTAAGTGGTAAAGCTGAGATCAGAACAAAAGTAGTTCTTTTATCAATGAATGAGTGAATGTTAAAAAAAAAAACTCCTAAGGCTGACACATACTTAGTGTCTAACTCTGTGGTGGGACTTAAATGATAATGAGCTGCTGAGTGGTCTTCAGAAACTGAAATGTACTGAATATCTGTAATACAGGGGTCACTGTTGTTTTGGCTGGACCTTGCTCACACTGGCTGGGGTACCCCCAGAGCACTTACTGTTGGCATGATCTGGGCAACTTTGCTACCTTGAGTTGCTAGTTATGCCTTTCTCTGGGCATTACCCTCTGCCAACCAGACTATAAGGTCCTCAGGGGCAGGACATGGCTCTACGCCCTGAACCCTCTCCCCAGCCTACCACTTGACACCTCGCTGAGAGCCTTCAACTGAGTTTCTAACTTCAACAGCTCTTTCGAGGAGCCAGCTCAGTTCTGCTTCCTCTAGGGGGAGGAAGGGCAGGGAAAAGCACTTCATACTGGGCTCTGAGGAGGAACTGCATAGAACTGTAACAAACAGGAAGCAGCACAGCTGACTGTGGGGTGCCTGGGGAGGTCTCTGGGAAGTGGAAGAACCCCAGAATCAGGGGACCAGATTCTACTGCCATGCCCTCTGTGTGATTCTACAAAGTTGCAGACATGGACCCTCAGTTTGCACATCTCTAAAATGAGGACAACTGGAGCCTTTTAGGGCTATGTGAGGATGGTAAGTTTTATGGGGCAGTGCTCTGCACAATGTCCAGCCCTCAGCCCTCAGCAAATTCTTCTGGGTTGTGCCAGCCTTCCCAGGCCCCTCTCCATCTGACTGCCAACTTACACTGCTTGGTGAGGGTGATGCACTGCTCCTCTGACCAGATCCCCTTGTTGGTTCGGGAGCTGATAGACGGCTTCACTTTGACACAGAACTTTCCCACCTCTCCAGGGATTGGGAAGGTGAAGTTTTCATGGTCTACCATCCGGCTTGACTGAAATAAAAATAATAGACACATCCTCTCACATCATGGCACATAGAAGCTGACCTTTGAACTGCACTTTAACCCATGGGGAGGGGTGTGTGTGGTGGTGCTTTAGAGAGAGAGGTGGCCAATGCCGTCAGTCTTCTTTTTCTAAGATAACAAACCCCATGATTATCAATGCAGCCCAACCTGTCTATAATCTCCATAACTGGTTTTGTATTATTAGAGCAAAGGGAGTCTGTTATTGAAGCTGAAGATCTTTGCAGATGAGGCTGGATAAACTGTGGTGAAGAAGAAAGAGGATGGATTTTGTACATTCCAGATCTCCCACTCACAGGGGTGTCCTTGCATAAGTTACACATGGAATATAATACCCACTGCTAGGGAGTCAGAAACAACAGCTGTCATTTGTTTCCTGTGCATGGCCCACACTGGTAGACCGTGTCTTCCCACTGTCCTGCAGAAGCACATGTTTGAGGGGTGAAGTCATGTAAACTCTCTCCTCAGGACCTGCCTCCACTCTGTGTGCATAGTAGCTCATGGCACACAAAGGTGATTCCAGTCCAGGGGACAGGGAAGCCTGTGGAGCCTTCGGCCTGTGGCCTTGGGGGACCCCATACCTTAAAGCTTCCTGGCACTTTGCGAATGGCAATCTCATACTGGCGGAAGTTTGTAAAGATGCTTTCGTATGTGTCACCTGGAGGGGCCACCTGGGGCCTGGGGAGCTGGATCATTCCGAAGATGAAGCCCTCATGCATCTCTAGCTTCACACTATCAACCTTCAGAGTCACTGAGGGGAGGAGGGGAAAAGCCATGAAGCCGAGGGCTAGGGAGGACCTGAGCATCCCATCTATGTCTTGTTCTGGGGTCAAGCTTTACCCCTCCTGAAGACGAGGCCACAGTTTTCTCAACCCAATCCCATATAGAGACTTCTCAGGGAGAATGTTCAAATATAGGTGCCCTGGCCCACTCAGGACACAGGGAATCTGAATTTGTCAGGCTGGGCCCTGGAAATATATATATATATTTGTTGTTGTTTGTTTGTTTTTTGTTTTTTTGTACTGGGGATCAAACTCAGGACCTCACACTTTCGAGGCAGGCAGTGGAACCACTGAGCTAAATCCCTGGCCCTCTGGAAATATATTTTGTAAACACACTCCCTGTGAAATGTCTTTGTAGCCAGCTGAGCACTGACATGTGAGCAGGCATTTGGGAGCCAGTGACCTCCCAGACACTGGCTTTCCTCTGGATCCTCCAGAGCAAGTTAATGATGCACACGTGGTTCAAGCCCAATGTGTGGAATACAGGAATCCCAGAGTTCAGGGCTCACACTTTCCTGAAACCTCTCCAGGAAGAGTCCTTCTTTTCTTCATTCACAACCTTCCTGTGTCATAAAGGTACTCCTAGGAATTGACTCCTAGATGGGGAGGACCTCATCCAAATTCTGCCTTATGCATGCTGCCCTAAGCACTTACGGATTTGCTTCCTCTCCCCAAACTTCTAAGTTCACCAGGCTGGCCCTCGTGACTCAGCTGCCCCCATCCAGCCCCAAACCTCTCCTGTGTAGGATAAACAACTGCACTTCCCCTTTAAATCTCAGATGATTCTGGCTAATTTCATCTAACCTTCTCCAAAGTCCTGACTCAGGCCTGTTTAGGCTACTAGTTCCCGGATCAGGAAGCCTGGCTGTTGTGACTGGCTCTGGCAAAGGAGAGAAAAGCATCATGCTAGTTTCTGGCTGGAAGGCAACCCAAAAGCCATGCTGTAGATCAAGGGGAGGAAAAGTACCGTCATCCACAGACAAGCGGGTGTTGGCAAAGGTCCAGTTGGAGTATCGGCTACCATCCACTGTCCGGACTTTAGCCCGGTAACCATTGCTTCGGTACAGGTGCAGGGTGTACATGGTGACATCACAGCACAGTTCCAAGGCCTGGCCACAGTTAGGAAGGGACTCCCATGGACTTCTTCCATACCTGAGGATATATCAGGGTAGGCACTGAGGGAGAAACTTAGGCCCAAATCCACTTCCTTTAAGAGGGCAGCAAGAGTTTGGGGCAATGAGCTCCCACAATGGAGAAATAGGAACAGCCCTCAGGGGATTTCCTGGGTCCAAGGCATTTAACCGCATAGTCTCCCTTAGTTCTGGGACCCTATACCAACTCTCTGAGATCTAGAAGACTCTCTGATGGGAATATGAGTAGCACAAGTGCCATTTCTCCAGAGAGACCTGCTAGCCCACACCGTAGCCTATGCTTTCCCTTCTTTCAGCTACCTTTGCAGTTATGAGGGCTTCCCCATTCTCCAGTGATACTCTGGAGAGCTTTTACTGCTTTTCTAGTAAAATGGAAAAGAACTTGAGGGTAAAGGCAGTACTTTGGCCTCTCACCCCAGAGCATCCACCATAAGGCTCAGCATATAGAAGACCCAACAAGTTCTTGTCAACTGAGTGGACATGAGTTAGGGTCCCTTCTGGTCTTGCCTCAAAAACAGGGCAGGTATGTAGGGATGAATCCTCTCTTCCCACCTCCCTTCCTCCATCTCCTCTTTCCTTACCAGGCAAGCTGAACCTCATAGTAGGTGCTTTTGGACTGATTTGAGATGGGCAGCCAGCAGAGGATGTGGTGGAAAAATTCTGCTTCAAACCACGCCTCTGGAGGCTTGGGTAGTTCTGAGCCTGGGGAGAAAAGTGTCAACATCAGAGCTAGCAGAATTCACCCTCAGGGGCAATGAGGAAGATGGTGATCATGGTGAGGATTGAACTCATTTACTGGGCAGTTTATGATGAGCTGAGCACTGTGTCTGGTGCTTTACATATGTTCCATTTAGTGATCACAGTAGCCCTGCCTGGTTGGCATTTATTATCTCAATTTTACTAAAGAAGAAATGGAAGCTCAGAGAGGGTAAATGCTTTGCCCAAAACAGACAGAGGTGGTAAGGAGCAGAACAGGAACTTACATTCAGATGTGTCTGATTCCAAAGCTTGTGTTGTGACCTTACATCACTGCCCTGTGCTGGCTGTGCTCAGAAGCTGCAGTGGTGGCTGAGAAGAACAGCTGGATGGGACACCTCCCAGTGGAGAAGGCAGGGGCCCAGGGCTAAGGCATGTCAGAAGTGAGCGCTCAGGTGAGCTTGTCCTTGGATCTGCCCAATCCTTGTCCTTGCTCCAGCAGCATCTCAAGGCCTGCTCCCACCTGCACTCCTGGTTCCCATCCTGGCCCCACCCCAAGGCCACCTCTTTGGCACTCTTCGGGACACTGATGTCCTGCTTGTTGACACCTGCCTATTTCTCTTCACTGGTCTCCTGTACTCCTCCATTCCTTGGCTTCTAGAAAGGCTTTACCTATAGCCAGAAACCCACCTCAGTCTGGGACAAGACAGTCAGAATGAATTAGTCCTGGTTATACTACACTGAGAACATCTCCAGGCAGAGCTAGCACCATGGGCTCTAAGGGGGGATACTAAAAACTAATCTGTCTCCACCCTGCTATCCCCTTATCCCCCCTTATCCCTCAACACACACCATTCACCATGAGAAACACTAACTCCAGGAGCCTCAAACTAGTATTTGTCAGTGTGATGCTGGGCAGATGATTTAACCTCGCTGGACCCATCCTCTTTTTTGCAAGAATGCAATCAACACACATACTTTAAGAATCTTGCAGGGCTGGGGATTTAGCTCAGTGGTGCCACCACCTGCCTCGTAAGTGCAAGGTCCCGAGTTCGATCCCCAGCATCCACCCCCCCCCCAAATCTTGCTGATTAGGCAGCTAAAATATATGCAAGGATCAACGTGAATGAGTTCCCTGTCTCTCCTCCCTTTTCCCCCTTGCAGTACTGAGGGTTGGATCTAGGGGTGCTCTACCACTGAGCTATATCTCAAACTCTTTTTGTTATTAAGTTTTGAGGCAGCATCTTAAGGTGCCCAGGCTGGCCTCAAACTCTCAATCCTGCTGCCTCAGCCTTCCCAGTAGTTGAGGTTACAGGTATGAACCACCCTGCCCAGTTCTTTCCCTCCTCGATTCCTTAAGTTGCCTCCATTTGAAAGCAACTCTGGTCCCAAGTTCCCTGTTCTCTAACTTCTTGTCAGCTCTCAAATCATGCTTCTGACACTCTCACAGGGTACACATCTGCCCCTTCCCTTGCTTTTTAAAAATAAACTGTGTTTGAGCCTCCAGTCTATCTTTCCCTCTCTTCTCTCTTTCTCCTTCCTCTCCTTCTCCTCCCTTCTCTCCTCTGCCTCTCTTCTTCTTCTTTTCCTCCTTCTTTTCCCCTCCCAGCACCCCTTCCCTGTCTTTTCTTTCTGACAGGGTCTTTTAGGTTTCCCAGGCTAGTCTTGAACGTGTGATTCTCCTGCCCTAGCCTCCTGAGAGTAGCTGGAACTATAGGCAGCAAATGTTACCACATCGAACTTAAGTCTATTTCGATTACAAAACATCAGATGGAAAGTGAAAAATGCAGCCAGTCTTTGCAGTGCTTGGGCACATCCCCATTTCTGCTCTTGATCACATGAATGACTGCATATTTTCCTTTGCATTCTTGTGTCACGATAGTTTTTCTTCGGTCTCTGCTCACTCAACCTCTCTCTTGACCTCTCCAATTTCGGACCCTTTCCTTCACTCTCCTTGGGTTCTCAGCACCAGGAACTTAACCTAAACTAAGGGGTAGGGGTCAGGGTGAAGGGAGGTGGGTGACAATGGGGGTGAGCTGGGGGCTGAACTTTCAGGGATGATCAGCGGGGGGTGGTCAGAGGGCAGGGATGAAGTGGTATGAGAAGGCTAAGATAAACTCATTCTCCAGGGGGTGCAAGCAGTCCCATCATCGGAATCAGAGAGGCAAAATATATCGTTTGTCGAGAGGCGGGTGGATGATGAATTTTTTCGGAAGGGGAATGGGGGTGGGGACCATTGGCTGTGCACACACATCTCTGTCCACCTCCCGACCCCTGTTAATTTCAGCCTCTTCTACTTCCACAACAGGTGAGCCTGCAACCCAGTCTTGCCAGTGTGAAGGAGCGCTGGCCCGGAACAAGGGAAGTCACAGGTTCGGAGAACTTTCAAGGAGGAACAGGATGGGTCGGACTCAGGTCTGGTCACCCACACGGCCAGCGGGGCGGTCGCGGAGCTTACCGTGCGTGCCGGGGCCGAGGCGCAGGCTGAGGAGCGCCGCCAGAGGCACTAGCAGGTGCGGCAGCATCCTGGGCACACCGCATCGTCTGGAGCCAGCTGCTCACCTCCCGCCGCAGCTCCGCAGGGTTAAGACTGAGGCCCTCGCCTCTCAGGGCGCTCCCGCCCAGGGCTGACGTCATGGGGCGGGCCCTGTGGACGCCTCTCCCCGAAGTCCCGGCTTCCGGGATCCTGTGTCCCTAGGGCCGGTTCTGTGGCTCAGGACCGTCCCGAGACCCTCACGGGGCTGCGGCCAGCTCTGTCCTCCCTCTTGACTCCCATTGGGTCAAACTGGTCTGGGTAGCTTGACCTGGTGCGTGTGTGTGTGTGTGTGTGTGTGTGTGTGTGTGTGTGTGTGTGTGTGTGTGTGTGTGTCTACCGCTGGATGAGGAAGGTGGGTGGAGGGTGAGTTGATTTACCCGATCAGCGGGCTGGGGAGTAGAGCTGAGACCGAGCCGCTGTGAGTCGGGGAAGGAGTCTGCCAGAGGCCAGGTGTGCGAGGACACGAGTGTGAGTCTTGGTGACCTCCGTGCGTGGCTCTCAACTAGACTTTGGTAAAGCAAGCTGCCCCCTACCTGACTTAATATTTTTTGGAGGGATGCCCACCGCATCTCCCAGCCCCTTGTACTTCCTTTACCTTGCCTGAAATCTCACGGTTAGAGCTGGTGACCGTACTGCTGGAGGCGCTGGTAACACTGAAGCGCAGTTTCAGTCACTAACACTTCTGCTTCCCTTCTGTCCCACTTGGCCCAGCCGAGACTTCCGTCCAGGTGCACCAAAGATGTATGGATATCGGAGACAAACTATGTCCTCCTCTCACTTTTTATTAGAGAGTGACATGTGCTGCCAACCATGTGTGTGGATACAAGTGGGAATGTTCACCCATGTGCTTCCACTCACATGAGATTTGTAGTAATGTGTCTGCCTGGATTTGGATTCAAGTATGTTGAGCAAATGCCTGTGGATCTGTTTGCCAGGTGCATATATGAGCTGGACTGGGAGTCCTGCCTTTGCTTTCAGAGGACGGAGAGACCAAAGGGCACCTGGCATTTCCAAGCAGAGCTGGGGTCACTAGGCTCTCCCTGCCCCTGAGAGGTTTCCCCAGGAGTACCCAGTGACCCCACTGAAGGTCTTATCTCCTGCAGCTTTTGAGAAAGGGTCCCCAGCTTGGGTGTGTGAATGAGCACTGTCTGCCTGGTGTAGGAGTTAGTGAGGCATTTTTGCCACGGCTTGTGGAGTTGTGAGCCCTGTTCAGAGTGCAAGTCTGTGCCCAGCTACCTGGACTGAGAGTGAATCAAGCTGGCTGGGGGTGGGGTCCCATCTGTGCCTGAGGGTGTACACTGAGACCAGATAGAGCTCTCTCTGGGTGATAGTTGAAGGCTAGGATGCCCCAGCTAGATGTGCAGTGGAGGGTGGTACTGCAGGTCGTCCAGGACATGTGATGAGTCAAAGCCCCCCTCAGGAGGCAGCTCTGGTTACCACACCCTCAATCAGTTGGGATGGAGAGTTCCAGGTTTTTTAAAGTGTGAGGATTTTTTTTTGCACTGTCTATAGTTCAGCTGAGAAATGTAGATGGAAGATTGCTCAGGAGTACCCAGGCATGATGCAAGAGGTGTGGCTGCCTTCTGAAACGATTTCTTAGTTCCTGCTAACCTTTTAAAGGAGGACACTATGAGATTTCTTCCTCATCTTGTTATGAGCCTGACATTGTGCTAACTCTGATGCTGTCCATAAATAGTGATCAAAACCATGTCCCTTTTTTAAACACTATTATCTTTATTAGTACATGTTTGCAGTACATAATGTTAAATTTATCTTGGAGGAGTTCGTTCCCGTACATAACACATCTTAATTCTTGTTTTTAATCTCATTCCCCTCCCCCTCCCTCCAACTCTTGTTCCCCTTCCCTTTGGCAAAACATCTGTTTCCATTTTTTTCTTCAATTCTTTTTCATCCTTTTCCCTTCCCTCCTCCCCCTCCCTCCATCCCTTACTCCCTTTCCCATTTGACAAAGATCTCCCTACTTCCTACACTATCTTTTTTTCTGTATATCCTTTTATTGGTACATTTTAGGTGTACAATATAATGACATTCATCATTGGAGATATGCACCTTTACATACTCTCTTGGTTCTTATTTTTTTTCCCTTTCCCCTGCCCTCCCTTCAACCCCTCCATCCCTCCCTATTTACAAAGACTTTGTTTCCTTTTTTCATTTTCTCATATTAATTCCATTCCCTTCTGTCCTTTCCCCTACACTTCTCCTATACTATCTTTTATTTTGCTCTTTATTTTTGTTTTATTTTCTCATATAAGAAAAGCCATGAGGTATTTAAGCTTGTGCTTTTGATTTATTTCAGTTATTATTATTCTTGAGGTGCATCCATTTTCCTTCAAATGCCTCAAGTTGATGGCAGAGTAGTACTCCATTTTGTATAAATACTACATTTTCTTTTTTCATCTGTTGATGAGCATATAAATTCTTTGCAAGATTTAGCTAATGTAAATTGTGTTGCTATAAACATGGGTATGCATGTGTCACTGTCATAGGATGTCTTTAACTCTTTCAGGAAGATACCTAGAAGGGGAATAGCAAGCTGGGTCAAATGGAATTCCTATTTTTAGGTTTTTGAGGAATCTCCATAGTGGTTGGACTAGTTTGCATACCCACCAGCAATGTAGAATGATTCCTTTTCCCCCTCAGCCTCATGAGCATTAGTTATTAATTTCTTGATGATAGTCATTCTTTCTGAAGTAAGATAGCTACTCAGTGTTGTTTTAATTTGCATTTCTTCAGTGGTCAGCAAAGTTGAACATTTTTCATGTATTTATTGACCACCTGTACTTCTGAGAAGTGTCTATTAATTTTGGCTGCCCATTTTTTGATTGGATCTTTTATTTTGGGGGTTAATTGTTTTGAGTTCTTTATATATTCTAAGTCAGTGGTGGCAAACCTATGGTACACATGCTGCACCAGGCTGTTTGTATCAATGAAAGCTCTAAAAGGTTCACCATCACTGCGAATCTACATGTCAGTCCTCTGTCTGAGGAATAGCTGGCAAAATGTTTCCCATTCTGTAAGTTGTCTCTTCACTCTGGTGGTTGTTTCGTTTTCTGTACAGTATAGGGAACAGGAAAGGGAACATTACGAGAACCCTTGAAGTGGGTCCTGGTCTCCTCTGAGCCACAATAGCACAAGGCTAATTAAAGAATAAAGACAGGAAACTGGATTTAGAGAAAAAGCTGGGTCTTGGGACCTGATCATTGCTGCTGTAGGCAACAAAGACAAAGGCCTCCAAGTGTATCCATATTTATTTAATACAGCCATGGGAAGGAATAGGGAGCAGGGTATGCTTTGAAGGCATCTAGTGAAATACTGCTGAACACCTGGCATGATGGTGCTAGGGAGGGCTGTAAGGGAGGAAGCATTGCTTATCTTGCTTGGATAGAACAAACAGGTACTGGGACAGGGTGCAATTAGCAAGCAACCCATTGGGTCAGTGAGAAGCCATAATTCAGGGAAAAGGATTTTAATTGGAGTCACACTGACCTCAGCTGCACATAACTCAGCAGAGCCCTGTCACTTCACAGACCAGGGCCTGGGTTTCTGTGGTAGCCACTGGGGGAGGGGCTATACTCCCCCAGTCCGCCATCAGACATGCCCATTTGAGTCACGTAGGGCTTCAGTTTGACTCCTGATATAAAACAACATAGCTGAATTAAGGAAAGCAAGAAGCATGTGCCACTCATAGCCCGCTAGTGCTGGCCAGGGATGTCTGCTACAGTACAGAAGGTTTTTAATTTGATATGATTCCATTTGTTGATTCTTGATATTATTTCTTGCTGGAGGCTGATCAGACCTTGGGATACCTGCAGGGGGGACAGAGGAAATAAAAGAAGATAGAGATAATATTCAAGGTACAAAGGGACTGGGAGGAGCCTGCCTCCAGTGTATGTTTTTGGCCCCTTTGTCAAAGATCAAATAGCTGAATGTGTCTTGGATTGTTTGTGCTTCCTCTATTCTGTGCTACTGATCCACTTGCCTGTTTTTGTGCCAGTACCATGTTGTTCTTACCCCTGTAATTTTGTAATAAAACTTCAAATTTGGGATTGTGATGCCTCCTGCTTTACTATTGTTACTCAGAATTGCTTTTGCTATTCTAGGTCTCTTATGTTTGAGAGCCATTCTACATAAATTTTGGGGAAAAATCATTTCATAATTAAAGTATGACTATAGCTGTCTAAAGCCCAATGTCTAAAGCCCAAGGCCTGTGAGCTGGCTAAAGCATGTGGAAACAGAACTCTATTTTGCCTCCAGTCACAAGTTGAGGCTTCAAGGGTCCAGTGATGCTGTGGTGCTCAAGGGCAAGATTATATCAGCTAAAGACATCCTTGTTCTTTGATAACCAAGTAGTAATACAAAAAGAGAAAGATTTCGTCTGAGGAGGGACAAATTTCTAATTAGATTAACTCATCCCACCTACTATTGTGAGGATGCTCTCCTTACAGCCCTCATCAACATAAGATCCTCATGACCTAACAACCTCATCAGCATAAGATCTGTATCTACATAGGATTATTGCAGCCTCCTGAGTCACCTGATGCTCCCTCCAATTTTGTGTGTACCCAATAAATAGTAGCTAGCTGGGAGAGCCTTTGTCTCTGCCCACTCTGAGGCACCAACCTCTCAGCCCCCCATATACTTTGAAGTTCTGCAAGTCTCTGTTGTCTTTTTTTCTTTAGCCCCTGCCATCCCCCTTTCTAGGCAGCTGGAGGATTGATCACCCTCTGATGCCAATATATGTTGGCTCATTATCCCCATGGAGTGAGGAATAGTCAGAATAGGAAACATGCTAGGTATATGATTGCCATATCTTAAAAAATGAAAAATATTCTACATGTTTGATTTGGCTTGTGTTCAGTTATTCATTTTCTGTGTTGTGACAAGTCTACCCTAAGGTTCTGTGATTTCTGATATTCACAGTAGTAGTTGAAACAAATGATAGAAAGTAATTACAATAGTATCTTGTATTTATTGAGCTCTTATGGTGTATCAGGTACTATGCTAAAAACATGTTGTAGCAGAGACTGGGCAGATGCCTCGCTAGCCCATTTCCTCTTCTTGAATACATGTGAAGCAACTCTATTTCCTAGTCTTCCTTGTGGTTGGATGGAATATGTGATAGCTTTAGTCAATGAGAAGTTGAATTAAACAGTGCCATGTCTAGGCCTGGCCTCTGTCTGTGCAATTCTGTCATGTATCTGAAGGAACTCCAGGGCAGGACTCCCAGGGAATGGAAGGATTTAGGTCCTTAAATCATTTCTTGGAAGAGAGCTCTGCATAATCAGCCTACTAAATGCATAGGAAATGAACCCTTGTTGTATCAAGCCCCTGAGATTTGGAGATTTTCCTAAGAGTAGCTACTGTTAACTACCTAGATTCACCTGCAAACTTTGTCTAATTAAATCTTTATACCTCTCTGGTGGGATGGACATCGTTATCGAAGTTTTGCAAATGGGGAAGTGAGGTCAGAGACCAAGTCACTTGCCCTTGTCACTTGGTATATGGCTGAGTTTAGCCTGACTCTGTGTCACTCCACAGTTTATCTTCTACCACTTTGGTAGCCAGGCCCATCCCAATCTTGGAAGAGTTTTTGATGAGACAAACGTCAGATGAGCTGAGAGAGACAGACCAGGGCTGAGTGGTGTGGAGGACAGAAGGGTGGGATGAGTCCAGAAAACCTATGCACAGAGCTGAGTGGACACCTTGCCCCCATGACCTGGGAAATTCTTTGGGCATATTTAGAGCTCTAGTAATGCCAATGTCTCATTCTCACTTCCTTTCATCTGGGTCATCTGGAGACTGCTTCAAAAAGGACACCACTGAGGGCAGGATAGGTATCTGAGAGGGTAGGAAATTGTGCTTCTGTGGTAACAGGCACAATTTGCAGTTTTCTCTCCTTGGACTAGTGATTAGGGAAATTCCAGGCCTTGTGATCACTTGTGTCAGGGCTGCGCATAGCAGAGAGAGACCCAGAGGGAAATGACCCTGAGAAAGAAACAGAAAGAAGGAAGCTGCCCAGGGAAACTTGGTAGTCCTTCGGTAGAGAAGAACTTCAGATGCAAGGTGAGGGGCCTTCCAAGGGGCAGACTGGGGCTGCTCAGCCTGACTCTAGCCCTATTCCTTCACTATCCTGACTCCCTCTTGGATGAGAATTAAAGAGCTTAGAAGTGGAGGATCGCTTTTATAGTTCCGCTCTTCTCTGGACGGTGGGCTCAGGACAGTTGGACAGACTGTCCTTGGGGTGTTATTGTGGATTACCATAATCCATTCCAAACTTTTCTAATGAAATTATGTACTTTAGCATACTCAGTAGCTGTGCCTGAGGGATATAGAAAGCAATCTTTGTGTTCACCTACTTGGTACGACAAATGGCAAGGTGTGTACCTCTGTGCAAAAGTGTAAAATCGAAATTTTTACCCACATAATGGTCCATGTAGCATTTTTCTGTATGTATCTCTGAGCATCATGGCGGGTGTAAAATATACCCATACCATTCTTCTGTTCTGCAAACATCTAATTTGCCATAATGGAATCTGGGTGTGGCTCACAGTAGCTGTGCTTGGGGAAAACAGGAACCCATATGCATTCATCCACTTGGCAGATGAATGGCAAGACGTGTACAGGAGCTCCAAAACAGCAACAGGTGAGTGTTACTGATGAAATATTCATGTTGAATTTCTTGCTTTTAGGAGTTTTGTTTTGATTTGTTTTTTTGAGACAGGGTCTCACTATGTAGTTCAGGCTGTCCTTGAACTCACTACACAGCTCAGGCTGGCCTCGAACTTGTGGTAATCCTCCTGCCTCAGTTTCCTGAGTGCTGGGGCTACAGGTGTGCACCACCATGCTTAACTTAGGATTTGTTTTTTAAAAAGTTTTCTTTTGATTTTTCTTGTGGAAGTAGTCCAGTTCAGTACAATGACACATGAAAAGCCTGGTCACTGTATAGCTTTAGATAGTATATGCCAAAAAAGCCTTTATAATATGTTGTAAAAATATATGCCTTGCTAGATGCAAAGACATATACTTTCAATTTAGAAATTTATTCTGGAACTCAGCCACCAGATCTTTATTTGTATAGTAATGAACCAAATGATGTTGTGAACATTCTTGTTGCTCCCATCTCCCAAACTAGTTGGAATGTATCATCCGACAATTAGTTTACCAGTTCCAGTTGATGTTACACTTGCTAACGGAGCATAAGTTGATCAGCATAGGAACTGTACACAGGAACAAAGCAGAAATTCCCAATGAACTGTTGCAGCTTCAAAATAGAATTGTATAGTACAATCTTTAGATTTCAGAAAGATGTAACAGTGGCCTCCTGTAGGGCAAAGAAGAAAAAACTGGTACTGCTGATGTCAACATGGCACCATGATGGAAAAATTGAGAGAGAAATCTTGAAAAAACTAAGGAATGGTAACTTTTTACAACAAAACCAAAGAGAAAGTAGATATTGTCGATGAGTTATGCAGCAACTATGATGTCACTCAGAACACACAGCATTGGCCAATGGTTGTGTTTTACTTGATCCTAAACGTGTATGGCATAAATAGTTTGATAGTTTACAGAGAAAATAACAAGTGCAAAATATCACAGAGAAATTTTCTTAGAGGATTGGGACTGAAACTCATAAGAGATCATTTACAACAGAGGAAGAGCAAAATGTTTCTGATCATGGAACTATGCAAAAAATTGTAGAGCACCCTGGTGAGCTCACAGGTGAACAGGCAGGTGCAACTTCCCAAAGACCTATTATGACAATAGGAAAACCAAAAAGATTTCAGCTGTGTCCTACAAAAAAAGGACAGGAAAACAAAGCTTACATGCTATCAGTGTGAGCGATACTTGTGGATGGAACATGGAACAGTTTTCATGTGTGAAGACTGCTTTGGTTGTGACAACTGAAGCAAAGATTATTTCTGTGGTAAACTTTTGTTTGTATTTACATTGTAGTTCACATAGGCATTTATTTCTGGTATTATCTTTTAGGTTTTGTAATCAAGTACACAGCTGATGTGAAAATGTTGATGTTTATTCTAAATGTGCAATATGTAGTAAGAATACTTTATTTTAATTGATTTATACTTTATTGATTTTTCATGTTCCTCTTAACTATACATTGTACAGTAAAATAAGAACCTCCTGACAAAACAGCAAGACCAGCAATATGCCAAGTACGTCCTACAAAAAAGACAGGAAAGCTAAGCACATGTGCTGTCAGTGTAAGTGATATGTGTGTATGGAATGTGCTGTTGTCACATGTGAAGACTGCCTTAGGTGTGAAAATTGAAGTAAAGATTATTTTTGTTGTAGAGTTCTATTGGTATTTTCATATAGGAATTTATTTCTGTTGTTTTTTTAAGATGTTGTAAACCAAAAAACAGTCGATGTTGAAATTTTGATGCTTTTTTATAAACAATAAATTTTTTTCCTTTCCCTTCTTTCCTTTCCCCTGCCCCTCCC
>NW_004624784.1:13361156-13373040 GCF_000247695.1 Heterocephalus glaber | reverse complement strand
CTGGGCCGGGAACAGTGGGACTCAGTACCTTGGTCTGGTGGTCTGGTGTCCTCTGCGCCTTGGTAATGTGGAATCAGGTGGCTGCCTGTCTGCAGTGGGGTGATTCGGTGTCTTCCGCATGACTCAGGACCTCGGTAGGGCGTTCACAGACCTGCCTGTCTGCAGTGGGCTGTTTCGGCGTGTTCTGCGGGACTCATAAACAATAAATATTAAAAATTCAATACTTTATTTTTCAATTTTTCTCTGTTAAGCACTCATTGTTTAATATAATAAAACTTATAAAATTAAATTTAATAATTCATCAATAGAAATACTTCTATAAAATAGACATGGGCTTTGTGCACCCTTCAGTATGCTCTTTTAATACAAGATTGCCATGATGCCTCAAGGGAGGAATTGCTTGTGTGAGGCCTGAGTGA
The DNA here is from genome assembly GCF_000247695.1 of Heterocephalus glaber. Next base: position 13,372,621 of record NW_004624784.1, on the reverse strand, counting down.
CTCCATTTTAAAATTTGGCCCCATCTTAGAGTGAAGTGGCCTGGACATAAACTCTAGTTCCAAGAAAAACTACAAGATGTACTTTGACCACCTGCCTGTGATAATGTTCAGCAGTCCCCTAGCAACTAGCCTAGCAACAGCTAATCAGTAGCTGCCCCAATGTCTCAGATGCTCTTCTCGATGGCTTGCAACAGCTAATCACTAGTTAACCCAATACCCCAGTATCCCAGATGTTCTTTTTGATGACTTGAGCAACCGTTTGCAGTTCATCGCGCAAGGCATAGCCAACCAGGTTTAAACTTTGAAAACTTGCTAAATGCTAGCCAATCGTGTGATTTGCGTGTGATTTGAAACCCCGCGCCTTTTTGAAACCCCCGCGCCTTGCTGTAACCTCTATAAAAACCCCTGGTGTTTTAGAGTCGGGGCTCTCAATCCTGACCCGCTGCATCAGTGTAGGATGAGAGTACCTACTCGAGCTTGAATAAACGACCCTCGTGTGTTTGCATCGGAATCGGCTCCTTGGTGGTCTTTGGGGATCTCGTGATCTGGGCACACTTGCACTTCAGCTGGCTGAGTGACAAGCATCCTTGAAAGGTTTGGAGGAGGAGAGGGACCAGGCAGATTTGCATTTTAAACAGAAGAAGAACCCTCAAACCTGGTGGTCTGTAGCCAGGGTGACTCACCTATTTAGTGGCTGAATTAAAGCCCTGCTTTCCAGATTGAAGTTTAGCCCTTCCTGAAGCTGGTGTATCTATGAAGACTTTGAAGCTGTTATGCCCATCAGTTAGGAAAGGGAAAGAACTACTGGTCTCCCAGGTGAGGGGACTCCCTTACTAATTCCTTTGAACCAGCAGAGCTTGAGCTAAGAGCCTTCTGACTCCTGCAGTCTTCCCAGGATACTGCTCTTGGCCAGTGCCCAGGGTGGAAGAGCCTGTGGGCCTTGAAAATAGGAAACCTAGTTCTAGCCCTAGCTTGGCTCCTACCAGCTGTGTGTCCTTTGACCAATCTCTTGACTTCTATTAGCCATTGGCAAGATTGCAATCATTGTAACTTTGCTGGACTGTTAGAAGGCCAGACAGACACAGAAGACTTCTGAAAACTGATAAAGCCTTCACAATGAAAAGAAGTGCGGTCAGTGAAATATCCACTGGGAAGTGCCTCATGCTGTCTAGAAGGGGCTGGCTCCTTCTCCTATCGCCTGGATGCGTTTGGCCTCTCTCTGGACTGTTCCACTTGCTGAATTCCTCTGTGACACCCCAGGATAACTGGAGCCTTTGATTGTTCTTGAGATACTTCTCTACATCAGAGTAATTTTTCATCTGAGCAGGAATGGTGTGGACCTAGTCTGCTATCATTGCTTTGTGAACTTGGGATGCAAGGGCAGATCATAAATCGAAATATAATGGTTAATTTTGACAGTTGTGTCTTCCTTCTGTGGCCCAGATGGCCTTGACTTCTCCAGTTTTTAAGGGTGTTATTTCCCCTTCTAAAATAACAACAGTCTGAACCCCCATCTTGCAAATATAGGAAGTCTATCTGTTGTTCGGTTTTCACTCCCAGAGCAGTCCTGGCAGAGTCCTATCCCATTTCTTAGTGGCTCATGACAAGTAGCATTGGTGAACCAAATCAGCAACACTTCAGTTTGAGGTACTGCCTTAGACCCACCATGGATACCTAGGGCTTCTTCCAGAACCATGGGCATGCACTTGCTTATCTGGACATGTCTGAGACTGGGTCCCACCCAGGACTGTGGGGGGCTCCCTCTGAAAGACAGATCCTAGTCATTACACTGGAATGCAGAAATTGCTTATAACTATTTGAATTATAGCTGCACTATAATTCAGCTTCAAGGACTTAAAGGTCTATGTTCTCCCCAACTTCTGGCAGCAACAAGAGTGCTCAATAGGAAGACCCAAATCTGTAGCTCAAGCCTCATGTCTCTCAGTTGTCATCTGTAACTTTGGGCAAGTCATAAATTTCCAAGGTCTCAGATTTCTTAGCGGTAAACTGAACATGACACTGCTTATTCCAAAATATCAGGGTTGTTGAGAGGATTGATGACAGAAAATATTGGTTAAGTACTCTTGCTTAGGCACAATGGGATTAAAAAATGAGTCAGACCCTGGCCTTACCAGGCTCATTGTTTTGGGGGATAAGTAATCAGTAATAAGTAACTTTAATATGATATGGGCAGGCTCAGTTTACACAGAAATTGTTGTATACATGTAAGGAATTTGTGCTAGTGTCATCATTTTCCCCATATTGTGTCTCCCCTCGGCTTACTCTGGACCAAGTGTCTCTTGAAGAGCTCACAACTGGATGCCTCTTCTCCCTGTCCTCTAGGCCCTGGAGGCCTCACCACCCTCACAGAATCCTGGATTCCTCATTGGGAGACCAACTCATCTATCTTTTTGCACTGCTCCAGCACATTTCTCAAAAGGTACCATCTTTCCTTTTACTGAATTAATGACATATACAAGAAATAGTAACTGGAGGTTAGCCAGGGATGGTGCATGGGGAGTGTGGGCATGTGCTCAGCCAAACAGTGTGTGAGAGGGGCACAGGGAAGAGGGAAGCTCTATGGTTCCAGGGTGAAGATGATGTTCTTAGCATTTATAAGAAAACGAAAGCCAGAGAGGAAGAGCTGTCTGAAGATAATGGCAGGTTCGCACCTCACCCCCAGATTTATTCTGTGGCAATCTGACCTTTTGAGACACAAGAGCAAGTCAGCCAACGATCTTCTCACCTTTCCCCAAACTCTTTTAAACAAGCCAACATCTGGGTGATTCTGATTGGGGGGCGATCCCACTGGTATTTTGGGTACTCCAGCTCTTTTCTTAGGATGCCAGAGGAGCTCAAATGGAAAATTTGCATGAAAGAAAAAATAATATTTTTTCTGCAGATCTTTAGAGTTGTTGTGTATGATGAGGTCACTTTTTATACTTTTTAAAACTAACAATTTTGCTTGGTAATTTCAAAACTCATAAAAATTCTTTGATCAAGTAAACAAATGTTCAGAACTATTTAGAATTTTTATAACCATTTTGGTGCATGGTATGAAATTTCAAATAGATGACTTGTTTAATGTTATAAATTGGAGAAATTCTAAAGCTCACTTTTGGAGAGCTGAAGTCAATAAATGCTCTGGGATTCATGAAATTCTTACTGCTTGTAGTAGTGCCACTTTATAAGTTGCAGAAGGGTTTCCATGTGATTATTGGGTGCTTGCTCATCCTTTGGCTCTGGAGCATGCTCCCTGTATACCCATTAAATGAGATGCTTCTTCCAGATCCTAGTCTCAGCCTCTTTCTGTTTACCATATGCCTGTATTCAAGACTCTCTTCCTTTCCCCCTTTCACTTAATTTTCTTCTCAAGCCAAATTTGGTCATCATATAGTAAAGCATAAGTCAGCAATGCAGCTCTTCTGAGGCCCCAATTTGATGACAAAGTTCACAATGGCTGCGTAGTCCTCCTGGCCCTTCTGTCTCGTGGGTCAATAGCTCAGATCTGCAAACATCAAAGAATGCAATACAGGTCAGGCATCTGGGTGCAACAATAGAAGGATACATTTGCCTCTGGGGATGTTTAGTTTGAAAGAGTGGTTGAAAGGAAACCCGACATTTACGATTGTGCTCGGTAATTTGCTATTATTACTCCATCTAATCCTAAATGAATTCTTTGTCCATTTCATAGTAGAGGAAACCGAGTTTCAGAGGACATAATTTCCCCAAGGTTATTCAGTAAATGGTGTAATGTTTTTCAGGTTTATTTATTTATTTTTCCAATACTGGGGACTGAGCCCAAGAAGTGCTGAACTATAGTATGTCCCTAGCCTGTCCGTTTATTTATTTATTTATGTATTTATTTATGAGACAGAGTCTCACTAAGATGCCCAGACTGGGCTTGTACTTATGATTCTCCTGCCTCAGTCTGCTAACTAGCTGGGATTACAGGTGTGTTCTACCATGCCTGGATGGGCAGTGGTTTTTAAGCATAGGTCTGTCTGACTCCACCGTAATTCCTCCTCATTTCAGCCCTCACCCACACCTACCACAGACGAAAAGTAGTGATAGGAAATGTCAGCAGTGGGCCAGTTGGCAGGTGGACAGGAATGAACCAGCTCCGGGGCCTGAAGACAGGTGTTGGGATGCTTTCTTCTTCCTGGAAGATGCCCAGACCTCAAGGCAGCCAGGGCTCTGTGGGTGTGAAAATGACTGGAAGCCATAAGAAAGGCCCCAGTAGGGTTTGCACTTGGTTCCAAGGAGCTGTGGAAGACTTGGTTGGGCCTACAGCTTCTAAAACAAAGACTTGACCATTGTGCTCCTGAGGGCTCTCATCAGCACCCCTATTCTCCCTGGAGAAAGGCCCTTATCAAGAACTGTTGTTCTTTACCAGTTATCAATTATCTGTCATGTTCCAAACTTCATTCTAGGCAGACAAAACAGACAAAACTGCCAAATGGAGTGATCACTAAAGTTGGCTGGAACAGACATTAGTAATAGTGAGATAAACACGTAGTGTGTCTGATGCTCATACGTGCTGCAGAAGACAATAAAGGAAGGAGTGGGGACAGGGTGAGAGGCGGGTGCTGCTGCAATTAAATAGAGGAGAAAGGGAAGTCTAAGTGATATCTGAACAAGGACCTGAAGGCAGAAGAATGAGGCGTGCAGATATCACTCCAGGCAGAAGGAACAGCAAGTGCAAAGGCCTGGAGTAGGAGCATGGCTGGCACATTTGGGAGTTGCAACCCCAGGGTAGGACTGGAGTCCAGTGAAGGAGGCTCACCTGGCTATAGGTCAGTTCCTCCATGAGGATCATGGCTAATGGCTAGCAGCTAGAAAGACAGAGGATTTGAGAGCCCTCAGTCTCTTCCACTTCCCCTGGAGAACATTTGCTGGCCAAGGTGAGGGAAACATGGACATAGGGCTTCTTCCTGCAGTTTGGGCTCTCACCTCAGCATCTCAGTAAATTTTACTCCCTTTTCCTATGAGCTCATACTCCAGCCCTTTTACTTTCACCCTCTTCTCTTTCTCCTGTATGCCCCTCTTTTATTTTTCCATTTCAGATTCTTCCTTCTCCCCCAAACCTGAAGTGTCTGGTCATATCCCCGAGGTTGGTGAGAGGCACGTTGGGGTTCAGGGAGGAGAAAGGTCAAGGTGAATTTGTTTCCTGTGGCTGCTTAACAGAAGACCACAACAGGGCGATCTAAAACAACAGAGATGTATTCTCTTACAGTTAGGGAGTCTGGAAGTCTGAAATCAGTTTCCCTAGGTCAAAAGCAAGTATCGGCCAGCCACACTCCCTCTGGAACCTCTAGGGGACAACCTATTACTTGCCCATTCTAACTACTGGTGTCTTGAAGATTCTTTAGCTTGCCTTCTCCCGTGTGTGTGTGTGTGTGTGTGCGCGCGCGCTCGCGCGTGTACATGTGCATGTAAAATCTCCCTCTTGTAACATCCATTTTCTGAGAGCTTAAATGTGATTGCATTCTAGGCCCACCCATAATGATGGGGGAATAACCTCCCATCTCAAGATTTTAAATTTAATCACAACTAAAAAGACCCTGTTTTCATAGACAGTAACATTTACAGGTCCGGGGGATTTGGATGTGAATACTGGGGAGTGCTTTTGTCCTACCACTGAGGCTGGTCTGATTTCACAGGCATCTCCATATTGTCAGTCATGGATTTATTCAACATATATTAATTGAGCATTAACTCGATACTAGACAGTGTGCAAGACATTGAGAATACTCTATGAGGAAAGTAGGGCCCTTTTGGAGGTTACAGATGCAAAGTATCAATGTGGTAGGAGATAGAAGAGCCTGTAATTAAGGTTTTGCTGGTGAGAAAGGCCCAAGAGAGCTTCAGTGAGGAGGTGCTTTTGACTTGGGATCTGAGGAATGAGCTGGGTTCACCAGGTAAAGAAGGAGGAACGAAGGTTGCAGGCAGGAGAGACTGGTGGCCAAACTGGGGCAGTAATGGCAGTGGCGTACTGAGGTGGCCCGGGGGTGTGTGTGGAGAATTGGAGTTTCAGAGACTGTATGGGGATATGTACAGAGTGCTCAACCTTCCCCACCACTTGGTCACAACTCTGTGTCCTCCCTACTCCTGACTCAGGCCCATCCCTCAATTTCCTGCCCACTATGGTAGGTGGTTTAGCAAGGAAACCCCCCTGGCTCAGTGCTGGGACCAACTTTGGTTAGCAAAAGTTTCTTAAGAACTTTGTGTGTGACTGATGTGGTGTTGGGAGTTGCAGGGAAGAGGATGAGCAAAGGCCATTATTCTGGTTCCTGAGGCAAGGGACAGTGGTGGAGGGGAAAACACAATGCCTTTTAATGCTCTGAATAATCTGCTGACCTAGGTTGAATCTTACTTCTGCTATTTCTATTGGGGAGAATGACTTCATCTCTCCGTGCCTCAGCTCCTTTCCTGGAGCATCTGACTCCAATGACTGGACATTTCACATGGACCTACTGTGTGCTAGACAGGCAAGGTGCTGGCAAGGCTCAGAGACATGAATGTCTGAGTCAACAGGTTGGTGAGGTGGGTCCTTCCCTCCCCTGGACTCCAGCCTGCATGTGCCCTGCAGGGCTTGATCAAATGGGCTCTCAGGCCACAGGCTATCATTCCAGGTGGACTGAATGGGAACAGTTCTCCAAGAGATAGCAGTCAGACGGAAGAGACATATGTCCTTGGAGCATAGACACAGATGGCCTCCTCTTCCCTCCTTATGTAAAATATTCACATTGTCTTCAGGGAACCTTCCTAAATGAGCACTGGCCATTCTGATCTTCCTTATGCTCCAAGTATGGGAAGTGTTACTTTGACCAGTGATTTTCATCTACATCTTTGTATATTGGTCATTGTCATTAGATGTTTCTATTTGGTTTTTTAATAATGGGAATGGCTCTGGTCTTTTTCATCAATCCATCCCATGTAAAAAAAATTCTGAAGGTAGAGTCAGATAGCATGCTGACTTACTGGACTGTTTGGCAAATCATTACCTCTCTACGTCTCAATGTACACAAAACGTAAGGTTATAAATACCTTCTCTGCCCAGCAAGAGGCTTAGCATGGTGGTCAGGAGGGATAAAACCTTGAACACTGCTGAACTCTTTGGCCACGTTTTCCATCCCCATGGCCTCTCCTTCAGTGGCTGCTGTGGGGTTAGGTAGGTTAACAGTTAAGGGGTCAGGGTTGTTTTTCTTTTCCAACCATAGTTACTTTTAAGTCTTCAACTCACTCCCTGTCTTCTCACCTTTCACATCTAGGTGGGGGATTTTGCTTAGAGTGTGAAACAGGCCTCTAGATGTCTCAGGTCCTTATTGGTGTTAGCTGGTGTTTTTGCCCTTAGCTGGCAAGGGCACTGTATATGAGTGTGGAGGCGGTGTGCTGTAGCTCCTTTGTGCTCTGGGGCTGTTATAGAGGCCAGGTTCTTGCAGTTTGTATCTGAGCCACAGGTAGCATGGGAAATCCCATGCCTGGATTCTGGTGTGGGCTGTAGAGAAAGCTGAGCACATAGTTACTATACAAACAGGTATAGCAGGAAAGGAAGGATGGGTAACCTCAGAGACAGAGAAATATGTAAAGAAGAGGAGTTAGAGCAAGGCCACCTTGGCAGCACAAAACTAGGTAGACAAAGGAGATTCACTTAAATTTTTAGGGTGTGTGTGCCAGGCACACAGAGGAACACCATGGGGCTCACAAGTTAGAGTGACTCTCTGAGTCTCAGTTTCTTTATGCACAATGTGGGCACAATAGTACTCATATAGGATTAGTGCAAGGGTCAAATGAAATAAGATACATGAAAGATACTTAGCACAGCACAAGGTACCAAGTAAGTGTCCAGCAAATGTTAGACATGTGAGAGTTTATAATCAGTATAAACTAAAGGGCTATTCTAGTCCAAGGTGTTCCCAGGTAACCCTTTGGCTGATAACAGTTACAAACTCTGAATCAAATATTAAAAACCCCAAGTAGGAGAAGAGACAAATCTCCCATGTACAAGAATTTCATATAGTTTCTGTAGATAATCTGCTATCAGTGGTGGTGGGGAGGAAGTGTGTGCCTTCCTTCCAGAGAGTACAGTATGGAAAGGAGAAAAAAGAGTAATTCTGCAGCAGAGAAGCTTCACAAACACCACCCCAGCCAGACGAACAAAGAGAAAATCAACCATGTTAAGTCTTGTTGATAGTAGGCACCCTTGACAGACATGAAGTCAATGGCATTTCACCTCTGGGCTTCCTCCTGCAAACACATAATCCCTGTATAGCCACAAAGAAGACACCAGCCAAATCCCAATCAAGAGAAGTCCTACAAATACCTGGCCAGTAAGCCACAAAACTATTAAGGTCACCAAAAATAAGAAAAGTCTGAGAAACTGACATAGTCAAGAAGAGCATAAGGAGTCCCAACAACGTACATAACATGATTACCCTGGATGGGACCCTGAAAGACAAGGACATTAGGTTAAAATTAAAGAAATGTGCAGAAAGTTTAGTTAATTATAATAAATCAGTTGTTTTATTGATCACAATAAATGCACCACACTGATATGTTAGGGAGAAACTAAATGTAGGGTATAAGTGAACTCTATGCTATGTTCTCTATTTTTTATAAACCTAAAGATGTTCTAAAAATTAAAGTCTCCATATATGTGCACACACACATATCTACATTATCTATCTGTTATCAAGAAGAGAAAAGAAATATGGACAAAATTGATGAGTCTGTGTAACATCTAAAGAGTTCTCTGTGGTGTTCTTGCAACCCTTCTAGAAGCTTGAAATCATTTCCATAAAAGTTACGTAGTTTGCAAAAGAAATAAGAAACCCAACTGTTTTAAAGACATTAGAGAACAAGCAAGGGTGGGCAGAATGCAGAGGGACATGCTCCTTCATGGAGTAGAGCGAACTTAGAGAGGTCCCGGAGAGCTCGTCCTGGTGCACAACACTCTAAAACTCCACAAAAGGTGCATCTTACCGAGTCACAGGTGGGAGTTGGAGCTGCCAGAACAGCTGGAAGTCAAGAAGGAAAGATCTCAGGAAGAATGGAGCCACAGACCTGGGGGCGCCACATCTGCCTACAGATTCTTCTTAAACCTTTAACTGACTCCCATACTTTGTACACACAGAGTGGGACTCCAGGAATCCCAGCAGGGAGCTGGAGGAAGAGATTCAGTTCCTTTAATGGATGTCAGAATATTCCAATTTCCATTTCTTCTCTCTCTCTTTTGGGGAGAGGGTTTGAGACAGGGTCTTACTTTGTAGTTCAGGCCAGCCTTGAACTCACTATGTAGCCCAGGATGGCTCTGAACTCACAGTGATCCTTCTGCCTCAGCCTCCCGAGTGCTGGGATTACAGGCATGAGCCATGTTGCCTGCGTACATATTTTTGCTAAATTGCTTTTCAAAGAAATCTCATTTTATCTACATTGTCAAAGTTACTGGAATAATGTTTAAAACATAATTTTATTATTTTATATTTTCTGTAGAAACTGTAGCAATGTTGCCTTTTAAATTTATTCCTGGTATTAGTAATCCATGATTTCTTTCTTTTTTAAAAAAAGTCTCGATAGATTTTCTATCAAATTTATTAATCTTTTAAGAAAACCAACTCTTGAGTTTTTTTTCTTGGTACCAGGGATCAAACTTGAGACCTTGTGCTTGTGAGGCAGGCAACAGAACCACTGAGCTAAATCCCCAGCCCCAACTTTTGGGTTTTTAAATTCCGTTTTCTATTTATAAATTTCTACTCTTTATATATCCTTTCTTCTATTTTTTTTTAGGCCTTATTTGCTTTTCTGTTTTGTTTTTTTTTTTTGAGACAAGATCTTGCTATGTATTCTATACTGACCTAGAACTCACTGTATAGGCCAGGCTGGCCTCAAACTCAGGATGATCCTCCTGCCTCAGCCTCCTGAGTGCAGAGATTATAGGTAGGTGCCACTATGCCTGGCTTATTGCTTTTTTGTTTTTATCATCTTGAAAAGACAATTTAGATTATTGGTTTTCAGCTTTTCTTCATTTCTTTTTTTTAAATTTTATTTTATTGGTACATTTTAGGTATACAATATAATGACATTCATCATTGGAAATTTGCACCTTTACATAATCTCTCTTGGTTCTTATTTTGTCCGTCTTCCCCTGCCCTCCCTTATTTCTCATTTATATATTTCAGGTTATAAATTTCCCTTGGGGATAGTTTTAGTCCCATCTCACAAGTTTAGTTGTATCTGTCACTTAGTTAAAATATGTTTATTATTATTTCTTGGATCATGTAGTAGTTCATTATTTACTTCCAAAGCTGTTGAATATTATCTAATTATCTCATTTTTATTGATTTGTACACATCCTCTGAATGATCTAAATTTTTGAGTCACCCAGGTTTGATTCATGGCCTGGCATATGATTAATTTTGCTATTTGGTTATTTCTTGATGTTATTGTAAATGGTATTGTTTTATAAATTTCAATTTCTGATTACTCATTGCTAATATATAAAAATAAAATAGATTTTTATATATGGGTCTTGCAACCTCTTGCCTTGACTGTTATTATTACTAGTTCTAGTAGCTTTTTGTGCGTTCCATCAGGTTTTCTACCTGAGTGATCATGTTGCCTGAAAATAAAGTTATTTTAATTCTTCCTGTCCAAACTAGATTCTTTTCATTGCTTTTTCTTGATGAATTTTCCTGGCTAGAATCTTTAGTACAACATTGACTAGGATTAGATGAGGGAGATATTCTTGGCCTATTTCTTGTCTTGGGGCACTAAGTCTTTTGCCATGCAGATAATGATAATTTTTTTGTGTGGACTTAAAAATTACATTGAAGAGTGCAGAGTGGGAGGCTTCCGGGCCAATCTACCACCACTTCCAGTGCAGAGGAGGCTTCCAGGTCAACATGCCACAGATCCCAGTGCAGAGTAGGAGGCTTCTGGGCCAACCTACCACTGCTCCCAGTACAGAAGAGGCTTCCAGGTCAATGTGCCACAGCACCCAGTCCAGAGGAGGCTTCTGGGTCAAAGTGCCACTGCTCCCAGTACAGAGTAGGATACTTCTAGGCCAACCTATCACTGCTCCCAGCACAGAGGAGGTGAACCGTGTGGGTACCAGCAGTGGCCCCCCCCCCATCGAAATGAGAAGACACATAAAAAAGCCTCAGAACCAGACTTCCAGATCACCTACAGCAACTCCAAAGGGAAACAACCACCTGATACTCAACCACCTGGACTCCCTGAACTAGCAACAAAAGAGGATCTGGAAAAAATGAAATCAGAAATACTTTCTCACATAACAGCAGAGATTATGCCCATAGTGCAAGACATGATTAATAAATCTAGAGAGGACACAGATAAAAAAAAATAGATGAGTTGAGGAACATGATGGAATCCCAACATAGGAAACAAATGGAATCCATAAAACACATGCAAACAGATTTCCAGGAGATTAAAAACTCCATTGA
>NW_004624784.1:13293726-13337135 GCF_000247695.1 Heterocephalus glaber | reverse complement strand
TCAGATTGTTCCATCTTGTTTCCCTTTTGGGTTGCTGTAGGTGATCTGGAAGTCTGTTTGTGAGGCTTTTTTACGTGTCTTCTCATTTCTACAGGGGCGGTGTGTGTGTATGTGTGTGTGTGTGTGTGTGTGCTTATGGCACCCAGGCGGCTCACCTTCTCTGCCCTAGGAGTGTGGGATGGCGATGGGGGAGCTTCCTTCCTGGTGCTGGGACCGGCTCAGCTTCTCTGCCCTAGGAGTGTGGGATGGTGGTGGGGGAGCTTCATCATGTTATCATATTACAGGCCGAGATGGTAAGTGTTGTTTTCTGCTCCAGACAGGGAACTGAATTCTTAAGTCACTTTCTGGGGTCAGAAAGGTCCTAAGGGGTCATACGGGGTGGAGGTAGGGTTGTATCCAAGCCTCTAACTTCACCTTACCACACCATCTTTTCCGTTCTCCTAGGTCTTTAATCCACACTGACCAGACAAGCATATGTGCCTGACACAGTAGTGAAAATGAGTTCACACCAGTTCCCTAAGTTACAGATGTGCACGGATACTTACAGTTTGAGACTCCATTGCTGGGATCTGTGCAAAGTAACAGCAGCAACAATGGCAGCTAACAATATTTGCTGGGGACTATGCTTACCACTTTATAGGCATTACAGTATTTAACCCTTATGCCAACCCCAGAACATTGCAGTTAGTAGTCCTGGCTTACAGATGAGGGAACTGGGACATGAAAAGATTAATCTGTTGCCTGGTTTACACAACAGGTATGTGGTACAACCAGGATTCAATTCTGACTTTATCCAGGCTGACAGTTTGGGCAGTAAACCTGCCTGGCCAACCTTAGACATTTTGGGGAGGGCAATATGCATACTCAGGCAACTGTAACACTATGTAGAAAGTGACAGGTGGCTCACCACAGGGCCAGGTGAAGTGGACAGGAACCCCCAGGAGCTACTGGTATTGGTAAACAAGGGAAATATGAGCTAAGCTAGAAAAGCAACAAGCAACCTCTTCTAGGTCAAATGAACAGCCTGGTTGACTTCAGGATACAAAAGAGTCAACCACAATGTGCCAAAAAGAGGAAGAAGTTACTGTAAGGAGAGAGGTTGTGCAGTGTATAATACAGCTTTCCTGAGACTGAGACACAGATCTTGGAGGTCATGCATTTTCAGCACTAGCATCTTTGTAGAGGGTTGGCTTGATCAATCCTTGGTGAGAAAGGCATTCTTTCATAAGGCTGACAGCATTATGAAGTTTAATTTCCTCTATTGTGTAGACTTCCTTTAAATTGGAGTAGCAGTCGATTCCCTGAGAGTTTGTTTCTGGGAAGAGAACTCATTGTTCAAAGAAAATTGTGGACCATGCAATCCTTGGGTTTCTTGTGACCGATGAATGAGTGTCACTTCAGAGAACTCACTGGTCTTCTTCCTGGGCTCTTTCTCTTTGACGTTATGCCTATGGATCTTGGACTATCTCCAAGTCTGGATCTTTCCAGTAAGGCTGCATCTGGTGCCTATTCTTTAGGTATCACTGTGGCAGCCCTGGACAAGTAGTGCTAGAAGTGGTGCCAGTTGCAGGTGACTGGGCTCCAGGGTTCCCTGCTCAGTCTTCCTCCTCCCCACCTCCCAGGGAAGGAAGTCAGATACTGCAGATCTTGAAGTGGATTCAGGGGGTAGGGTGGGGTGCATTTTGTTTTGCCTTTTGTCTTTCTTCCTTTGGGTTTTCTAAAGTACAATAGCATCTACAAATAATGGGGAATATTCTTGCTTGTTTTGTTTTGGGGAATAAGTGCTTTAAAAATTAAGTCAGTTTCTCATGCCTTTTTTCCTCTTGATTTGATTAATTTCTTCAGGATCTTACCATCTCAGAGAATTCATAAGTCAAAGTTCAGGGTTTGATGAACTGTGAAACAGACCTCAGACTGAGGTTAAGTCATCAAATGGACATCACGCCGGTCTGCCAGCTGCTGGCCCAACACCATCCTGCACATCAGGGTTTCTCAACCTCAGCACCCATAGGTCTGGATAATTCTTTGTTGTAGGTGCCTGTCTCATGCACTGAAAGATGTTTAACAGCATTCTGGCCCCTACTCACTGTACACCAGCAGCATTCCCCAACACCAGTTATGACAACCAGAAATGTCTCCACAAACTGCCAACAGTGCCCTGGTTGAGAACCACCACTTTATGTAGTCAATGTTTCTTTCACATTTCAGCACAGAGCCAGCAAGCACTATGGGAATTCAAAGGAGTGAGAAAGCATTTTCCCCCTATGTATATCTGAGTGTTGGTGTGAGAGGGCGGGAGAAGCATCCATTGTAAAATCCATCCCTGCATTTCATGTATAGAGTGTGGTTCAGGGGACAAAGATAGAGTCAGACCTGAATTCAAATTCTACCTCTCCCACTTATCAGTTATCTGATTCGTTGAGTTATTTAAACTCTTCTGACCTCAGTGTACTCATCTGTGAGTAGGAATAATTGGTACCCACGTGCAAAGATAAAATGGGATAACAAAAGGTAAGTGCTCGCTGCAGAAACTGGGCACGCTCCCCACTCCTGAAGGTCTGGGTAAGATAATCTGATCCTTGAGCCCGAGGCCTGGTGTGATCTGAGCTCTATTGAAGAGCAAATTCCAGGGAGACACATGAGCTCACTCTGCCTTTACATTTGAGTTTCTGTTTTCAAACATGTTCTCTGCTCTCCTGTATAGGTGTCAATCTCAGTTCTTCCTTTGATTTCTGCCAAAACCATGACAGATACCAAATTAAAAATTTAAAACTCCCTTGTACAAAAATCCATGTGTATGATTGTGTGAGTCAGCTTTCCATCACTATGACAAAACACCTGAGAAAGTCCACTTAAAGGAGGAAAAGTTTGTTTTGATTCATAGTTTCAGTCCATAGTTGGTCAGGTCCATTGCTTTAGGTCTGTGGCTAGCTAGAAACAGCATGACCAAAGGGCATGACGGAGGAAACCTGCTCACTTTCTGGCAGTTAGGGAGCAGAGACAGCAGGAAGAGAGCTAGGTATAGTCCAGTGACCAGATATAGTCCCTGAGGCCACAACCCCATCATCTACTTCCTTACATTAGGCCTACCTTCTGTTTTCATTACCTTCTAATAATGCCATCAAATTAGAATCTAATCAGTGGATGAGCCCACTGATCAAGTTACAACCCTCATGGTCCAATCATTTCCCAAAAGTCCATCAGCTCTGATCACATGAGACTTTTGGGGAACACTTTAGATTTAAATCACAATAATGCAATTCACTGAAAATGAAGAGCTCAGAGGTGAGGCCATATTGCGCCCTTCATTGGACACAGGATTGGATGTGCACAATGGCATTGCTGTCTTTAAAGGCCTATTGGTCATCTTGCTATTGGGATCTCTTCTTGATCCTTCATCCCAAAGGTGATGGGCCATTTCCCTGTCCCTTTGCTCCTCTCTTCCTTCCTCCATTTTTTTTTTCAGAACCAGGGATCGAATTTAGGACCTTGTACTTGCCAGGCAGGTGCTGGCACCACTGAGCTAAACCTCTGGCCCTCCTTCCTCCATTTTTACTATTTACCTCATTCAGAATCCTTCTCATCATTCAGGTGCTGGGTCACATCATTTTCCTGGATCCTCAAATTCATATTTTAGAAATGTCTCTCTCCTTTCCTTATCCACTTTCCAGCTACTCCCTATTACTTTGTTTTCTTGTCTTTATAAAACGTGTTACTATGGAAGTCACCCATTGATCTACTTATCTGGTTGTCTTTTGCCCACCTCCCCTCCCCCAGAATGTAAGTTCCTGAAAGCAGAGCTCTTGTCTACCTGCACCCCCCAGTATTTTGTACCCTGTCCCGACCTGAGCTGCCTAGAAGCCAGTCTTCCCACTGTAAGGTTAGGTCTGCAAATGGCATTATGTTTACCTATTGTGATATGTTTCCCATATTGTGGCAGTGACCAGGATGTCTAATACTTGGCTTAAAGTTATTTGTCAGTGAAGTTCCCCCTTTCCATCACTCCTTTCTAACTCTAGACCTAATAATAAGTAGTGGTAGTTGGCATTAGCATTTTGGGGGATGAGGTGGGAGCATGGTCCAGTGGGGTACACAATGCTGAAAAAGAATAGATAGAATGTACATCTACAGGTAACACTGGGAAACATATCCCCCTCCAGAGTCTTCAGAGACTTGAAGAGTGACCTTGGCTCCCCACATACTGAGCTGGGAAGTACAGGGCAAGCTCAATTGGATACTTGAGGAACACTGAAGCAGCTGCCATGTGAATGACTTTTTTTCTCAAGAGAATTCTCAGGACCAAGGCCACACACTAGGAATATAGCCATGGGAGAGGGGGACTTAGAAGAGGGCGGGTTACACTGTACTGGGGTGCTGGGACCTTGAGGGGATATGGCTTCTGTAGTTCACAGAATGGAAGAACCTGAGGTGGGCCAAAGCTGCTAGGGAAGGAGTGTGCGTGAGAGCCTTTCCTAGGGCTGTCACCAGGTGGCGCCCTAAGCCAAGTCCTGGAAGGCTACCTGCCCATAGAGGGAGCTTGTTCATTAAGCCACTTCCCAGGAAATAACTCAGTGGGATGACTACATTAGTTGGGTGTTCTTTAGACTCAGTGGTGTAAGACCTAGGGGCACTGCATCACTCATTATAGCTACACTGTTCTCAGGGAGAGGGGTGCAGCTGGGGGTGGTCTTCTTGACTCACTCATTTATTCATTCACTAGACATTCATCAACCTTCTGAGGAGCAAGGTCCAGCACCCTGTCCAGAGGCACATTGTAAATATTTCCTCCAAGAGACTCCTGTGCTATTCCTTCTTGAGTTCGAGCAATGTAGTGGGAGGATAAAAGTGAGGTCATAAAAAATAGGGCGTATGGAGGACACAATGGAGAATACCCCCAACCCAGCCCAGCTCAGCCCACAGTTCTGTCTTCTCTCCCAACTCTGAAATTGCTGCATTTATCAGCTGTACTATGTCTCTGGCATTTATTACAAACTGCCCACTAGCCTGATAAGGTTTTTCCAAGTACTTATCTCCACACTGCTAAATGGTGACACATGCTGTCATATCTTGGTCATCACTATTGTCTCCCACCAACTTCCCACCCTAGTGCCTGCATCTCCAGCTTTCAGCACAGAACTCTGGACACAGGCATGTTCAACAGTGATCTGATGATGTGATAAGTCTGCAGGTCATCTGCAAGACGGGTGTGGGCCCTGCCTAGCAGTCCCTGAAGGTCACAGATATCAGTAACTCTGTTAAAGGTCCCTGAAGTGGGGAGATACGTTGGCTGGACATGAGCATAATCAGCAGCTCTACTTCCAGAAGCAGCCATGTGTCAGGTGGTAGGTGGCCTCACAACATTCTTGGGCTTCCATATTTCAGGTGAATATAGATTACTTTATCATAACAATGTTGTCCCACTAGACAAGAACTTAACACTCATCTCCTATTGGTTTGAAATCTTGTGTTAGAAAAATGTAAGGCAGTGTTATTCCCTGAGTACAATAGTGAGTGATTATATTCATATTCATTCATTCATACATTCATTCATTTGTTGAGCATCTACTATGTGTCACTACTAGGCTAGGGAATGAGACAAATAATGAGCTGAAACAGATGCAGCCCCTCTTTGCTGAATTTAAAATCTTGGCAACAGCAGTCAAATTAACACACAAATACAAACTTATTACTGTGATAAATGCTCTACAGGAGAAGTACATGGTGACACGAAAGCACGTCATAGGAAAATTTAGCCAGGAAGGAAGCCCTTCCTCCAGCTGATAGAGGCAGGAGAACAGTATGGAAATAGACGGTCCAAGCAAAAGCAGATGTGGCATCTTCTGAGACCATTTGCTTCCCCACTGACATATGTTCCCTGAGAGGCAGATTGACCCACTGCTTTGTATTTAAACTCAGGGATATCATACCTTGGGGGCAGCCAGACAAAAGAGCTACAGAACATGGGTTTGATCAAGTAGCAAAAAATTTGTTCAGGACTAACATTATCTGTTCTATCATTTTAAGTGGAAAACCCCCCTGAAAATAGGGACATGAGAGTTGTTTTCAGGATGAACAACTTGCCCCCTTTTCCCAGGACTTTCCCAGTTTCAGCACTGAAAGTTCCAACTTCTGGAATTGTTATGGTGTTAAAAATGAATGTTCCACTTCCTGGGAACCCCCTTAGTCCTGAGCAACCCCGGGTAATCAGTCGTCCCAGTTCCAGTCTCTGCCCAGTATTGCTTCTCATCTTCCTCCTCTCTAAGATGATGTAAGATTAGAATGGGGGTTCTCAAGTCTGGCAGTTAATTAGAATTACTGAGGAGGGTACTAAAAATTAACAGTGCCCAGGCTACCCTTGAAGAGATTTCATTGAGATAAAGTCCAGGTTCCTGTGAGTGTTTACAACTTCCCAGGTGATGCTGCATGGGGCCAGGATTGAGAACGATTGTGTCCCTTGTGGTACTCTGATTCTCATCTAGAGTGAGTTTGTTATTTATAGACTTGCTCATTCCTTTATTTCCAAGCTCCTAAAGCTGGCCCATGTTGTCCATTGTGATCCAGCTGGGGATAGTGACACAGTGTAGATTTTTCTTCTCTCTTCCTTTCTCTTTCTTGCTCTTTTATTTTTTCTACCTCTGACTGCCTGAACCCCTAACGTTTATTTCATCTAGCCATGCTCACTAATCCTGGATCAATCAATGATATCTCTCCCTTTGTCCTGCCTCTGTCCTGGTCTTCCTCTTCACCAGCCTCTCAGACCCCTCACTAAAGAAGCTGGAAGAGATCCCTGGCAACAGTGTCAGGTGCTATGTTGAGGAGTCTTTCCTTTTCTTTCTTCTCATGAGACCATTTCTAGTGTATGCTCCTTCCAGTTAGGTTCTGGGTTTAACTTCCAGGGGCCATCTGGCAGCCTGGAAACCTTACCTTCATTCCTATGTTGGAGTCAGAGGCTGGTACCTATCTCCCTGGCCCACACACTAACATTGGGTGCTGGTACAGTCCATGCCAGCCTCCTCTTCTACCTAATAACCTGGGTTATGATCGCTAAATAGTCTCAGTGCTCAGTGCTTGGTGTGTGGAATATTCCAAGTGCTTCATTGATCCATATCATCAAGGCCTCTAGCCCCAAATGGCAGCCTCCTATACATGAAACATTTTCATCCATTCAATTATCCGCGTAAATTCTTTAGAGTGATTTTAACTTTATTCCTCACATACAAGCTTTCAGCAACATATCTACTGCTTCCAGCCCCTTAATTTCTAACCAAGATAATTTGAAAGAAACCTCCAAACTAGTCTCTTGCTCTTTGATTGAAAAACCACCAAGAGTGGTGTTAAAAATAAGTAAATTAGATCATACCACCAAAATAACTCATCACATCACCATAATAAAAAAGAAAAAATGATTTTGATGCATGTAGAAAAAATTAACACATCTTAAACTTCCATTTATGATTAAAAAGTCTTGGAAAACTAAAAATATTCACAACTTGATAAGGGGCTTCTATGAAAACTATACAACTAAGATATTGATAAAAGTTTGAATTCTTTCTCCTAAAAATCAGTGGCAAGGCAAAAGTGTCTACTTGCATTGTTTTTATTCAACATTGCACTGGAGCAACAAAGTAAGGAGGAAGGAAACATATTAGAAAGGACACATAAAACTTTTTATAAACAAACACCATGACAATCTACATTAAAAAAATCTAATATGTGGTTTTAGCAAGGCCTTGATATCTAAAGTTAATATATAAAACCCAGTTGTATTTCTAAGAAATTAATAATTGAAAATAGAAATTAAAAATAACATTTACAATAATACCAACAAACACAAACTTCCTGAAGATAAATTTAACAAAATATATGGGAGACTTGTACACTAAAAACTAGAAATCATTGTTGAGAGAAATGAAAGGAAGACCTAAACAAATGGAGAGATATACTATATCCATGGATCAAAAGACTCAATATTGTTAAGATGTCATTTCTACTCAAATCCACTTACAGTCTTAATGCAGATCTAAAGTCCTAGCAAGTTATATTTTGTAGACATTGATTCTACAATTATATGAAAATACAAAGACCTTAGCATAGCAATTTTGAAAAATAAGAAAAAGAATCTGAGGACTCACACACTAACCTATTTCAAGCTTACAATAAAACTGTCAATCACGTAAGTGTAGTGTTAGCATACAAACTGACATATAGAACAATGGAACAGAATAGAGTACAGAAATAGACCTACACGTATATTGTCAATTGGTGTTTGAAAAATTGCTAAGGTAATTCAATGGGGAAAAGTTCCTTTTTAACAAATGATACTAGAATAATTCAATATACACAATGAAACAACAAGACATTGACCCTTACCTCACACCTCATATAAATGTTAATTTGAAATGGATCATAAATCTAAATGTAATAGTTAAAACTAGAAAAAAATCTAGGGGCTAACATCAGGAAATCTTTTAGTTAGGCACAGAGTTTTAGCTAAATCATGATAAACGTGAATAATATAGGAAAAATGTATTTATTGGATTGCATCAAAAATAAAGAACTTTTCATTTAAAAAAATGAAAAAATCATAAACTGGAAGAAAATATTTGCTAAACATTTATCCAAGAAGTACAAAAAGTGTTCAGAATACATAAAAAGTCTTAGAGCTCAATAATAAAGAGGGAAACAGCTTAATTAAGAAAAGAGGAAGAGGGAAAATTTTGAAGTAATACTTCACCAAAGATAGGCAAATGGAAAATAAGTTCAATGAAGAGATGCTCAACATCATTAAATATCAGAAAAATGCAAATTGAAGCCATATTTAAATATCATTACACACCCATTAGAATAGTTAAAAAGAGAATGATACTATTAAGTTTTGGTGAAGATGTAGAGAAACTGGAACTCTCACACCTTGCTGGTGGGTATACAAATATACAGCCACCTTAGAAAATAGGTTAGTATTTCTTTTTCTTTCTTTCTTTCTTTTTTTTTTTTGGTAAGGGGGATTGAACTTGGGTCCTTGCACCTGCGCAGCAGGTGGTGAAACCACTGAGCTAAATCCTTGACCCTAGGTTAGTATTTCTTAAAAGTTAAACATACATTTATCACATGACCTGGTAATTCCAGTCCTAGGTATTTACCTAAAAGAAATGAAAACATAAGTCCATGCAAAAACGTATGTCAATATGCAGAAAAGCTTTATCCCTAACAGTTCCAAACTGAAAATAAATGTCAATCGAGCCATAAAGGGATAAAAAAATTGTGGCATATCCATATAATGTAATATGATTAGCAACAAACAAGAAATGAACTATTGCTGTATACCAACATGGATTAATCTCAAAAGCATTGTGTCCTCTGAATAAAGTCATACACCAAAGAGTATATATTTATGATTATGAATATATTATATAACATTCTACAAGTGGGGAAAAAAATGAATCCATGTCAAAGGCTGAGAATGTGAACAGAAGAGTGAGTGAGGAAAAACTAGAGAACTTTTTGGATAGATGGAACTGTTGTAATTTTGATGGGAGTACTATCTGTCTGTCTACACAACTGTAAGTATTTATCAAAGTCATGGCTGGGAGAGGGACATTGGGGAGAAATGGAGAGTGACTGCTTAATGAGTAAGGGGTTTCTTTTGGGAATGATGAAAATGTTCTAAAATTGATTGTGTCGATGGTTACACAACTCTGTGAATATCCTAAAAACCATTCATTGTACACTTTAAATGGGTGAATTAGAAAATATCTGAATTGTATCTCAATAAAACCACTAAAGATTTTTGGTGGAATGAATGCATCAATCTTCCCCTTTTGATCATCTCTTGGCTCTTAAGGAGGACAGTCAGGCAGGCCGTGTCCCATGAGCTGGGTGCTGGGCCTGAAAATGCACAGTTGTTAGCTGATGACTCATACAGTCTGTGCATGTTTCCCCACCCCAGACTCCAGCCTGTGCCCTTCAGATGCTCTGAAGAACTTATTGGAAGGGGTCCTGGAGGATCAGTCTAGGAGGAATTTCTGGTGATTTCCCCCTAGCTCTCCTTGACCAGAGCAAAGCAATCTTTTAGTCAGCTGGGCTGTCACCCTTCCCGGGTAATTACCTCTGTTAACCCCTCCAGATGTGTCATCTGCTCATGGGAGTAATTAAAATGAACTTGGGGTTGATGACTGGGACCACATGGTATCACACCAGCCCTGGCCCAGTGCAGACTGGGAGAACTTGCTCTTCCAGGCACAGGGTGAGTGGAAAGCACCAGTGCTGAGATCAGGAGGGGTGGAGTAGTGAAACAGGAGGGCTCTCTGGTCTTCACTCCTCACCCCCACCCCACCAGGTGGGTCCCAGGTAGTCCCAGGGAGGCCTGAGGATGGTTGGCTGATTAACCTTGTGGTTAGTCTTGGGGCTTTGAACTCTTCAGGCCAAGGCCTGTGATGTGGTGATGAACACAGAGGCCCAAGGTGTGGGCTGAGGCCAGGGAGGAAAGACCAGGTGCAGGAGGTGAGTCTGTAGAGGCCTGGGCTCTTGAAGTGCTATCACAAGGCATCAGAGGGTTGTTCTTGAATCAGAAGTTTAAGGAAATGATTGACTGTTCAGAGAACAGACCTCTGACCTTCCTTCCAGTTCCAACATTTGAACACATCTCATTTTGTTCTCATGTAATCCTATGAGGTGGATCCTACTCCTGGGTAGAGAGGAGGCCACTGAGGTTCAGAAGAGTCAAGTCAATTATTTGCTCCATGTCACAAAACTTCCATGTGGCTGAGCCTGTATTCAAATCCAGGTCTGCCTGACTCAATGACTAAGGTCTTAACCAACCACTGCCCAGTCTCCATAATTCTGCAGTTCTAGAAATCCAGGGTCTTTCTGGTTGCTCTGAAGGGTGTATATGTGACATAAGACTTATCTCAAGAGGGTAGAGCCATGATTCATTCAATTGAAGTGATTTGTAGGAGGACATAGCAATTTTTCTTTGTGATGAGGAGATCAGTGGAAACAATTTAGTCATGAAGCAACTCCTGTTTGGTACATAGTAGAGATTCAATAAAGACTTGTTGACTGACTAACTGGTTGCTTAGATTTGTGGTAGGTATTGTGAGGGGATGCAAGAGAATGGTATTAATTAGTGAATATTTATTAAGTGCCTGTTTTGGGAAAAGTATTGGTCACTGCTGGTTGGCAGACTAGATTGCCTTAGATATTTATTGATTGATTAGTTTGGGGTTTTTTAAAAAATCAAAATAGTTTATTTTAAAATATAAACATGGGGATGAAAAACCCTAAGTTGTAGCATTTTTTTCAAAATAAAATTGCAATTAATACTCAAATCTTCAAGCTTGAAACTCCGTAAACAATTTTCTTTAGAGGTGGTAGATTGTGGTGTTTCTTATGTCACTGGGTATCACTTATGTCTCTTTTTAAAAATGGTGGAAACTGCAGCACACAACATTGTGTGGGGCACTGCTACACTGGAAGAAAGTATTCCTAGGCCACAAGAGCTTTGTTATAGGCAAGATTCCTAGGATTACATTTGAAAAGGAAGAGACATAGATTTCACATGGAAAGAGCACTGATTTTTTTAATATTTCAAATTTAGATGTAAATTTGTAAATCTTCTCAAATTAATTAATCTCTGCCCTTGAAAGCCTTCAGTAATGTTCCTAAGGTTCAGGTAAGTTCTCTCTTAAATAGGAGGACTTGAAATGGGGCACCTTGAAATGTAGGCTAAACTTTAAAAGAAACTTTCATATCAATTGCTGCTATTGGGGTCCAATTTCTTTTTATTACATGTGAATTAACACTGCTCCTAAAAATCTTCCTTCACCAAATCTAGAGAAAAGAAATCTAGATGGCCAAAGCAGATAGCTCTCAAAGAATTATTTAAAAATACGAGGAAAATTCTTTGGCAATATGAAACATACCAAAAATCTTAGTGTAATTTTAAGCTTTGATACCAGTAGAAGTACAGAAGCTACAATGGTATAAAATATCATCTAAAAGTTTTAATTTTGTAAATGTAAAATATTAAACTTAATTTTAATTTTTGTTCCAGTTCCTCTTTCTTTTATTCCCTTTAAGAGAGACTAGAAAAAAATAAGAATAAAATCTTAATATTCCAAATTTGCAAAATTGAAACTTTCAAATGCCATCTGGTAAAAGTTTGCGGCTCTTACACCTGCTGCAGTGCCTGGAAGGCACAGGCATAGCAGTCTACGGCTTAAAACTGCACTGAAACTTTTGGGATGCCCTGTACTTCACTATCAGCTGGCAATCACTGGATCTCTACGTTGGTTTGTGTTATGAAAATATCTTCTAATATGTTTACTTAGCAGGATAATCATCAGAAAATGAGAATCACCATTAATAGTTCACAAGATGCAGCATGGACTTCATAGAAATAAGACAGTCAATAGAAGCAACTGATGCTTTCTCTTTAAGACCACAAACATGTCACAGTGCTACCAAGTAGTGCTTGCAAAGAACATGAGTGGCAAGTGTTATCCAGCAGCTTTTTGGTTCAAACTGATTGACAGTAATGACTAGCAACTCACGACATCATGGGAGGAAGAACCTTCAATACCTGACAATGCTACAGTCTTCTCCTAAGAGGCATCATGAGTGTGAACACTCCCGTGTTTGGGGCTGGGTGGGGGACCCAGTGGGAGAGACCCTGCTAAGAGGACATGGCTAAGACGCAGGATTTTATTCCCAGCCCCGTGCAATAAAAAAGATCCCCACATTTCAATAGTAATACTACCTCAACCCTAAAGGCATATGCAGCAACATGGGGAGGGGTGAGTAGAAAAACATACAATTATATGGGTAGTGTTTTAAATCTAATTTTAAAAAATAACTAAAAATTTAAATTAGTTTAAATTTAAACTTTGAATTCAAAAGTCTCACAGAGCTCACAGGCATTGGCCGGTGGAGTAAGCAAAAGCCGATATGAGCCAGGAGCTTTTGCTCTGCAGAACTGGCAACTCTGCTCACATCAGTGAGGACAGAAGTGTGCTCCTGCTTTGACAGGCCCTCTCTCCTTCCCGTGCAGTACAGCTGTCACTGCCCAGGAGGCTCTTGAATTCAAGGCCTTTCCCTTTGGTGAAAATACTAACTTAGCTGTTGCTGTTGTTGTTGTTGTTTTAGCAAGAGTGACGGTACTACTCCAGCTTTGTAATTGAGGGGCCCATGATGTCATAGCCTCCATTTCTACCTTTTAAGAGAGGACAGCATTAGACAGTCTGAAGCCAATGGAATCGCCATCACTGGAAGGAAGATCTTCTCATAGCCGCTCTGCACAAGTCTTTGTCTTCACCCAATCCTGATATGGCCTCTAGGTCCTGTGATCTTTCTTTCATGAGAGGCGCAAACACAAAACATATGTTGTTTTCATCTGCTAAAGAGTGAAGGTCAAAGTAGTATTTGGCATACACACTGGCAGACACATTAACATTATACTTGAGCAGGTCCAAGTCATGCCTTTCCAATGCATTTATGTCCTGGAGCGTAACATCCCTGAGGACCCTGCAGAAGTCTGTGTTCCACACAGCCTCGTTGAGCCAAACCTTGCAGGCAAGAAGAATGGCTCCCAGCACCATCCTTCTCCAGTTAGCAGGACAGATGTCCACCTCAGCGTACGACAAAAGCCTTTCTAAGTAGACCAAAGTTGTTATTGAACATTCAGTTGGTAACCATGCAGCATTAAAAATAACAGCAACAAATCTGTAAATACATTTGTGTTCAGGATCATGCTGAAAATATTCCTCTGGAAGCTTCTCTCTTGTGAGTGGATGCAATCTCTCATCAAAAATATCGAGAGATCTATCTGCATCTCTGTTCTTTATGTGGTAATATACTGCTAAGGTCACACACTGCACCATATTTCTACGATTAGGCAGGCTAAGTGTGCTGTCATCTAGAAATATCATTGAGCAGGAGCTATACTTCTTAGTAAACTGCACTGGAGACACTTCATTGAAATAGTTGCTTTTCCTCTGATCTTGTGTGTATGCATGAGATTTGTTCAGGAAAATTATGCTTGCCCTTGGATGGTCAGAAGGGCTTGATTCCAGAGCTGCACCTAGCAAGCACAAGGGCCTGGCTTTGATTCCCAAGACTTGGGGCATCTCCCGGTCACTGATGTGGTGCAGGTGGTGGCCATCCCTGGTTCCCATGAAAAACTCCTCAGTCTCCTGGGAAGCAGGTGCTTGTGCTACTGCATCTCCAGCCACTGCTCCACAGATCTCAGACCCATAGTCTGGCTCCACAGGCCCCTTGCACCTGCCCGGCTTGCAGTTGTGTGACTCCTTGTGACTCAGGCAGGCTCCTGCCACTGCAGAACTGCAGGGCCAAAGGGCTGGGGGATCCTGGAGGGGGCAGGACCAGCAGGGGGTCTAAGAAGGCATCATGGTGGGTGGGGGAGAAGACCTGGAGAGGGAGGAGGGAAAGAGGGTGCAGAGAGGAGAAGAGAGGGCAACGGGAGGGAGGAGGTAGGTAGAAGAAGGCAGGGGAAGGGGAGGGAGAAAGAAAGTAGGGAGGGGAAAGGGACAGGAGGGACAAGGGAGGCAAGGCTGGGGGGGCGGTGAGGGTTGTTGTTGTTTTTTTAAGACAGTCTTGTTTATGTAGTTCAGGCAGGTTTTGATCTCACTACATAGGCCAGGCTGGCTTCCAGCTTGTGACAATCCTCCTGCTTCAGCCTCTCTAGCGCTGGGATTACAGGCATTCCCGTCACACAGACCTTTAATTGTTGGATTTTTTAGATGCCAGTAATTAATTTGTAAACAAATACTGTCCAAATTGAATAAAATATATCCATTAATCCAGCCTCATACTAGTGAATTTGCAACATTTGTTTCAGACTTTCTAAATATGTTGAAATTATTTGAACAAATAAATTATTAAATTATTCATATATTTATATTTAAATTACATATTTATTTATATAGTTATATATTTATTAAATTATTTACATAAATTATTGAATAAATAAAAGTTGTTGAATAAATTGTTACCAAGAAAAAAATGCCTTACCATTTTTATTGAACATTCTCTCATTTAATCCTCACAACCCTAATGGATAGTTATTATTCTTCCTGTTTTATGGATAAGAAATTGAGATTAGGACAGTAAATTTTTAAGTAATTTAACCAGCATTCCAACATATGGTGTGTGTGTGTGTGTGTGTGTGTGTGTGTGTGTATAACCATAAGATCACAACCCTTGTGTGGCAAAACTAAGGCCAACCAGGAAAACAATGTAAATTTATAGATCTTCAAAAGCTGAACCAAATTCTGATGCAATGAAAGAGTGAGCATCAAAGAACTTGAAAGCATCAAATGAAGACAAGTTGTAGAGCAATCTATTTGCCCAGAGTTTTAAACTTCAATAATAATGTCCCAAGAACTCCAAGTGGTTCAAAGTCCTCAAGAGCCACCTCACACCATCCACTGTGTGATCTCTCAGGGTCAGACAGAGCAGATCTACCTTTTCCAGCTCACCCTTGAGAGAACTCAAGTGAATTTGTCATCTGCAGTGCCACTAACAAGGTGGCTGGTCAGGGCTGGACTGAGGTCAGGAGGCACTGACCCTGTGACATGCCATAGGCTGGAAACAAAGACAGGTTCAAGGGAAGTGTTTACATCTTCACAAAGTTTTAATCAGTCATAGTTATTAAGGAACTCTAAGACCCTGGAGTGATACCTGGACAATTTAGTGACTTAGTAAGGCCTTGTCTCAAAAAATAAAAATAAAACAAAATAAAGAAAGGGCTGGGGCTATAGCTCAATGCAAAGGCCCTGGGTTCAATCCACAGTACAAGAAGAGGAAAAAAAAAAAGATTCTGAGGCTGTTGAAATGTACTAATGTACCATCCAACACTGTGAAGTGCACAATGTTGGAGGCACTTCAGTGGCAGTGAGGCCCAGCCAAGAAGCCTGAGACTGCTTAGGACAGTTGTCTGGCCTCTCTGGGCGTTAGAGAGAATGTTACCTGTCCTGTCTGCCTTGGAAGGTGATCCTAAGGGCCAGATGAGATAAGGAAGAGAAAGTGCCTTGCAAATGTGATATTCTTCAGTTTTATTAACCTGCTAAAGATGTCCCTAAATGGCTCTCGGTTTCTCTGCTGGAGACAATCTCCTTGCTCTGTTTGCCTGTGGGCCTGACTCAGCACATACAAACTTCTCTACCCATTTGGAGTTGGATTAAGTCAGGTCAAAGGATACTGATTACACAGGCTCATCCAGGGAACCAGAGTAGGAATGTAAACACTTGGGTGAAGAAATGACCTCAGAGTTCATTCAGCTTCTCTATGTGTGCACAGTAAATTATCGTAATCCTTTAGCTAATTTTATTCTAAAAGGAGACGTGTTCAGAAAGTGGAAAAAGCAGAAAGGATCATGTTTTCTTTCCAAATTCTGAATATTCTATAAAAGAAGTGGAATGATGTAGCTGCACCCAAATAGCTGAGTTTCTGGTGTTAACCAGGTTTAAAGTCTGGGCACCTGATTTTTTCCAGATGATTCACATTTGAAAGGCAAAAATTCAAAATGTGCAACATTTTCCTTCCACTGAACAAATAATATAAATGTCTGTCTTTAGGTGACGGCTGGCAAAACACAGCATGATTAATCTGGGGACCTGCAGGAGTTCACCTTCAGTGACTTCACACTTACCACCTGTGTGATAAAAACACACCTGAAGCAGCTGTGAAATAAACCCAGGAAAAGAATTGCATCAGAATGAAATATTCCTTTTTTATGTGTTCTGAGTTGCAAAGAGCATAAAGGTTCTAACAAGAATGTACGAATTCAACATTTTTAAATGTATTATCAAAGCAGTAGATTGACATTAAAGAAAAATTTAAAATATCCCACAGATATTGTCATGATGAGAACATGGGCAAAAAGGCACGGATTTGAGATTTAGCTCAATTCACTGTTGACTTTGGAAGGTATACATACTTCTTTGAGCCTTTGCTTCCTTGTTACAAAATGAGTTCTGAAAATATAAATAATACAAGTGTCAATGTTCTGTAAAGGTGAGTTTTTATTCCCTGGTGCTCCTTTTATTTTTATCCAAGGGAAAAAATACGTACATACCTACATACATACAGATATACAGTCTCTTCTCCTAGTTTTTATTTATTGCATGCCTCACCTGTTTTGCTTTTTCTCTGGTTTCTGACTTTTCCATTCCTGACTCTCTGGGCAACCCTCAAGGGCATTTGCTTCTTATTCAAACTACGATTCTGTTTCTCTCTCTCAAATTCTCTGCTTCGCAGCTCATTGGCAAGGAGCTCCAGCCTACCTAATTACCTTTGTCAGCCTCTGTGAACGCCTTGCCAAAGGTGAAAGGTGCCTTATTTTTTAGGATAGGAAAGTGGATTTCAGGGGCCACCGGGGGCCACCAGGGAAGAAGTCACACTGCTTAGATGTAACAGAGCCACAACAAGAGACCAGTCCAGCTCTTACTCCAGGGCTTTCTCCACCAAAGCTCCAACCAGGAACCCTGTTTTTTGCTTGGGCTTTAGTTTGAAAGCACATAACTTAACACTCTCCTTTCCTGTTCAAAATTCTCATTGTTGAAACCATAATTCTATCTATCTATCTATCTATCTATCTATCTATCTATCTATCTCATCATGACTTCTATTTGTCAGTGGGCACCATGTGCCAGGTCCTGTGCCAAATGTGTCATACAAATAATGTCATTGAATGGACAAAATACTGTATTTGAATGGAATTTTATGGTTGAGGAGACTGAAATGCTGAGAGGGAAGTGACTTACCCAAATACATAGAGGTACAGGTTGAGTACCCCTAATAAAAACATCCCAAATCCAAAGTACTCTACAATCTGAAACTTTTTGAGCACTGACATAATGCCACAAGTGGAAAATTCCACCCTGCCCTCATGTGATACATCAAAATAAAAACACAGGTGCGCTAAAAACATCATATAAAATTACCTCCAAACTATGTGCAAGCAGTATACATGAAACATAAATGATTTTCATGTTTAGACTTGGTCCTATCCCCAAGATATCTCACTATGTATATGGAAATATTCCAACTCCCTCCTAAAAAATCCAGAATCTAAAATAAGTCTGGTCTGAAGCATTTCAGATAAGAGATACTTCACCTGCACTACACAGAAGAGCTGTGATTCTATAGCCAACTGGACTCAAAACCCTAATCCCAACCCCAACCCCAAACCCGGCCCTGACTCTAACCCTAATCTTACAAACCCCTCTGTATTTGCTGTTTTGAATGTTCCTACCAGGCCTGTCCAGCTCCCCTTGACTACCCTAGAGTGTCAGCCCGTCTTGCTGTCTTTCTCACAGCTTCAAATCTTACCTTCTCTTCCAGATATCCTCTTCAGATGGGTCAGCCAGGAGTTGAGAACATTCCTGTCTGAATGTGGTATTCTGGTGGCCACAGTAGTAAGGTAATCATTCATTCTTCTTTACTCTGCATCTTTCACTCAGCCATGCACTGGTACATTTGAGTTTGCCTCTGCTGGGCTTAAATCCTGTGTTCCATCAGCATCTCTGGTCAGCCTGCAGCTGCTTCACTTCTGTAGAAAAACGAGCAGCAGCCCAATGGGTATTTCCAGCAAACAACAGGTGCTTTTTATCTACAGAATCAGAGGAACTCATAATACGTATGGCTGTGAGACTCCCTGCCTCCAGACCCACCACAGGAGAGCCATGGTGGTTGTGGAGAAACCTGTGGCTATGAGGGGACCTGAAGCACTTCACCTTGAGAGCAAGTGGAGTAAGTGGGTATCCTCAGTTGTGAAAAACGATTCACTCAGAGGGTCACCAAGAATCACCTTAAAAAGTATGAGAAAGGGGCCGGGGATTTAGCTCAGTGGTTTCACCGCCTGCTACGTAAGCGCAAGGACCGGAGTTCGATCCCCAGTACCAAAAAAAAAAAAAGTATGAGAAGGGCTGTCGTGGGGAAGTGGAATTTGTCTTCTGTCATGTGTCCCATAAAGGGGAAGCAGGAACCATGTTGAAAAATGGGTGAATCACAAGGAAGAGCAGCTGTGCAAATCCTTCTTTGGAAAGAAGTGGCACCTACACTGTCAGGACTTTACCCCATGGGGCACTGGCATTTTCTACTCCTTGGAGCCATTCAGGTAGTTACCAAGCAGGGCTGTCACAGAGGGTCCACCCCAGGGACTCAGCTTCTCTGGCCTGGAGAGCAAGCTCTCCACCTGGCTCTTGACCTGGAGGGCAAGGCATATGGATGCCAAGGCTCAGCAGTGGCCTTAGAAGTGGAGAGGCTCCTCACTAGGAGCAAGCCAAGAGCACTAGGCTGTCCTGTCCTCAGGACTGGATGGTCAGTGGGAGGGGGTCCCTCTGCTGTGGCATAGCAGGCCGGTGGAGGGCAGAGAGCTCTGCTTTGTTGGAGAGCCAGGAAATGGCACCCCAAAATTAGAGCCACCATGGTTCTTGTGAGAGCTCTCCAGAGCTCTCTTCTCCAGCCTCTGCCTCTGGAGTAGATGTCCCTCAAAGACCTAAAGCTGAGCGAAGTGTTTCTATTCTTAAGTGTAAATGGGGGAGAGTAGTAGTCTTTTCCTTTAAGTCTTTCCTCAAATCTTACCTGAGAGGCCATCCCAGGTGTGCTTTTCCTATTATGACTTCATGTCTTCAGCCTTCCTGATCCCTTCCTGCCTTATTTTTCCCTATTGCACGTCTCACCTTCTAATGTATTGCTTAATTGGCTTACTAATTTTTGTCTGTCTGCCTACCTCCAACACCGGTGCCATAGGGCAGGGGTCTTGGCCTATTTTGTCCCCAGCCCCAAGTGTAAACCAAGAAATCATAAACAAGGCTCACAAGAGAAGCTAAGACAGTTTTATTTAGGTGCAGAAAAGATTTGCAAATTGGGGACACTGGCTCAGTGTCCACCAAGGTTAGGCAGGACCAAGGCTTTTAAAACAAAAAGAGCATGCTTAGGGAAAAGATAAGCAGAACTGAAGTGGGTTCAGCCGTTGGAAACTGGCGTCAACCAGAGCAGTCACAAATTTTTTAAATCCATTGAAATGTTGGGGCCAAGAGGCAACTGGCTAATGACATGCTTGTCAAACCTTGCAACATACTGTCATACTTTTTGAAAATTGCTATCTCTGTCAGATTCAGTCTTGATATGATGCCTACGTGGCAGTTTACTCAGATCAGAAAAATCTCCCTTCTTCAAAAAGGATGTTTGCTTTCTTTTTTGACCATTCTGCAGCCAAGTTGATTTTTTGTTATCCCTAGAACAAGACCAGGCATGTAAGAGGCACTCAATAAATATTTGTTGAATGAATGCATGAAAGATATATGTAAAGCATCTCACAGGATACCCAGCACCTTATCATTATTGCTGCGACTGCTGTTTGTTATGTGCGATTTGTGCAGATTCCTTAGTCTGTCTGGCCATTGTCTCTCCATCTGTAAAATGAGAAGAGAGAACCACTAGATGATCTCTGCACTTCCGTCACACTCTAAGACTCTTAGCACTCCCAAGTGCTGAGAATCTCCAATGCTCTTGCTCTGTCAACTGTGGAGATGCATAGATAGCTCTTCTATTTCTTTTGACTCTGAGGATCAGAATGGGATGCAGATGTGGGATCATGTCAAACCAATAGTTCCTGGATCGGTTTCCATTCAGATATTTATGTGTTTTATTGTAATTAACTTTGAGGTGTCCTTTCATAACCTTTTTATTGTTTTCAAGAGAAGTAATTTATTATCGTATGTGCATAATAAAAGCCATTTAATTTCTTGGTTAAGAATTTTCATAGAAATAAGTGGAGTTCAGAAAAAAGAAATTTGCAGGCCAAGAGCCCTGATTTGGCATTTGGACATGCAGTCCTTGGAGATGAAGGTCACACTGCCCTGCCCTCTATGGGGCCCTGCCCCTAGCCTTGGGCATCCTTTGTGGGAGTGGGGCACCCTTTAAGGGATCAGGTCAGCAGGGCTAAGCCATCTTCTCTCTGAAGCTCACTCTGGAGGAGGAAACCTGGAGCCCTCCGGAAGCCTCCCGGTGGCCTCTGTGGGAGCAGTTTCAGGAGCAAAGGCAGCTAGCTTCAAGCTCCCCCTATTCGCTGAGTGACTGGGATGGCCCAGGACAGGGCAGACAGACAGGTCTGGCAAGTTCCGTGGTTTTTGTACTCAGGATTACCTCACACATCCCAACCTGGTTTCCCCGCCCCCATTTGGTGGGGGCCAGCCCTCAGCCTCGACCTCCTTTTCCCCACATGCTGGGGGAGCCTCGGGCCAACATGGCTCTTCTCCTCGACAGCAGCTGAGACTGGAAGGCTCATCCCTCCGAGGCCATGGAAAGGGACAGCTGCTGGGTAAGTGTATCTGTGAGCCTGTGCTGGGGAGCAGGGACAGAGCCGGGAGGCAGGTAGGGCGCTGCCACCTGTGTGGCTGGGGTTTTGTGGGAAATTGAATGTGCCTTTTCCGGTTGGAAGCTACTTGGGATTGAGAGTTTTTGGCCTTGTTTTTATTTTGGCCCCTAGAAGGAGCCCCTGAGGGAGAATCTGATGGGGTTGGGGTCTGGACACACATCTCAGGGCTGCATGGCTGAATCCTGCTGTGTGGCTTCTGAGCACTCTGCCCAGGACATCTATGTTGTTAGGTGGATGACTCTGCTGTTAGCTTGTTGAGAATTTAATCAAACCTAATTATTGCTATTTGATAATTAAGAGCATTTTTACCTAATCTTCAAGGTTATCTTGTGTAACACATTAGCTAGATTCCTAAACCTTCCCAGGAAAATGTGGCTTTCTATGTGCATTGAAGATTTTCATGAGGATTTTTTCAACCACTCTTGATCACTTAGTTTTTGGCTTAATAAGGCTCATGTTTGGGCAGGGCTTCCTTATATCTAACCACACTTCCTTCTGCTGCAACCAAGATTCTTCTTCTCTTGGGGGTAGTAGAGAGCAGCTAGAAAGTAGCTCTGTGGACAAGCCAGTAATACACACGTGAAGGCTTCCCAAGGCCTTATTCAACTGTGCCTCTGCTTTCTTTTCTTGAGGAATTTCCCTCGGTTCTCTAACTTTTCCTTCAGTCTTGTTTTCTGCTCCATTCCGTATTGTCTATATTTGCTGATGTGATAAGAAATGGGACTCTGGGAAGAATGGGTCAACCCTAGATTTGAGAAAGATCAACTTATCCTACATTGTAGCCGATGGTTATCTTGTGGTCCATTCTGAGCCCCAGATGTGCTTCTCCAATCTTCACCATCATTTCTCCCACTATTCTTTCAGCCGCCTCTTGACTTTCTCCCCCTAGACCCCAGATCCCTCTGCTGGCCTTTTCTCTGGCCTTTCTTTCTCATATCTCCACCTCACCAAGGTAATTAGGCCTTGGGTCCCTGGAGCTCAATGGAGTCTGGTGAGCAGAAAGGGTGGTACACCAGGCAGAATGGAGTTTTGTCCAAAACTTGGGGAAGATGAATCCACAGTCACAGCTATGGTGTGTCCTGCTTTGTCGCTTATTGGGATCCTAAACTTGATGGTTCCTAAAGCAACCAGGTGGCCATGTGCATGTTGGAGGTGATGTTAGGGGTAGGGACAGGGTGATAGAGGTGCTGTCTGCCTAGGCAGCTCATCTCTCCAGAGTAAAAGACCAGCAACCAGGGAAGGTTGCTGGAGCAGCAGAGAACGGAGAATAGGCCTTTCACTTTTGATTGGAAAATGAGGACTCCCAAGTAACTTGTGAACTAAGTGTCAAAGATATGATAGATCCCAGGATCATTCTGGAAAAGAAATTTTCTGAACTTATCTTGGAGTGAAAGAAACAAACCATTTCATTCCTTTAAGGCTTTTAAATCTGCCACCTTATTTAGGGTGAAATGAACCTGGGGTGGAGGCAGGGAGAGCTATAGTTGGGCCTTCTAATCTTGTCTGCAAATGTCTTAAGATTGATCAAATAGGAGTGGGTTGGAAGAGACTGGTCATGTGAGGCCATGCCTTCTCCCCGAGGGTTTTATTGTAGAGAGAAGCATTGTGCTCTTTGTCTTTCAGCTCCAAAAATAGCAAGGAAGACTGGTCCATAGGCTTAGACCTGATAATGCTCCCATAGGAGGCACTGGGTTTTCAGAAGGATCTTGCAAGGGGGATCCCAGCTATGCAGGAGGTGAATGCATGAGTCGAGGCCAGCTTGGACAACTTAGCAAGACTGTCTCAAAAAGAAACAAACAGAAAAGCTGTGCTGTGGTGGACAGAGAACTGATCAAGTTTTGGGCAATTACTTAAGCTCCATGTACCTAGTTTCTTCATCTGTAACTGGAATAACAGCACTTACCTCAAGGAGTCTCAGAATAGTCTTCCACATGGCAAAGTGCTTCCAAAATAGCATCCAGCTTAGATAAAGATGCAGATATAGTTACAGTGTTAAGAATTATTGCCATCATCATCACTACCATCATTATCATCATCATCTAGGGACTAATCCTGGCTCCTAAATTTGGACAAATATTTTCTCTTCCCCATGCCTCAGTTTTCCCAGCTACCAAAGAAGGTTGGACAAATTGCTCTCTGAGATCCTTTTCTGGCTCCATGGCAGTCACTGGAATTAGAATCGACTGCAGGTGTGCATTTGTTCTTGCCAAATAGTGCATATTTTGTGCTTTTTCAAAATGAGTCATATTTTTTAATGCTGTGAGAAATGCAATACTTGTTAAAGCTAGACTGAATAGACCCATTGATAAAGCCACAATCCTTTGTAGAACAGATTTTCCTATACTGGGAATTCCTAAAATGGAGCTGATTCTAAATCAGCCCAAGACCACAGATACTCTGGATTAATGAGACCCAGGAATATCCAGGATGAGGCATCTTCCCCAAACCAGGCTAGGCAGGTTCCCAAGATGGCAGATGAGTAGACTCAGGTCTCTCTTCCTTGCCCCAGCCCCAAAGTGCAGACCCTCTGGAGTCACCACCTGAGATTTCTGCTTCACCTTTTCATTGGTGCTGAGCAGCCTTCCATCCGGTACTTCCTGCCACGCTTTCCTCTGCATTGTCCTCTATGACTTGACAAATGGGAGCATAAATGTGTGGGAGTGTGCGTATGGGACTGTAGGCTGGGTGCTGGGTGGGAAGGTAGACTGATGTAACAGTGGCCACTTAGTTTAAGTGTCTTGTTTTGCCAAAACAGCTTCCTCTTGGTATAGCAACAGTGAGGATGGACTGTGCTGGGGCAAGTGAGTAGGGTGGTAGTGGAGGTGGCACGAGGGAAGACACCACAGAACCCAGCTTGCCAGCTGAGCAGGAGGCCTGGGCAGCACCAGGTGGAGGCTGTTTCCTCTTCAAGGGAAACAATACCCAAGACAGCCCAGGGAGCCCCCGGGATGTGCCAGCCCGGGCTGTGTCACCACCACAGTATGGCAGAAAGGGAAGGCATAAATACTGAAAGATGGAGGCAGGAAATATTTGCTTGGCAATCGTGGGCACTCAAAAACTGAATGAAGCCATATGAACAGGAGACGCTTCGATGCTGATCCAACAGGGATGTCCTGGGCTCATTCATGTGTATAGAAGGCATCCTAAGCCAGAAGGAATGTTAGTGCTCAAGCAAGGAGGTCATTTTCAAGGTCTTTGTAGTAGCTTCTTATTTTGTTCAAATGAAATGTCACGTAAGAGGGCACTGTGTGAAACTAAAAAGCAAATCTTGTCTCTCTGAGGTAAGGGGAGGACTCAGAGCTCTGCCACAGCCTTTGCTGCTGATCTCCACAGCACCACAGTTCTGTGCAGCCCCCACTGGAAAATGGCTGATTGTCCAACCCTTTCATTTACACATGAAGGACCTGAGACCTAGAGAGGGATGTGATTGTCCCCAAATCAGCTGGCTGGCAACAGAGCCAAGATCCCTGTGCCTATGAGGTCTTACACCTCCTTAGTCTGACTCACAGTCCAATGGGGGTCCCATAGTGTACACAGGGAAGCTGGTGCTGGGTGCAAGGAAGTGCAGCTGCTAATCTGCCTGCTTCTGAGAGGGCCTGTTTGTGGAGTTTCTCCAGGTTCGAGAAGGAGAGTAGATGAAAGCCCCTGTTCCCAGCGGCACAGTGAAGCCTGGATCAGGCAGTGAAGAGGAGAAAGAAGCCACTCCAACCCCAGGCAGTCAGTACACTAGTGTCCCTGGTGGGGGTTGGGAAGTGCCTCTTCCTGCCTAGTCTTGAATTCTGGGGTTCCTGCCTGTGCCCATCTATTTGAAAGCCCTTGATACTCAAGGTGATTGGGAAAGAGGGAGGTCTCAGAGGTCTCAGTCTAAGGGTGGGAAGGGCAGAAAAACCAGGAGAGCACAGAGACTAAGAATGATGCCAGGGGCTCAGGCTTCTATTCCTGCCTATGTCCTCTACTGGCCTTTGTGACCTTGGGCCAGTGACAGGGCCTCTCTGAGACTCATTGCCTTATTTCTAGGATAAAATGCTTGGATTGGAGGGGTTCCTAAGTCCTTTCAGCTCTGATGACCTATAACATGCTCAGCCTGCCCCAGGGTGGTGGTTTTATGAAGCGGTGGCCTGAGGAGGGAGCTTGCCTGGGACCTGAAATTTCCCGAGGGGCCTGCCTCAGACTGTGAAGGTGTGTCATCACTGCTGTTGCCACCACCATGGGCATTCTTCAGGTAGGGTCCTTCTCACTGTTTTCCTGGGTCTCTGAGCAGCAACAATGCACCTCTTCTAGAGGCCAGGCTGAAGCCACTTATGATCTGGCTGTGACATCACTCAGCGTAGACAGGGGCCCCTCTCCTCTGTAACATCTCTGGCTAGGCCCACAGGAGACCCAGAGGAGGCCAAAGGCAGGACACCCTCAGGGTTCCTTAACTAACTTCCAGCCCACATTAGGTGAGGGCCAAAGGGGCAGAGCTGTGTGGGAAACCATAAAAATGTTCCACTCACCTGGGGCCACAGAATTGACCTGTGGGACCTGAGGTTTAGAGGACATTAGACTGGGAATGGGACTTGGCATGTTTTAGTCCCTGTTCTGCTGTAGGAGTGACCTGAGCAACTTTGGGCAAAGCATATAAATGTTTCAGGCTGCTACTTCCTAGTGTCCAGGAAATGCTTGAAATGAGCCTCAGAGTCAGGGGCTACTCTTCTCAGCTCTTTTCCTGGCCCACCTCTCACTGCCTTTCTGGGGATCCCTACCCGGCATCCTCCCATGCTGCCCCTGCCCCGTAATGCCTGAAGGCTCTAGGCATTCTTTGAATAGGATCCCCCAGGTGCTGCCAAAGCACAGCCAGGTGGCAGCAATGGCAGGCTGGGGTGAAGGCCTGTTTCATGGCACAGGAAGAGCATGGGGAACTCCCAAAAGATAACCCTAGAGGCCACCTTTGGGTAGCGGGGGAGGAGGAGGAGAGCCAGGAAAGAGTGACTGGCAAGGAAATAGCCCAGAGCCAGCCAGGTGCCTCTGCTCTGCCCTGTCCACCCACCCCTGCCTGGGCTGAGGAGCCTCTGGTCTGCCGTAAGGGTGTGGAGAGGTCAGTGCATAGCAAGGATTTCATCATCTGAATCCCATTCCTGGGTCTTGTGCTACTGGTAAAGGCCAGGATTTGGGAGGCCTTAGTTCTGGTCCTGGCTCTGTCCCTTGCACCTGGAGGCCTAGAACAAAAAGTCTCTTCTCTTCCCTGCTGTCACAGCATCTCCTCTTAGAGTCAGGGCAAGCCTCCAAGTGGGAGGATGGAATCTCAGCAAATGCTCTCCATGAGTTGGAAGGAAATGAGTTGGTGCTATAGCAGGTAAGACATCAGGAAGAACTTCCAGCAGGGTGGAGTGGCAGGCCATGGAATGCCTCAAGAGGGGTGGCTGTGGGATGTTCCATTCTGCTGGTCCCTGAGGATGGGGATGCTGACCATCCTGCCATGTTTGGGTTGAGGTTCAGAGTCAGGAGGTGGACTGGATGGCCTCACTGTGGCTGATGTGTCCCTTTGGTCTCGGGGCTGCCCTTCCAGCTGACATCTCCACAGTTCTTACTCAAATCTTGGAGTCCTGGGACTCTCCTCCTGTCCTAGTTTTAGGGACCCACCACTGTCCTCCTGCCTCCCCCAGCTCTGACAGCATAGTGCTCCCCTTACCAAGGCCAGGGCGGAAAGCTACTCTAATGCAGGGATGCCAGGTTCTTTTGGGACATGGCCCATTCTGGCTGCTCCTAGCTTCCCACCATACCAGCCCAACTTCCTCTCGGTTTAACTCCCTCCTCTGCTCCAACCTCACAAAATGCATCCCTATTTTCCCTCTGACCCCATGACCTTCTCAGCCCTTTCTCCTCCAGCCCTGGCTCCTTGGCTCCTGGCTCTCATGATGAAGTGACAGGGACGGTATCACAGGGTCACACTGAGATGGAGACAGCATGAGCACTTGACTGGGATTTAGAAGACTGTGTTAGAGTTCCTTAGTTTGGGGTAAAGTGTGAGTTTGGCCAACCGGTCTGTCTCTCTGAGCTCCAGCTGCTATTCCTGCCCAGCTTGCTCACTAGGTGCTTGTGGGAGTCAAACGAAATAATGGATGTAGACCTTTGCAAATGATGAACATTGAAGAGAGGAAGGAAATTCCTCTGGGCACTTGTGATACTGTTGGTCAAGACTCTACTTGTTCCTAGCAGGCCTGGTTAGATTCAAGCCCTGTCACTTCCCTGGCATGTTCTGAACCTCCTTGTACCTCAGGTTTGATAGCTGTAAAGTGGAGTTAACAATAGCAACTGCAAAGAGCTGTAATGAGGTTGAAATGGGATCAAGTAAAGTACCTTCTGGGATGTTATCCTTATTACTGTTAGACACACATTTGTAGACATGGTTTCATGTATAGTTCCCATTTATCTGGAGGAAGGAGGTAAGATTCGTCCCATTTTACATGTGTGGAAACAGGATCCGCATTAGGAATGGATGCAGTCATGTTCACACAGATCTTTCTATTTCAAGCCTGGTATTCTTAAACAAACAACAGCCTCCATCCAAGTCAATGTCGCCCAAAGCCTTGCTGAGTGACTGGTGTTCTGCATCTATCATCCATGACTACAATTCTGTGAAGCATGGTGACTAGCTAGACCTTACTGATAAGGAAGCTGAGATGTAACGAGGTGGAGGTGAGGTGATGTCACTTGCCCAGTGTCACACAGTTGGATTCCAGCGGAGTCCCTCCAACCCTGACTGCTGAAGCTGTAGGTCACTATTCTCCACCCAGTCCTGGCAGGTCACAAGGTCCCAACCACAGTGCACATCAGAAAGTACCCACAAGACCAAGATCTCTGTGGGAACCCCAGGCTCTCAGTGCTGACCTCACCTCTGCAAAGCCCCCTAGTCCCAGTTCTCTGGGACCTGAATGCAAGATGAGCACCTTGGGCACATGTTTTAAAGAGCAGACACCATGGGAGGGTGATTTAGCTCAGTGGTTCCACCTCCTGCCTCACAAGCACAAGGACCCGAATTCGATCCCCGTTACCAAAAAAAAAAAGAAGAAAAGATCAGACACCAGGGTCTCTCCTGACACAAGAGAAGCAGAAAACTCAGATGGAGTACTCACTGTATGGTTGTAGTAATCCAGCTCAGAGCATTAGCTTCCCCATCTGTAAAGTAGGCTTCAGGAGACCACAGACATAACATTTATTGGAAACTCTGAAGTGCCACATACAAGTGAGAGCTTCATGTTTTATTCCATGAAATGATAGGGATTCCCGCTGAGGTTAGGGAAGAATCACAGTGTGAATTTACAAAGACTGAGACCAAGTAGGTCAATGGAGGTACAATAATGCTAGGGTCCACTGCTAGGAAGCTCAGAGCCTTACATGGCAGGGCCTTGACCTTCTAAATAAAGGATCTCACTCTAATTTTTGTCCAATTCCCTCTTCTCTCCCCAAGATGAGCTCATCCCATGGTTGGTGCTGTGTGTGCCATGGCAAGGTGGCATGGAGCAGCCATTTCCTGGGTAACTTCTGTGTGGCAGGCACTGACAAGGGCTGTCCTAAGGAGTAATCTTATTTCACAGATAAAGAAACAGGCTTAAGAAGTTGAATGGCCCACGGTTGCACTGCTACCAGATGATAAGACCCAAGATTGGGGCCCTCCAAAGTCAGCTCTGTCATCTGACCTATTATCTCCTTCCACCACTCCTTGCTCCAAACCTCAGTCCTGTTCCACTCACAGCTGCCTGAGGATAGCATGTCTTTTTTTATTTTTTTTTTTTAATCTTGTCACTAGACAATGGTCACGAGAGGGTGACTGTGGTCCTGGGTCACTTGTATCAGGCATTCAGGACCCTAAACTCACTCAGATGTGTCCTGCTCAGTTGGCCAGAGCATCAGCACTCCTCAGTGTTTACCCACATCCACTAGTAGGAAATTCTCTAAGAGAGTCATTCATGTCTCTCCCTCTGGCAAGCTTTGTGTTGTCAGGAGGTCAAGATTTCTCCTTGAATTTTTTGCTCAGCCCCCAGAAAAATGAGGGCACTTCCCAACAAATTACTTCTGACTCCCAGAAGAGAGAGAAGATTTAAAAAGCAAAACCCAAAAGTTATGCTTGGTAGGGATGATGGTGCTGACTTGGACCAGATGTTCTAATGAGGAGGACTTAGAGCTGGTCTGCTTAGTAACAATGTTCAACATGTTTAAGCACCATGGTCCATGAAGGAAGGAAATAGAGGTGCAAGAAGTCCAGAGCCTTCTGTTTCCTTGGCACAAGACTGCAGCCTGAACTACTAGGTCCCTGTTGCCCTTTTCCATCATCCCTCCTAGGCAGCCAATCGTGCTCAGCAAACATTAGAATGAGGGTTAGATGTAGGCTTTGGACCACCTGCTCTGGGATCTCAGGAGGTAGCCAAACAAGCAGAGATGGTCAGAGGGGGTCAGAGAGACCTGTGTAAGGTGGGAGAGGGAGACCTAGACTGAGAGCAGCAAGCTGAGGGTGCTCAGGTGCTTCCCATGATCGTGGCTGCCCATTGGCTTCTTGTCTCAGACCTAAAGCACCCCCAAGCACAAGCTCTCCTGAAAGCAGCAATACTGGCTTTCTCTGGCTGCCTTCTCTATGCAGGCCTCCTTGGGGTTTCCCAGAGCCCCACTCTCTGTGTTCAAATCCTAACTCTGTTACTTTCTACCTCTGAAAAATTGGTCAAGTTGCTTCATCTCTATGTCCCTGTTTCCCCTTGTGCAAAATGGAAACAATAATGGTCCCTAGCTCATAAGTTGTTAAAAGGATGAAATGAGTAAATCTAGATAAAGCACTTAGAGGATATTATGTTGTCTTTGCACATAAATTAACACAGCAAATGTGCATTAATAAATTGCTCTACCTACAGATGGGCAAGGTTAAGGATCATGTCTGTGTGTGGTAGTCACACCACAGCCCACACATCTTCTTCTCTTCCTGCAACTTGTCATTCCAGCTTCCCTGATGGACTAGGGGTGAGCGTGTGTGTGCTTGGGTGTGTGTGTATACATGCGTGCACGTGTTCAGGGAATCTATGTTACTGAGAAAGGAGACTACAAGGCAGCCCAGGGTCTTCTTAAGCAGTACTTTTCACACTTGAAAAAGCTCAGGGTAAGAACAATATTTTATAATTTAATAAACATCCATGAAAGAAAAGGGTGGTAGAATGAAAAAAGGAAAAGGGGTGGTTCCTTCCCCCACAAGGGAG
Source organism: Heterocephalus glaber (assembly GCF_000247695.1). The sequence continues at coordinate 13,306,514 of NW_004624784.1, read as the reverse complement.
CCCGTTTCCTAGATACGAGGTGTCACAGTGAGTGTGCAGAGCAGCAGCTCCTTCTTTTGACTCATCCCCTGAGCAGCTACTCCCAGGTCTGGGCAGATGACTGTTTTGCTTTGGTCTCCTCTGAAATTCTGTGAGGGGGACTCTGAATGGGAGCATGGGACAAGTAGGCTCTTTGAGCTTTCATTCTATCCTTGGTTATGCTCTTCTTCTCACATACTTCCTTGTCCATCCCCGCAGTCACCTGCACCAGAGCATGTATTCTCAAGCTTAGCAGGGCCCACAGCCTAGGTGTCCTGGCAGGAAGAGCCTGAGGGATGCTCCTCATTCTGTTTGTAGAACACCTCCCCTGCACGGACACCTCCAGCCCAGGCCTCACCAGCAAGGACACCTCCAGCCCAAGCCTCACCAGCAAGGACACCTCCAGCCCAAGTCTCACCAGCAAGGACACCTCCAGCCCAGGCCTCACCAGCAAGGACACCTCCAGCCCAAGTGTCACCAGCAAGGACATCTTCAGCTCAGGCCTCTCCTGCAAGGACATCTCCAGCCCCAACTTCTTCCACCCGGAAATCACCTTCCAGGTCATCGTCTAGCAGGTCATCTGCCAAGTCAGCCTCCACAACATCCTCCCCGACAAAAGCATATCTTGTTAGAGCAACACCAGTTGCTGTCCCAATCCAAGCATCTCCTGCCAGGTCAGCAACAGCTGCCAGGACCACCAGGCAGAGGCTAGGTAAGGGGACTCTGCAGGGAGGGGCAGGAGAAATAGGGCAGCAGTCTATGGGCAAGGGGAAATCTCAGCTGGCACTCTGCTCCTTGTGCCCCTGGGACAATGATGTGGGGGGATGGTTGGGGTGGGCCCTGAGGGATTTAGTAAAAAGAAACTATTGCAGAAAAACCCCAAGAGAGTAGAAAATTAAGAGCAAAGGAGGAAGGGAGGTAGAAACCAGGACCAATGAAGCAGTGTGCGGAGAAGGAAAGGAGGGATTGGGACCAGGCAGGCATCTTCACCCCAACCTTCCAAACTCTAGATTGCCTGGTCCAGCCACTAGGAAGTCAGGAAGCCCAGTGGGCCTCAGAGCTCTGCCCTTAGGGAAGCTCTCTCCACTCCTTCTGGACATCAGGCTCCACCACAAAACACACAGGCCCGGCGGATACCTGATACCGAGGTTTGGGGCCCATCCCAGTCTTGCCTTCTTAAGGGTGGATGAGGCACTTTGGTGGGATGAGCTCTGGAATAGACTGCATTTGAATCCTAGCTCTGCCATTCAGTATCCTTGGGCAAGTTATTTCATTTCCATGAACCTTACTTTCTTCACCTATAAATGGGCCTAATAAGACTCAGCTCACAAGGATGCTGTGAGAATGAAGTAAAAGAACACATGCAGTGTTCTGGCTGGCTCAGAGGAGGAGCTCCATCAAAGGGTTGGTAGGTATCAGGCAGAGGCAGAGCCATATTCTAGGGCACAGAAGCCCTAATGGAGCCCTTTCGGGACTGTTTTCTTCTCCGTCCTCCACCACACCAGACTCCTCTCTAACTCTTACTCTCTCCTGCTGCCCTGCTTCCAGGTCTCGGCTTGCCCAAGTTCTCCTGGCAGGAAAGCAAGAAGCAGCTGCCACTCATTGGGTGCATCTTCCTCCTCATTGCCCTCGTGGTCTCACTCATCATTCTCTGTGAGTTGAATGGAGGGACTAGTGCTGGGTTCCAGTCATTGCTGGGTGAAATGGGGCCTGGGCATGGGGCGGTGCTGCAGGGACAAGGGACCCCATAGTCACCTGGCCACCATGTTCACACAGGGACACTCCTCCAAATAGCCACAGACGAGGGTGGGGCCAGGCCTCTTTGAGGTAGCCGAGTTAGGAGTATGGGATGCTCTAGGAACCACGACTTATGTCGCCCTGTAGTGCCTACTGTGCAACTTATGTGGGCAAGTGAGTTAGCTGTGCTGAGCTCAGCGTTTGCATCTACAGATGGAATAAAATCCATCCATCCATCCATTCAACTCACCATGCGCCCTATCAAATTTCATGTCAACCTCAGTGGAGTAAATGAGAGGAGTCTGGCACAAAATTTCACTCTAAAAATGCTTGTTATTAAAAAAACCCCATGAAACATTGATTGGAAAAAGTCTTTTGAGAATATTTGGTCAAAGGATACAGTCTTCAGTGTTCAGGAGTTCAGGCCATCTCAATCTCTCCTACTTTGGAAAACACACCTAGAATATTTGGCTCTCTGTTTGGCAGTGGACAAGGAGCCCAGCACAGTGGGGACCTCAGGATGGAACAAAAGTGAGCACACATCATACTGTCCTATCCTCCGAGATTACAGTCTCCTGGGGGACAGAAGTGGAAATCATTCAGGGAAAATTCATGTGAGTGTGACTGCAGGAAATAGGTGGCAGCTATATGGGGCAAGGTGCAAGAGCCAGATGTGGATCTGGAAGAAAGCAGGACAGTTATGAGATGGACTGGGCGTCTGGACAGCTACCAGAACTGTGAGCGCCAAGGTGGGCAAGGCCCACACTGGGGCAGAGAAAAGACCTGAGTAGTTAGGGGGAGAGTACACATTAGAGGACATGTGGAGCCACCTGGCTCAGTAAGTCCAGGCCACGCAGCAGAGATTTTCAAATGCCCGGCCGAGGAGTAAAGATCCTGTAGAAGCAGGAGCATGGTGTGGTGAAGGGCGGGGCAGATGAGTACCTGGAGACATCCGGAGGTGGCAGGCTGAAGGAGGAAGAGGGCTGTGTGGGAGGAGGCAGGGTGCTGGGAGAGCACAGCTTTGGCACCACACATTCCTGCCTACCATCCTGTCTCTGCTTCTGACTAGCTGCATGACTTCGGCAACTTAATTACTGTTCCAAGCCTCAGTTTCCCCACCTGTTGACTAGGCAGTGGAGTCACTGTCACGATGCACATAAAGACTTCTGCAGGGTGTCAGCTACATGGTCTTTCCTGTCCTACTCTTTCTCCCATCCCCAGCACAGGGCACCAGCTCCATAAGAGCAGTGGGAAATGACGAATAGAGAGGCCTGTGGCACCCAAGAACGGGGTCATTGCATGGAATTAAAGCTCCTGGCCTGGTTCCATGGCATTTCCTGAAGTCCCTGATGGCTCCTTTAGGAAGGCCTGGGACATCTTGGGCCAGGAGGTAGTGTGATCTTGCAGGTCTGTGAATAGCTGCATTGTGGGGTCAGGACTAGAGCCTAGCCTCCTAGTTCCAAGTACTGTGCTCTCTGATGCACCTCAAGGTGGCCCCTCTATGTGCAGCTTCAAGAGCATTCTGAGAAGGGAGAGACTGCCCAGGACTTTCCCAGAGGCTCAGGGTCCAGAGGGTGTGGGGAGAGGAGGACCAGGACACAGAGAGGAAGGGAAAGACCGAGAGACTAGGGAGATTTGGGTCTGGACCTGGAAGGAGCCGTCATACCAGGATGGCCTTCACCATGGTGACCAAGAGAATGGATGGAATGGATGGGGGAGAATGGAGAGTCAGAGCTGAGGAGTTAGCTGAGCCTGAGAGGTTGGGTGAGAAGTTAGAATCGGGGTTTTGGGGAGCATCCAAAGGGAAGTTTCTCCAGGCAATAGGGGTGACAGTTCCTGATTAGGAAAGAGATTGTTGTTAGAGACAAAGTAAATCATGAGGCTGATTTTCATATAGGTTTGTAAAGCTGTTTTCTTATATATTTGGGAATTGGCCACCTAGGGTTAGTTGCTGATTGAATGAGAAGACATTTAAAGCATAAAGACAAGTATGAGTTAAGAACTGAGCACAGGGACACTCCTTGTTTAAGGAGAGGAGGAGGAAGAAAATCTGGGAGCTCCTGAGGCTGGAAGGACTGTAGCCCTTAAAAAGACAGAATAAGTAGTGGCTGTGTACCTGTGACTATGAGGATAGAAATGTTTTTGCTGTGACCCTGTGAAGCACAAAGAGAGGAGATGCCAGAGGGGTTCTGAGAGGGGACTCAAGGATACCAGAGGAGGTGGTTCTCAGCTAGCTGGTAGGGGTAGGGGAGCTCCCACAATAGCCTCTCTCTCTCTCTCTCTCTCTCTCTCTCTCTCTCTCTCTCTCTCTCTCTCTCAGTGGCTGGCTGCTAGACTCTGCCTGGGGCTGCCCTGTTTACAGGAGCTTTCTGGAACATTCTGGAATATTCCTGAGCAGCCTTTCTCTCCATACAGATGGGGGACGAGAGCCCCAGAGTCCAAGAGGGATTGCAGGTCGGTGTCTCAGAACCCCCAGGGCCTTGGGCTACTTAGTATCTTGTCCTGGGGCTGGGGGTGACCCAGCTGCCTGCTTCTTCTTTTTTTTTCTTTCCAGTCTTCTTCTGGCAAGGCCACACAGGGATCAAGTATAAGGAGGCAGTAGAGAGCTGCCCCATACATGCCGTTCGCTGTGATGGGGTGCTGGACTGCAAGCTGCGGAGTGATGAGCTAGGCTGTGGTAAGGAGGCCAGCATGGGTGAGCATGTGTGTGTGTGTGTGTGTGTGTGTGTGTGTGTCCATGCAGGCATGTACAAGTGCTAGCATACATGTGTGTGTGCATTCTGGTGACTACAAACTGTGGTACAAACTGTATGACAAGAAGTGGTGGACAAACAATCAGAAGATCAGGATTCTAGTTTCAGTAGATATAGGGTTGAAACCTGGCTTTGAGTGCTTTGTGACTTGGGTAAGTCACTTGCATCATTTGTCTTTCCCTGGGCTTCAGTTTCCTATTTTGTAAAACGAGTGTATTGGACAAGTTTAGTGGCTCTCAAAATCTGACAACTTTCAAATGGCAAACTGAGCAAAGCAGATCAGCTCTGACTGGAGCCCCATCTCGGGCCCTTCCTCTTTGGCTAGCAGGTGAGCTCCGACTTCAAGTCTTAGATCAGTACTAAGATCTCTCTGAGCTCTAGTCCTCAGTGGTTTGTGCATGCACAATGAGCTGTGGGGTGTGTGCAGCCCTGCTATGAGGTGTGCGTGCATGTGTGTGCATGTGCATGTGCATGTGCATGGGAGAGTCCCATCATTTCACCTCTGCATTTACATGTACCTTTGTCCACAACTTCATCCATTTGTGACCGACCTTGCTCTGTGGGGACTCAGTGACACACTAGATCTGTTTTCCCTGTCACTGTCTCCTTTGGGCATGGGAGCGGCCCTCTCAGAATGACAGCTCCTGTCTGTGCTTGCCCCTTCTCCCAGGGAGAGCTGGATGGAGAGCTCTCGCCCTGCCTCAGCCCTTTGCCTTGGCTCTGCCCTTACTTTGAACCTCTGGCTACTGCTACTCTGGTCAACCTCCTGGGTTTTCCCTGGGCCTCAGTGATGAATCCCAGCACAGGAGCTTCTTCAGCTCATCCCTCAAGAGCTCGAAGGCTTCTGGGTACTGAGGACCTGCTCTGCCTTTTATGCCCTGCAGTGAGGTTTGACTGGGACAAATCTCTGCTTAAAGTCTACTCTGGATCCTCCCATGAGTGGCTTCCAATCTGCAGCAGCAGCTGGAATGACTCTGACTCTCAGAAGACCTGCCAGCAGCTGGGGTTTGAGAGGTAAGCCTCCTGAGAGTCCCTGCTTTGGGGTGCTATAGGCACTTCACGGGCTGTCACAGGCATATTGCTGACACCTCCTAGTGTTACAAAAGCCCTAGGGACCAGGGCTGATCTTACCAGCTCAGGACACCCTGGGATACTATGAGTGTGGGGCAAGCTGTTTTCCTGAGGTCTAGGTAATTCTTATAGAGCTGTAATCATATCAGCCTCCTCTACTGTTCTTTGCATCGAAGCATTCCTGGGTCTATTACCACATTGAGTGGCTACAGGAGCGGCCCTGTGAAGGTGATGGGCATTTAGGCAGGATCTGTCTTCTGACATCTGGGAACTAAAAGCTCAGGTTATGCAAAGCCCTTCTGTGGACTTTGAGCCATGGCGGTTGTGGCTTGGGCTAGAATTCATCAAATGAGAAATGAGACAGGGCAGGTGTGGCTTTGCCATGTCCTAAGAAGTTTTAGCTGTAAAGATTTTCAACCAAGCAGCCAATGGGTACCCTATAGAAAAAGCACCTGGAAAACTAGATTCGGGGACTAGGACTCAGAGCTAGTTCTCTGCCCCCTCCTCAGCCTGAGTCCTGGTCCCTAACATGAAATCTGAATGATCCAGATAGAAGACTATGGACATCTTTCCTATAATTTGTGTGAGCTCATGTAAGTGTGAACCCCTTGGGCACTTGGTTCTTTGTCATTTATTCGAAGTACATTCATTAAATTTTCATGAGGTGCCAGAGACTACATGCCACCCAGGCACAGAGGAGTAAGATGAGATCCCATACTTGAAGACCCTCTAGTATGGTATAGGGAAAGGAGGCTTACTCCAACAACGCCACGCAAAGAATGTATATGAAGCACCATGGGCATATGGTGGAGAGCAAGCCTAACTGCACTTGGAGGAAAGAGCAGAAGATAGAAAAGTAAAAGCAGAAGGTAAAACTTGCTGAGCAAACACTTAAGGTGATTCACAGGCACACTGCATTCTGAGAGTCACCACGGTGCTTGGCAAAGGTTCTCAAACTTTAACGTGCAGATTCAGATTTGGATTCAGTAGGTCTGGAGTGACACTGATGTCTCTGGTCTGTGGATGACAGTTTGATTAGAAAAAGGCTAGATTGCTGTTTCTCAAACTTAAGCATGAGTTGAAATTGCCCAGAGAGCCTGTTAAAAGATAGGCTGCTGGACACAGCCACCAGAGCTTCCGATTTTGCAGGTCTGGAGTAGGGCTCAAGAATGTGCATCTCTAACAACTTCCCAGGTGATACGGATGCTGCTGGTCCAGGAGGACCACACTGTGAGAAATATCAGGCTAATATATAGAGCCAGTGGGGGATAGGGACAGAATATGAGGATGAGGCCAGATCCATCCCCTGTATTAGGTCTTGACTGCTACCCAGTAGCGTGGCCACGATACAGACCATTATAGCCCAGTCTTTATCTTCAGGGCTCCAACCAGAGGGGAGCTTTAATACTAGCTTTAATACTTGGGGTGCTGTCTCCATCAGGCTCATTCTTCTTCCCCCTCCTCTCACAGTGCTTACCGGACAGCTGAGGTGGCTCACAGGGATTTTTCCAGCAGCTTCTCAATCTCTGAATACAACTCCACCATCCAGGAAAGCCTCCACAGGTACAGTGGGGCAAACCAGGCTTCCTGTGTGTGAGCAGGGAAAGGGGGCTAGAAGGCGGGGCTTTGAGCCAGAGAGACCCTCTCCCTGGCCTTTCTGGTATATGTGCTGCCGAAGCAAGCACAACCCTGGCCTTTGTGGACCCAGGCTCCAGAAGAGCATCACGAATACTCTGGGGCCCCTCAGAAATGGTCCTTGTTCAGCACGATGCCTCCTGGCTTAAAAGTGATATTTGAGGCTTGGGGTAGAAGGCACCTGGAGATCGGTGGGTCAGGGACTGAGAGGCCCATTTGAGAAGCATTGGCTTCCTCCTGGACCCTTCTTGGGTCTCCTCCTAGGCTTTCTGTCTTCTGCCATCTTTGCACTGCAGCCCTACTAAGGGTTAGGTTGGAGGGTGCTCCACCAGTTAGCACTGCTCACTTGGCAGAGGAAAAGAAGGAGAAAGGCTCTGTGAAAGGAAGTGGTGTGAATGGATAGGAATGAGGTGGTAAGCGAGCAGGATCCAGTCAGGAAGGCTCTTTGGAGGAGGTAGCAAAAGTGCCCTTTTCCCACCCACCATGTCTTCTCCTGCAGGTCTGAATGCCCTTCCCAGCGGTACGTCTCTCTCCAGTGTTCCCGTAAGATGTTCATTTTCTTTCTTAGACTGTGGCCTGTGTGGGTTGGGAGTCAGGGGACAGGGGAATGGGCCCTTCCAAGAAAGGTGCTGACCCTGGGGACCCAAGACAAGAAGCTGGGCCCAGTCAGAAGGTCTACTGTGAGGTGCTGGGGCACCCAGGGTACTGTTTTCCCTCTTAACTCTCATGGGAGCTTAGTCAGCAGCCCCTCTCTTGCCAACAATGCCACTTGAGGCCCCTGCACTCTGGGCAGGGGCCAAGGGTTGGGCAGGAGAGCAGCTGGGGACCAGCTGAAAGCTTGGCACCAGCAAATGAAGAACTGGATGCACTGATACTGTGTACACTGTATCAGGAAGGCAATGCACCCATCTCTTTACAAACATGCTTGCACTCATGCCTACACCAACCCCACAAGGCAAGTGCTATTACTGTTTACTTACTGAAAAGAGATCAAAATGTTTACCTTGCCTAAGGTCAGACTAACTACTAGTAGTTGAGGAGCTGGTATCTGACTTGAGGTCTGACCCCAGAGCCCAGGCTGTGAACTGTGCCACATAGTTTGTGTTCTCAGTGACAACTGGAGATGGAGTACCCACTCTTCAGGGAACTGCTGGCTCCTCGGTATTCCCGTGAAAGGAGAAACACACACACACACACACACACACACACACCCCTGAACAAACCTCCCTTGTCCATGACTGTAGGGGGCAACTCGCTCCAGAATGCGCTTTTAGATGAAAGGTTCTCGGCAGCACTCGGTGGCCCTTCCTGGCACCATGTAGGCACAAATCCACCAATGTTTCATGAGGAGTTTATTTCTCCCTTGTTTTGAAATGATAGACATTCCCATCACAATGCTTATTAATCCAGGGTCATGTTAGGATCTATCTGCTTTCCTGAGTCCCTGATGATAGCCCTGGGATTCCTCTCAGAACTACAATGCCTGCTGGCTCAGTGCTGAAGCATGGGGCAGGTATAAGTATTTGTCAAATTAGTGAAAGAATGAATAAATGGGAGGAAAGAGGAACCGGTCTAGGGTCAGACTTCCTACTGGAATAAAGCCAGAAAGCTAGCCCACCCTGTGACATTTCTGCTTGGGCCGGAAACATCTGCGCTGCTTTAGACTAACTGAGCAAAGAGACATCTGGTGGGTGCCCTTCAGGACAGGGCTGCCCAGTCTGCCCTGGGCTCAGGGAGCATGGCCAAGAGTCTGAGAGAAGCAGGGTTCACGATTTGTCTCTTCCACTTCCCCAGACTGTGGACTGAGAGCCATGACTGGGAGGATCGTGGGAGGGGTGCTGACCTCAGGGAGCAAGTGGCCCTGGCAAGTGAGTCTGCACTACGGCACCACCCACATCTGCGGGGGCACACTCATCGACCCCCAGTGGGTGCTCACCGCTGCCCACTGCTTCTTTGTGTGAGTGACCTGGGGCCCTGTGAGTCAATGCTGCTTGGGACCAGGGATCCCCAGGAAGGGCAGACAGACCTCTCAGTGGAAGAGGACTTTGGTGTGATCCCAGTTCCTGTGGAGTAGGCAACCCTGGTGCTGCTTGGGTGACCACTCCAGAGTCAGAATTTGCAGTCATTACTTGATCTTGGGAGTGTGAATTAGGGTACTTGCTCTGAGCTGGCCCCAAGGATGAGAAAATGCCACTCACAGCTCCCAGGGAGAGTGAGGTAGGTAGGCAGAGGGACTTCAGATCCTGCTGCTGAAGAGCCCTGAAGAGTCTTTGAGCTTGTTGCTGCCTCCTCCAATAGAAACTTACAGCAGAGGAGCCCAAGAAACCAGGAATGCTGTCGCTGGATTTGAGGAATGGGGACTGAAGGGCATCGGTGTAGTTGGCTCTTGACATTCCCCAGCCAGCCCTGTCCCTTTGGGAGTCCATAGCCCAGGCCTCAGGAGCACTGGCTTCCCAAGTAATGAGTCTTCAGCAGGTCACTTTGCTCTGACCCAATCTCTGACTTCTGAGGGTCCTACGGCTCCCACTGTATTTGGCCCTTGGTGGTATGCCGATGAGATTGCAGGGGTTGAGCACCACACAGAGGTTTCATTCATCCCTTCCCCTTTCTCACTGTAAGGTGCACAGCAGCCAGCTCAGAGCAGTTTTGTGGGGGCATGGGGGAATTGTTTTGAAGATAGAGGGCTCCCTCCATAGGTCATTTCATCCATTCTGCTGTTGGTGCTCCTGCTGCAACTCCCTATGCCTTTCAGGTGCTGCCTGTGAACTCTGCCAGGATGGTAAATGGACCTTGTATTGGCTTTTGCAGGACTCGGGAGAAGATGCTGGAGGGCTGGAAGGTGTATGTAGGCACCAACAACCTGAAGCAGCTGCCTGAGGCAGCCTCCATCGCCCAGATCATTATCAATAGCAATTACACCGATGAGCAGGATGACTATGACATTGCCCTCATGAGGCTCTCCAAGCCCTTGACCCTATCCAGTAAGCAAATTGGGGCCCCCTCTCTCTTCTCTGGTATCATCAGCAGCCCTTGGACTTGGCAATGCCCTGTTGACCCACCTCAGGGCCCCAGAGTATCAGCATAGTAAAAGTCAAAGACCTTTAGAGATTCTTAAATGGAACACTTCTATTTTACAATTGAGGAAACGGAGGCCTAACGATTAGAAATAAGTTTGCCCCAAATGACACATCTCATGTTACAAATTGATGTCAGAGCCAGGGCTTGGATACTGCTTTTAATCAGTATAAATACACTGATCCCCACCGCCATAGTAGCTTAGCACTTAACAGACACCAGAGACTGTGATAGACGTTTGACAAATATGATTGACTTACTCTTCACAATCAACCTTATGGAGCATGTCCTATTATTATTAGCTTCATTTGGCATATGAGGAAGTGGAACTTTAGAAAGAAATAATTACCTGAGGCCATGAGCGATAGGTGGCAGGTCCAGGATGGGATCCAGGTTAATCTGATTTCCAACCAATGCTCTTCCCACTTGCCTCTGGACTGGCCAATTGTATACACTGCAATGAAGAAGTGAACCAAGTACATATTCAATTAACTAACTACTCCAAAGTTGGAGTGAATGAGGCTATTCCATGATAATACTGGGGAAGTTCTCAGATCACTGTACCAAAGAAGGCTGCGTTCATTCATTCACTCATGTACTCACTCATCAAATACCACTTCTGTGGCTGTAATGGCAAATAGAACAAAATGAATAATATACACCTAGAAAACTGAAAGAGGCCAATGATGGCATGCTGGGGAGCTGGGAGAGTTGTGGAGGCATAGATGGGGCCCCTGAATCATTCTTGGCAGGGTGAGGGAGGCTTCCCCAGAGAGGATAGCTAAGGTGGGTTCTGAAAGAACTAGTGAAGGCAGGTAAAAGGGAGGGAAGGTCAGGAGGGACCCTGAAGAATGGAGTTAGGCAACGTTGCATGCTTCAGAGGATCAGGAAGCCTTGGAGGACTCTCTGGTTAGTCCTGCCTTCCCTGTGTTCTAAGCCTATGAGCTTGTGTTTCCTGGCACATTCATTTTGGAGGTGGTGTTTGTCACGTGTCATACAGTTAGCTCATCTGAGTTGAGTGAGGAGGAGGATCCCTGGCAGAGCTGGATGGCTGGCCCACAACTTCATCTACCAGAGGCCCCACCAATAAGCCACTCCTACTCAAGCCACGCCTTCTGCCCCTCCAGCCCTGTCTGGGGAGCCAGGGGCTAAGCAGGGGAAAGGGTACCTGGTGCCTCCTGCCCTGCCACTTACGCACACATACAAGGGGACAGTCTGTAGCACCAGACAGGCCTTCAACCTACAAAACTCAAATTACATTTGGCTAAACATCTGAGTCTTACGTCTCATTCTCCCTTGGGTTCTTAATGTTATTGGAATCCCAAAATAAATCAAGTAATTTCTAAAGCCAGTGAAAGCTATTATAATATCTCATAAGCTTTTCAGATGGTGGCAGTCCCTCTTCAGGCTCTGAATAGGAAGCAGACCCTTAGTCTGAGAATTGCAGATGAAATCCTGTGATCAGATCATTTGTCCTAACTTTTGGTTTACAAATCAGGGCAAATTTTTCTTAAACTGAGTTGGCAGGCCAAACACCTTGAAGTCACAATACTTTCTGAGAAAACTTGTGAAAACTCACTGATAAATTTAATTCATCTATAAAAACAAGTGGAATATATAACAATGGGACATACAATAATGTTACACATTTGAAAGATTTTATATATTAAAAATGAGCATAGAAAAGAATGTTCTGCAGTTTTGTTAATAATTTATGTTATCCCTTCATTGATTTGTGTATTTACTCTTTAGCAGACAATATGTGGTAGACAACATTTAAAGCCCAATTTGTGAGAAAAGACTTTAATATTCATTCATTCTTCCCTCCCTCCTTTCTTTCCTTTCTCTCTGACTCTGTCTTTAAATGTTCAGTGAGCACTTAATATGGGTCAGGCACTATTCTAGGATGCTTCAGGTAAACATAACAAATGACTGAGAAAACTGGAAAATTCTATCTAATAATATTTTCTTGCAAATGAATTGCAGTGGTCAGTGCCTTAGTCCATCTTGGGGCACCAGGCTACAGAGGGTGCCTATGAAGCATTATTCGACAGCACCTTCAAAATACTGCTGAGTGCGAGAGCAAGTTAGCATGGCTTTGTAATCTGTGACTCCAAGAATGTGCTTTTCCTGCTTGGAGAGGTTTCTCACTCTGTGCCAAGTAAACATTTGGAGAGACAGCCGTGGGCTCTGGCCAGTCAGCTGGTGTCCTCCCAGATCAGCCTGTGCACACTGTGAGACGCCATGGCCCTAACATCTTGGACTGAGCTTGCTGCTCTCCCTTAGTCTGAGATAAAGGCATGGAAGAGGCCTAGCCAGTGTAGTGACTGTAGGTGGGGAGAGACCTTCAGCTGCTCAGTATCATTTTGGCCTAAGAAAGCTTCCAGGGCTATGGACCTGCCTACATGGCCACCACTGAAATCAGAATGGCTTTGAGGAGTTTAGCAGCACCCAACAACTGGTAGTTTTAGATAAAGTGATTGAGTTTCTTGCCTGGTC
>NW_004624784.1:13270732-13290396 GCF_000247695.1 Heterocephalus glaber | reverse complement strand
GTAAGGAGGCCAGCATGGGTGAGCATGTGTGTGTGTGTGTGTGTGTGTGTGTGTGTGTGTGTCCATGCAGGCATGTACAAGTGCTAGCATACATGTGTGTGTGCATTCTGGTGACTACAAACTGTGGTACAAACTGTATGACAAGAAGTGGTGGACAAACAATCAGAAGATCAGGATTCTAGTTTCAGTAGATATAGGGTTGAAACCTGGCTTTGAGTGCTTTGTGACTTGGGTAAGTCACTTGCATCATTTGTCTTTCCCTGGGCTTCAGTTTCCTATTTTGTAAAACGAGTGTATTGGACAAGTTTAGTGGCTCTCAAAATCTGACAACTTTCAAATGGCAAACTGAGCAAAGCAGATCAGCTCTGACTGGAGCCCCATCTCGGGCCCTTCCTCTTTGGCTAGCAGGTGAGCTCCGACTTCAAGTCTTAGATCAGTACTAAGATCTCTCTGAGCTCTAGTCCTCAGTGGTTTGTGCATGCACAATGAGCTGTGGGGTGTGTGCAGCCCTGCTATGAGGTGTGCGTGCATGTGTGTGCATGTGCATGTGCATGTGCATGGGAGAGTCCCATCATTTCACCTCTGCATTTACATGTACCTTTGTCCACAACTTCATCCATTTGTGACCGACCTTGCTCTGTGGGGACTCAGTGACACACTAGATCTGTTTTCCCTGTCACTGTCTCCTTTGGGCATGGGAGCGGCCCTCTCAGAATGACAGCTCCTGTCTGTGCTTGCCCCTTCTCCCAGGGAGAGCTGGATGGAGAGCTCTCGCCCTGCCTCAGCCCTTTGCCTTGGCTCTGCCCTTACTTTGAACCTCTGGCTACTGCTACTCTGGTCAACCTCCTGGGTTTTCCCTGGGCCTCAGTGATGAATCCCAGCACAGGAGCTTCTTCAGCTCATCCCTCAAGAGCTCGAAGGCTTCTGGGTACTGAGGACCTGCTCTGCCTTTTATGCCCTGCAGTGAGGTTTGACTGGGACAAATCTCTGCTTAAAGTCTACTCTGGATCCTCCCATGAGTGGCTTCCAATCTGCAGCAGCAGCTGGAATGACTCTGACTCTCAGAAGACCTGCCAGCAGCTGGGGTTTGAGAGGTAAGCCTCCTGAGAGTCCCTGCTTTGGGGTGCTATAGGCACTTCACGGGCTGTCACAGGCATATTGCTGACACCTCCTAGTGTTACAAAAGCCCTAGGGACCAGGGCTGATCTTACCAGCTCAGGACACCCTGGGATACTATGAGTGTGGGGCAAGCTGTTTTCCTGAGGTCTAGGTAATTCTTATAGAGCTGTAATCATATCAGCCTCCTCTACTGTTCTTTGCATCGAAGCATTCCTGGGTCTATTACCACATTGAGTGGCTACAGGAGCGGCCCTGTGAAGGTGATGGGCATTTAGGCAGGATCTGTCTTCTGACATCTGGGAACTAAAAGCTCAGGTTATGCAAAGCCCTTCTGTGGACTTTGAGCCATGGCGGTTGTGGCTTGGGCTAGAATTCATCAAATGAGAAATGAGACAGGGCAGGTGTGGCTTGGCCATGTCCTAAGAAGTTTTAGCTGTAAAGATTTTCAACCAAGCAGCCAATGGGTACCCTATAGAAAAAGCACCTGGAAAACTAGATTCGGGGACTAGGACTCAGAGCTAGTTCTCTGCCCCCTCCTCAGCCTGAGTCCTGGTCCCTAACATGAAATCTGAATGATCCAGATAGAAGACTATGGACATCTTTCCTATAATTTGTGTGAGCTCATGTAAGTGTGAACCCCTTGGGCACTTGGTTCTTTGTCATTTATTCGAAGTACATTCATTAAATTTTCATGAGGTGCCAGAGACTACATGCCACCCAGGCACAGAGGAGTAAGATGAGATCCCATACTTGAAGACCCTCTAGTATGGTATAGGGAAAGGAGGCTTACTCCAACAACGCCACGCAAAGAATGTATATGAAGCACCATGGGCATATGGTGGAGAGCAAGCCTAACTGCACTTGGAGGAAAGAGCAGAAGATAGAAAAGTAAAAGCAGAAGGTAAAACTTGCTGAGCAAACACTTAAGGTGATTCACAGGCACACTGCATTCTGAGAGTCACCACGGTGCTTGGCAAAGGTTCTCAAACTTTAACGTGCAGATTCAGATTTGGATTCAGTAGGTCTGGAGTGACACTGATGTCTCTGGTCTGTGGATGACAGTTTGATTAGAAAAAGGCTAGATTGCTGTTTCTCAAACTTAAGCATGAGTTGAAATTGCCCAGAGAGCCTGTTAAAAGATAGGCTGCTGGACACAGCCACCAGAGCTTCCGATTTTGCAGGTCTGGAGTAGGGCTCAAGAATGTGCATCTCTAACAACTTCCCAGGTGATACGGATGCTGCTGGTCCAGGAGGACCACACTGTGAGAAATATCAGGCTAATATATAGAGCCAGTGGGGGATAGGGACAGAATATGAGGATGAGGCCAGATCCATCCCCTGTATTAGGTCTTGACTGCTACCCAGTAGCGTGGCCACGATACAGACCATTATAGCCCAGTCTTTATCTTCAGGGCTCCAACCAGAGGGGAGCTTTAATACTAGCTTTAATACTTGGGGTGCTGTCTCCATCAGGCTCATTCTTCTTCCCCCTCCTCTCACAGTGCTTACCGGACAGCTGAGGTGGCTCACAGGGATTTTTCCAGCAGCTTCTCAATCTCTGAATACAACTCCACCATCCAGGAAAGCCTCCACAGGTACAGTGGGGCAAACCAGGCTTCCTGTGTGTGAGCAGGGAAAGGGGGCTAGAAGGCGGGGCTTTGAGCCAGAGAGACCCTCTCCCTGGCCTTTCTGGTATATGTGCTGCCGAAGCAAGCACAACCCTGGCCTTTGTGGACCCAGGCTCCAGAAGAGCATCACGAATACTCTGGGGCCCCTCAGAAATGGTCCTTGTTCAGCACGATGCCTCCTGGCTTAAAAGTGATATTTGAGGCTTGGGGTAGAAGGCACCTGGAGATCGGTGGGTCAGGGACTGAGAGGCCCATTTGAGAAGCATTGGCTTCCTCCTGGACCCTTCTTGGGTCTCCTCCTAGGCTTTCTGTCTTCTGCCATCTTTGCACTGCAGCCCTACTAAGGGTTAGGTTGGAGGGTGCTCCACCAGTTAGCACTGCTCACTTGGCAGAGGAAAAGAAGGAGAAAGGCTCTGTGAAAGGAAGTGGTGTGAATGGATAGGAATGAGGTGGTAAGCGAGCAGGATCCAGTCAGGAAGGCTCTTTGGAGGAGGTAGCAAAAGTGCCCTTTTCCCACCCACCATGTCTTCTCCTGCAGGTCTGAATGCCCTTCCCAGCGGTACGTCTCTCTCCAGTGTTCCCGTAAGATGTTCATTTTCTTTCTTAGACTGTGGCCTGTGTGGGTTGGGAGTCAGGGGACAGGGGAATGGGCCCTTCCAAGAAAGGTGCTGACCCTGGGGACCCAAGACAAGAAGCTGGGCCCAGTCAGAAGGTCTACTGTGAGGTGCTGGGGCACCCAGGGTACTGTTTTCCCTCTTAACTCTCATGGGAGCTTAGTCAGCAGCCCCTCTCTTGCCAACAATGCCACTTGAGGCCCCTGCACTCTGGGCAGGGGCCAAGGGTTGGGCAGGAGAGCAGCTGGGGACCAGCTGAAAGCTTGGCACCAGCAAATGAAGAACTGGATGCACTGATACTGTGTACACTGTATCAGGAAGGCAATGCACCCATCTCTTTACAAACATGCTTGCACTCATGCCTACACCAACCCCACAAGGCAAGTGCTATTACTGTTTACTTACTGAAAAGAGATCAAAATGTTTACCTTGCCTAAGGTCAGACTAACTACTAGTAGTTGAGGAGCTGGTATCTGACTTGAGGTCTGACCCCAGAGCCCAGGCTGTGAACTGTGCCACATAGTTTGTGTTCTCAGTGACAACTGGAGATGGAGTACCCACTCTTCAGGGAACTGCTGGCTCCTCGGTATTCCCGTGAAAGGAGAAACACACACACACACACACACACACACACACCCCTGAACAAACCTCCCTTGTCCATGACTGTAGGGGGCAACTCGCTCCAGAATGCGCTTTTAGATGAAAGGTTCTCGGCAGCACTCGGTGGCCCTTCCTGGCACCATGTAGGCACAAATCCACCAATGTTTCATGAGGAGTTTATTTCTCCCTTGTTTTGAAATGATAGACATTCCCATCACAATGCTTATTAATCCAGGGTCATGTTAGGATCTATCTGCTTTCCTGAGTCCCTGATGATAGCCCTGGGATTCCTCTCAGAACTACAATGCCTGCTGGCTCAGTGCTGAAGCATGGGGCAGGTATAAGTATTTGTCAAATTAGTGAAAGAATGAATAAATGGGAGGAAAGAGGAACCGGTCTAGGGTCAGACTTCCTACTGGAATAAAGCCAGAAAGCTAGCCCACCCTGTGACATTTCTGCTTGGGCCGGAAACATCTGCGCTGCTTTAGACTAACTGAGCAAAGAGACATCTGGTGGGTGCCCTTCAGGACAGGGCTGCCCAGTCTGCCCTGGGCTCAGGGAGCATGGCCAAGAGTCTGAGAGAAGCAGGGTTCACGATTTGTCTCTTCCACTTCCCCAGACTGTGGACTGAGAGCCATGACTGGGAGGATCGTGGGAGGGGTGCTGACCTCAGGGAGCAAGTGGCCCTGGCAAGTGAGTCTGCACTACGGCACCACCCACATCTGCGGGGGCACACTCATCGACCCCCAGTGGGTGCTCACCGCTGCCCACTGCTTCTTTGTGTGAGTGACCTGGGGCCCTGTGAGTCAATGCTGCTTGGGACCAGGGATCCCCAGGAAGGGCAGACAGACCTCTCAGTGGAAGAGGACTTTGGTGTGATCCCAGTTCCTGTGGAGTAGGCAACCCTGGTGCTGCTTGGGTGACCACTCCAGAGTCAGAATTTGCAGTCATTACTTGATCTTGGGAGTGTGAATTAGGGTACTTGCTCTGAGCTGGCCCCAAGGATGAGAAAATGCCACTCACAGCTCCCAGGGAGAGTGAGGTAGGTAGGCAGAGGGACTTCAGATCCTGCTGCTGAAGAGCCCTGAAGAGTCTTTGAGCTTGTTGCTGCCTCCTCCAATAGAAACTTACAGCAGAGGAGCCCAAGAAACCAGGAATGCTGTCGCTGGATTTGAGGAATGGGGACTGAAGGGCATCGGTGTAGTTGGCTCTTGACATTCCCCAGCCAGCCCTGTCCCTTTGGGAGTCCATAGCCCAGGCCTCAGGAGCACTGGCTTCCCAAGTAATGAGTCTTCAGCAGGTCACTTTGCTCTGACCCAATCTCTGACTTCTGAGGGTCCTACGGCTCCCACTGTATTTGGCCCTTGGTGGTATGCCGATGAGATTGCAGGGGTTGAGCACCACACAGAGGTTTCATTCATCCCTTCCCCTTTCTCACTGTAAGGTGCACAGCAGCCAGCTCAGAGCAGTTTTGTGGGGGCATGGGGGAATTGTTTTGAAGATAGAGGGCTCCCTCCATAGGTCATTTCATCCATTCTGCTGTTGGTGCTCCTGCTGCAACTCCCTATGCCTTTCAGGTGCTGCCTGTGAACTCTGCCAGGATGGTAAATGGACCTTGTATTGGCTTTTGCAGGACTCGGGAGAAGATGCTGGAGGGCTGGAAGGTGTATGTAGGCACCAACAACCTGAAGCAGCTGCCTGAGGCAGCCTCCATCGCCCAGATCATTATCAATAGCAATTACACCGATGAGCAGGATGACTATGACATTGCCCTCATGAGGCTCTCCAAGCCCTTGACCCTATCCAGTAAGCAAATTGGGGCCCCCTCTCTCTTCTCTGGTATCATCAGCAGCCCTTGGACTTGGCAATGCCCTGTTGACCCACCTCAGGGCCCCAGAGTATCAGCATAGTAAAAGTCAAAGACCTTTAGAGATTCTTAAATGGAACACTTCTATTTTACAATTGAGGAAACGGAGGCCTAACGATTAGAAATAAGTTTGCCCCAAATGACACATCTCATGTTACAAATTGATGTCAGAGCCAGGGCTTGGATACTGCTTTTAATCAGTATAAATACACTGATCCCCACCGCCATAGTAGCTTAGCACTTAACAGACACCAGAGACTGTGATAGACGTTTGACAAATATGATTGACTTACTCTTCACAATCAACCTTATGGAGCATGTCCTATTATTATTAGCTTCATTTGGCATATGAGGAAGTGGAACTTTAGAAAGAAATAATTACCTGAGGCCATGAGCGATAGGTGGCAGGTCCAGGATGGGATCCAGGTTAATCTGATTTCCAACCAATGCTCTTCCCACTTGCCTCTGGACTGGCCAATTGTATACACTGCAATGAAGAAGTGAACCAAGTACATATTCAATTAACTAACTACTCCAAAGTTGGAGTGAATGAGGCTATTCCATGATAATACTGGGGAAGTTCTCAGATCACTGTACCAAAGAAGGCTGCGTTCATTCATTCACTCATGTACTCACTCATCAAATACCACTTCTGTGGCTGTAATGGCAAATAGAACAAAATGAATAATATACACCTAGAAAACTGAAAGAGGCCAATGATGGCATGCTGGGGAGCTGGGAGAGTTGTGGAGGCATAGATGGGGCCCCTGAATCATTCTTGGCAGGGTGAGGGAGGCTTCCCCAGAGAGGATAGCTAAGGTGGGTTCTGAAAGAACTAGTGAAGGCAGGTAAAAGGGAGGGAAGGTCAGGAGGGACCCTGAAGAATGGAGTTAGGCAACGTTGCATGCTTCAGAGGATCAGGAAGCCTTGGAGGACTCTCTGGTTAGTCCTGCCTTCCCTGTGTTCTAAGCCTATGAGCTTGTGTTTCCTGGCACATTCATTTTGGAGGTGGTGTTTGTCACGTGTCATACAGTTAGCTCATCTGAGTTGAGTGAGGAGGAGGATCCCTGGCAGAGCTGGATGGCTGGCCCACAACTTCATCTACCAGAGGCCCCACCAATAAGCCACTCCTACTCAAGCCACGCCTTCTGCCCCTCCAGCCCTGTCTGGGGAGCCAGGGGCTAAGCAGGGGAAAGGGTACCTGGTGCCTCCTGCCCTGCCACTTACGCACACATACAAGGGGACAGTCTGTAGCACCAGACAGGCCTTCAACCTACAAAACTCAAATTACATTTGGCTAAACATCTGAGTCTTACGTCTCATTCTCCCTTGGGTTCTTAATGTTATTGGAATCCCAAAATAAATCAAGTAATTTCTAAAGCCAGTGAAAGCTATTATAATATCTCATAAGCTTTTCAGATGGTGGCAGTCCCTCTTCAGGCTCTGAATAGGAAGCAGACCCTTAGTCTGAGAATTGCAGATGAAATCCTGTGATCAGATCATTTGTCCTAACTTTTGGTTTACAAATCAGGGCAAATTTTTCTTAAACTGAGTTGGCAGGCCAAACACCTTGAAGTCACAATACTTTCTGAGAAAACTTGTGAAAACTCACTGATAAATTTAATTCATCTATAAAAACAAGTGGAATATATAACAATGGGACATACAATAATGTTACACATTTGAAAGATTTTATATATTAAAAATGAGCATAGAAAAGAATGTTCTGCAGTTTTGTTAATAATTTATGTTATCCCTTCATTGATTTGTGTATTTACTCTTTAGCAGACAATATGTGGTAGACAACATTTAAAGCCCAATTTGTGAGAAAAGACTTTAATATTCATTCATTCTTCCCTCCCTCCTTTCTTTCCTTTCTCTCTGACTCTGTCTTTAAATGTTCAGTGAGCACTTAATATGGGTCAGGCACTATTCTAGGATGCTTCAGGTAAACATAACAAATGACTGAGAAAACTGGAAAATTCTATCTAATAATATTTTCTTGCAAATGAATTGCAGTGGTCAGTGCCTTAGTCCATCTTGGGGCACCAGGCTACAGAGGGTGCCTATGAAGCATTATTCGACAGCACCTTCAAAATACTGCTGAGTGCGAGAGCAAGTTAGCATGGCTTTGTAATCTGTGACTCCAAGAATGTGCTTTTCCTGCTTGGAGAGGTTTCTCACTCTGTGCCAAGTAAACATTTGGAGAGACAGCCGTGGGCTCTGGCCAGTCAGCTGGTGTCCTCCCAGATCAGCCTGTGCACACTGTGAGACGCCATGGCCCTAACATCTTGGACTGAGCTTGCTGCTCTCCCTTAGTCTGAGATAAAGGCATGGAAGAGGCCTAGCCAGTGTAGTGACTGTAGGTGGGGAGAGACCTTCAGCTGCTCAGTATCATTTTGGCCTAAGAAAGCTTCCAGGGCTATGGACCTGCCTACATGGCCACCACTGAAATCAGAATGGCTTTGAGGAGTTTAGCAGCACCCAACAACTGGTAGTTTTAGATAAAGTGATTGAGTTTCTTGCCTGGTCTGTCTAAGGTCCTGGAGGACTCCAGAGCCACTCTGGGAACAAGAATGGGGATCCTAGAACACTGAAACTCCTGCCCCTCATCCCCACCAAAATCTCCAGCCTTGTTACTTTCCTGATGCCTTGAGCTTTTATTGCAGCGCACATCCACCCTGTCTGCCTCCCCATGCACGGACAGACCTTTAGCCTTAACAAGACCTGTTGGATCACAGGCTTTGGCAAGACCAAAGAAACGGATGGTAAGGGGCATAGATGCTAAGCTGTGTGTGTTTGTGTGTGTGTGCACGTGTGTGCATGGGCATGTAGACATGTGCGTATGTGTGGAAGCCATGGCTGTGTATATAGATGAGGGCCTATCTAGATGAGAATTTGGGTCTAGATATTCATGGGCCTGAGTATAAATGTGTGTGTACAGATACCTGCCCAGATGTCAACACACTCAATGTGATAGTGGCCTTCAGGCAAGACCATCGGGAAACCCCTGTAGTTGAACAAGTTGAGTTCCTTGGTGATGGCAGTGAGGGAGAACGCACATGGTGGAGACACACGGAGCATCTCAACAAGAGGGCATTAGAAAGGGCTTATCACAGGATATGGGTGGCTTGAGGAGGATTCAAAGAGGTGGGACTTTTCTCTAGATTGGGTACTGTCAGGACGCAGAGGTAGCTCTATGATTAGGAAAGTTAATGATCTCAACTGCAAGGAAGGGAAAGTCTAAAGCTAACATGGTAGAGAATCAGCAGTATCTCAATTGTCCTGGGAAAGAGGGTGTTCGATATGTTTAAAATTTGCACAGTGACCTTGTTTTTGTCTGTCCTTAAATAGGGTGAAGTGGTCTGGCTTTGCCTCACTTCATCCCAGGGGTAGAGTGCCTTACAGAACTGATGTCAGTTCTGTAAGATTGTTCATGTCCTGCAGGAGGACACCATGGCCTGGTCAGCTGGGTTAGTCTCAAGCAAGCTCCACAAGCCAGGGCCACTTTCTCCTGGCTCCACATAATGCAGCCATGACTGGTCTGGATGCAGCCTTCCTCTGATCTTGCCTCCATCACCAACTCGCCATGTGACTGTGAACAAGTCACTTCTTCAGCCCTAGGTGGCTCCACCTGTAAATGGATCTGAGAGACCTCCGTCTTCCTTTTTCTTTTTGGCGGTGGTGGTGGTACTGGGGATAGAACCCAGGGCTTTCATACTGAACTATATCCCCAACCCCTTTTTATTCTTTATTTTGAGACAGGGCCTCACTAAACTGCTAAATTGCCCAGGTTGGGCTCAAACTTGCTATCCTTCTACTTCAGCCTTCCAGAGTGCTGGGATTACAAACATATGCTGCCATGGCCAGCTAAGATCTGCTCTCTTTAGGGTTCATAGATTCCAGAAACAAATGAAAGGATATATCTTACGATCCCTTGAATGCCGACAAGAGTTTTTCAACATGTCAGGTAGCCTGACAGACTTGTGAGTTTGTGCATGTGTGTGTTTTTGGGGCAATGAGTTGTGTCTCATGGGAGGGCGTATATTCACATGTCCTGGATGTCCTGCCACAGAGGTCCTCCCTTGGGCCAGGTCCAGACACAGGTATGGTGCCCTCCACTTACAGAAGACTGAGGGTCTAGATCCTGAGATGTATAGCCGGAAGGCCATAGAGCCGTGCAGAGTCTCACTGGCTTCCTGTCTTTTTCCCTCATGTCACTGAAGAGAAGACATCGCCCTTCCTCCGGGAGGTGCAGGTCAACCTTATCGACTTCAAGGAGTGTAATGACTACTTGGTCTATGACAACTACCTCACCCCAAGGATGATGTGTGCTGGGGACCTTCGAGGAGGAAGAGACTCCTGCCAGGTGAGGTTGAAGGACCCTGGGGATGAGGGGCATATTGGGATTGGCATGGGAATCAGGCCCCACCCTTTCCTGATCAAGACTGCTCTCCAACATGGCTGAAATACCTGTCCCTTGTAGGGAGACAGTGGGGGGCCTCTTGTCTGTGAGCAGAACAACCGCTGGTACCTGGCAGGCGTCACCAGCTGGGGCACAGGCTGTGGTCAGAGAAACAAACCTGGTGTGTACACCAAAGTGTCAGAAGTCCTTCCCTGGATCTACACAAAGATGGAGGTGAGAGCCCGACCCATAGACACTGCACCAGGGAGCCTGGGAACTTCCAAAGATGGGAGCCTGGAGGAGGCCCAGGCTTTCCAGGATGTAGGCACAGGTCCCATCAGCCCTTTGCATTTGGGGGTGCTCAAAACAGGGTCATATGTCAAGTCTGGGGCCAACCTGAGCTATCTTTCTTTCCCTCATTTCCTTCCCTGAGAATAGAGCCCAGAGGTTTGTAAAAGGATGGACCTAGGGTCAGTGCCAGCTCCAATACCACTCTCTTCCAGTGATGCCATAGCCATCCCTGAAGTGACCATAGACATGTGATAGAGGCCATCTTCCATGCAGGAAGTTAGGGACCTGCCTTTGACTCTACTGGTGCAGCTCAGCTCCATCCTTGCCTGGGCCCCTTAACTGTAGCTTTGAAGCTGAGAATGTCATGGCCAGTCCTTCCCTGCTCTTCGGGAGGATGGCAGAACAAAGAGCCAGAAGGGGCCTGGAAAGTTCCAGAGCCCAGTGCAATGGGACTCTTGGAATGCGTCACTCTTCCCTTCACTTCCCTCTTCTCAGTCAGTGCCAGGTGACAGCTGGGCTGAAGGCTGGTCCCTGGATCCCACCTTGGACTTCTGTGTTCTCCACCCGTCCAACCCCCCTCACCCTCTTCTCCCTATCTGTTCCTCAGAGTGAGGTGCGCTTCCGAAAATCCTAACCAGCTCTCCAGCTCTCCCTCACAGCACTGACTGCTGTGAAGACTCTGGCTGAAGGCCTCTGGCCACATTTGCAGCATCTGAGCTAAGAATCACCAGGCACCTTTTCATCACTGCCACCTCCACTGTCTGCTGCTTCTAAGTATGTGTGTGCATGCGTGTGTGTGTGTGTGTGTGTGTGTGTGTTCTCTCAAGTTCATCAGAAACCAAGAGAACTCTCAACTCTTCTCGGAACCCAGGCTGGAAATCTGGAGATAAGAGCTTGGGCACCATGGATATTCCTACGGGGGAGTCCACAGATGAATGAAAGAGATGAAGCCAAAATGGAGCCAGAGATGGGCCTGGAAGGTGACATCAAGAGACCATTGCTGTCCTGAGACAGAAAATAGCTTTTGTCAGAGTGTCTGCTTCCCAGTGCCTGGACTGTCCTTGGTGAAAGGCATTCCCACTGGCGTCTGTGTCCACGCTCAGACCTCCTGCAGATGCCATGCACATCCTGAGTTGGGTTGTGCTGTGACTGTGACTAGGGCTCACTGTACTTGTTTGGTCACAAGCTGTTGGGGCAGATTTTATTTCATTTTATTTTTATATTTAAGAAATATAAATACTGTAGATGTATTTTAAAATATCTCTAAAAATTCCAGGACCCTGAGAGTTGGCATTAATCACCCCCCAAGAACTCTAAGGGATTCATGGGAGCCTCCTACAAAATATTCCAGGAGAAGGGCCTGGAAAATGTCCCCAGGGTGGACTTTTCCATGGCAGAGATACTCAGGGAAGCAAATCCTCAGCTAGAACTGCAGGCAAATCCAACATAGAGCTGCAAATTACAATGAGAACATGAATAAAGGGAAAGAAAGGGGACATGAAGAAAGGGAAAGTCCAGGTGGACAACATCCCTCATACCTAGGGACTGTTCTGGGCATGTGGGTCTTGTTCCCAGCTTGCTTTTAGTTTCTCGGTTGTTCCAGAAACACAGCACAGCCATAAAATGGACCATGGAGAAGAAGCAAATACCGTCCATGCCCTCCAAACAGCCCTTCTGGAGGACCTGAGTTGGTTCCAATGCTGCAGGCCATCAGTGTGCCCAGCCTCCTTGCCAGCTGAAGGCCTGTGCTTCCTCAGGCTCTTCTCTAGGGCAGCTGTTTCTCCCCAGTCCCCTCTCACCTTCCATGTGGTGCTATGATTCTCAGAGGCAAGTGCAAACAGATCAGCCTGGCCCAGCCCAGCTCAGGCA
Source organism: Heterocephalus glaber (assembly GCF_000247695.1). The sequence goes on along the minus strand of NW_004624784.1, from coordinate 13,278,003 downwards.
GGCAACCCCTCAGTAAGAAAGCTGCCCTGGGAGAGCAGGCAGGAAGTGACTAGTGGCTGGGCAGAATCAGATGTGGAGGAGTACATTGGGGAATGCTATCAAGACTGGGGAGGAGGGCAACATTCATGTCCACCACAGTCCTTCAGCCCTGGTCTTCAGCAATAAAAGAGTGTGACCTGAAGAACTCTGTATTGGATGTTTTACTGGCAACCTAGATAGAAAACAGATTACTCACTCAGGTGCCCAGACATCTCAGTTGGGATTCTTAGCTTGAGTTCCTCATCCTTGGATTCTGCTCATTTAATCACACATTCATTTATCTATTCACCAACAATATCAGTGCCAGGTACCCATGCTAGACCAGAAGGTACACAGAGCACGGCAGTGTCCTCAAGGACCTGGTCATGACCCAGTGTGATGGAAACTGTGATTGAGTGGGGATGCCATGCTAGGAACATGGACAGAGAAGCCATTAGCCTAGAGAGATTAAGGAAGGCTTTGCAGAAGAGGTAAGGATTGGAATGAGTCTTAAGAGTAAGTAAACCTTCACAAAGCAGGCAAGGGATAGAGGCAAGGGCACTCTGGAACCTGTCTTTTTTTCTTCATCTTTCTTTACTCCTGCCTTGCCAGCTCAGCAAGAGAAAGGTTCACAAGGAAGCCCCAGTTCTTACTTAGCTATTTCCAAGAGAACAAGATGGGTGGTCCATTATCCTCTTCCGAAAAATGTACATTTTACACTCTGCACTCATTTGTTCTGCATTTAATCTGGTGACATCAATACTTATGATCCCACTAGTGACTGCCTAGTACACAACAGCATCACCACAAACATTTATGCTCCTAGCCACAATCCAGAATTCTCCATATCTGCTCTACTGTGCCTGGCTTTGGACCCCTCAATTTTGTTTGTTTTAAGTCTCTCATATCAATGTGAGGGCAAATCCTTCCTACCATTCTTTTCTTGCTCCATGTTTACAAGATGCTATGAAGAAGGTAGTGGAGGCCATGATGCTGTATTCCTAGTTGGATAATTCCTCTAATAGATCCTACAATTTCCATGGCTTAACACAATCAGAATGTATTTCTCACTCATTAACAGTCCAGTGAGGGTGTTTTCATCAGTGGGAGGCTTTCTTCCACAGGGTTTTCAAAGCCTCCTGTCTTTCTATGTTGTGACCTTGTCATTTCCATTGTTGTCTACTTCTAGCCAGAAAGGAAACATAAGGAAGACACAACCATTCATAAATGCTCTGGCTCAGAAATGATGCATATAGTTTACAGGTCCAAGTGTGACACATGGCACCACTTAGATGAAGTGGGACTGGGAAATGCAGTCATTGATTCCTTTGGGAGAGTGCATACTCATTGAGGAGGACATCCAGCCATCTCTGCCCACCAAAGGAAGCTGGCCAACCCTAGCAGCTAGACCTAGAGCAGGAAATTAGGGGTTAGATAATTTCTGTTTTTTTAAAAAAAAATCAGATCCTTTCCCTGGCTTTCTAAATAAATTGGCATAAGCTGGGCGTGGTGACACATGCCTGTGATCCCAGCACTCAGGAAGCTGAGACAGGAGGATTGCTGTGAGTTCAGGGACAGCCTGGGCTACACAGTGAGTTCAAAGCCATCCTGACCTACATAGCAAAACCCTGTCTCAGGAAACAAAAACAAAAAAGATAAATTGGCATAAATTGATTTGCAGGTGGGGGCAAAGAAATAGGTTAGAGAAAAAGCAGGCTCTAAATAGGAAAAGAAAAACACTTTTCATTGGCCCAGGGGGTTGAGAAAGGCAAAAAAATCCATGGAAAGAGGTTGATGGGGCTTCTGAAAATGGTCCAGAATCTCCAGGGGGGTGTGTTGTATGTGCGGGTGTGTGTGTGTGGGGGGGGGGGATGGAGGATAGTACAGAGATATTGTCCTGTGTTCCCAATCCCAGGTATCTCAAGGTATCAGAAAAACTCTTTGGCTTTGCTAACTCAGTGACTGCTGAATTTCCATGGAGTTTTCCTGGAGAAGGAGTGAAGAGCCAAGTGAGTGTGTTGGAGGTAGGGTAGATGACAGTTCTCTGGAGTAGGAGCTAGCTACAGCCTAGCTGGTGATCCAGCTGCCTCTGGGGTTTGGTTAGATTCCTAATGGCCATTGTTTCCCATGATTGTTTAGCTGTTGCCTGTTGCAATTGGGAGGACATTGGGAGATGCATGTAGAGAGTCCTCATAACGATAATGATAATAATAGCCAACATTTGCTGAATGTTTGCTATGTGCTAGATGCTGTGCTGAACACCTGATATATATTATCTTCTGTGAGCACAATGATCCCATGCAGAAGGCACTGTTATTATTCTGATTTTACAGATGAGGAACCAAAGGCCAAGGGAAGTGAAATAAGCCTTCTAAAACTACACAACTGCTAAGTGGCAGAGTTGGACTTCGAATCCAGGCTGTCTGATTGTAAAAGCTGCTTTCTTGCACTGTACACATTGCTGTTTTCCAAAGTTACATGGAGTCCTTCTGGCCTTAACCTCACTTCACCCACCATCTGGCTGTGTGTATTTTTTCCGGAAGGGGAAGGGTGGAACAACTCCCCAAAGAAGTCTAGGGACACCCCTCAGAATGTCACAGGACCAGCTGCTTAGAGTAGACAGTTTCTGGAATCTTGGACCAGGGAGTCCTGAGGGGAAGGAGGCCCCTCCCCCACCCCATCTCCAGAGTGTTGTTTCCGGGAGCCCATGAGAAGCTGTCACCCAGGACACCTCCATGTCTCTGCGATGTGAGTGGGTGGCTCTGGAAGGCACATGCCATTCATTCCCTACCTCCTCTGCCTCCTGTCCTTTGGAAAAGCTCTTGCCCAGCCCACAAAGTAAGCACTGTAATGGTCTTACAATGGGCTTGCCCAGTGAACAGGAAAAACCATACCCTGGAGATAATGAGCCCTGGCCACCCAAGAAAGAGGCTTTGTTAGATGAAACTTCTGAGAAAGCTGGGGACACAGCCTGGTCTTTGGTCCTCTATGGCTTAGCTCCTTCCAGCAGGACATGGGATACGGACACAACAGGATGCTTTCTTTGCCCAAGCCCTGAGTCTCAGAAGAGGATCTTCACATCTCTGTTTTGAATAATTCTTCCTAGTTATACTATTGTAGTAGAGAGGGCACTGGAATTGGAATCAAAGTACCTGGAGGTACAAATTCCATCTCTACCACTTAGTTATGTGATGTTGGGCTATCATTTATTCAGCTATGTGATGTTGGGCAAGCCAACTTTTCTGTTTCTTCATATGTAAAATGGGTGTATCTGTCTCATGTTCTTGGAAAATGGCATGGGATGATACATGTAAATATGCAGGGTAAAGTGGCTTGTATGTTGTGATCTCTGAACAAATGTTGAATTTGTAGCAAAAAGCCCAGTTCCTTCACTTCCACATCCCTCTGATACAGGGATGATATAGCCCCTCCAAATAATATAGGGGAAATATCATAACTCCCAACCTGTTACATGTCTGATACACTGTGCTCTTGTTCTCTAAAATCAAAGAATGAATTCTAGGAATAATGCAGGTCAAGAGTAGAAAATATTTATTGAGGGAAAGATAGCTTCTGTCTAAGAGAAACAGACGGGGAACCTGGAAAGTGGGTTGCCCTGGACTCCACTTACAGGGGAGGCTTTATAGAGCAAAATCACGATGTGGGTACAAAATCATGAGGTGGGTATAATGTGGGATAAAACTATAGTCAACTAATAAGATTATAAGTATAGTCACTTAGGTAATATTGATCCAGTGGAAAATCACATAAAAAACAAAAACCTTTCCTGGAAGCGATGGATTAAGGTCTTGATCCCTCACCCAGGTGGTTGATGCCTATTTAGAATATCATCAGGGGCTGGGGATTTAGCTCAGTGGCACCAGGACTGCCTTGCAAGCTCAAGGTCCTGAGTTTGATCCCCAATAGCGAGGTGGGGGGACAGAATATCAATCATTATTGTTTACCCCTGGGGAAGTAACTATAGTCACTTCATCATTTTCTTGAGGTCTGGCCTTTAACAAATCTGCCTCCGCTCACTGCTTACTTGTGTTTTTATCTTCTGCACTGGCTTTTTTGAGGGCCTCGTCCTGTCTGACTGCCTATAATATTTCTAACTTAGCTGTCTGTAATACCTCCACCAAAAAAATGAGAGAAAAGAAAGAAAGAAATGTGGATAAATCTTCAGGTCCTAGGAAAGTTGTCATTTTTCTGCATAAACTTTCCTCTTAGTTCTTTTAGCAATGGGCTGATAGTCCAGGAAGTGACACTACTGCCTAGAAAAGATGGACATTCCAATTGGTTGTTTCTGTAAGTCATGGAGCTCCACTGAGTTGAGCTGAATCTGCTTGCTCTTGTCACTTATTGGGCCTGGACAGCTGCTTGTTCCAGAACTCTCCTCGAGGAGAAATTAGTGCCTTGCCTTGGTGATCTCTGACTGCCAGTTCAGACAATTCAGAGATGTTAGGGACACATAACCTCATCCCCTTAACCTCATCCATCGCCATCTGGCTGCTGCCCTATCACACCAGTGAGTGCCCCTGTTGCCACACCTGGAAGGCATTTCTGAGTCTTCATCTTTCTGAAACTTTCTTCAGCAAGCTGGTGAGTACTCCCTCCGCAATGAAATTGCCATGACTTCCATGACATTGAGCTTTTCCTCTGGCTGCTCTTTCTCAGTCTCCCACAATTTGTGTGATGGTGTTGCCAGGAGAATGCCCTTGATTCTCTTCTTTTCTCCTGGTATGTTCAAAATGCTCACACTGGGCATCTCATCCATTTCCTGGGCTTCCAACTAATCTCTATGAAGCCAGCAGGAATTTGCTCCATGTTAGTAAGGTGCAAGAAATGTCACCTATTTTTTTCTCACCTGTGTTTTTAACATCAGATAATTTGCCTTTGATCTGCTTCAGCCTGGTTGAACAACATCTCTCTTCATATTCTTCCTTGGGGAGCCTGCTCACTGCTCACCAGGTGAGAAACCTTCCCAGGCCCCCTCAGAAGAATGCCCAGATACAAGAAGAAACCCTCAAACCTGCTGTTCTCTGTACCCTCAGTCTCATAAATCTCACTCCTGGACTCAGAATCAGGATGGTTCCAGGTTTTAAGACCCTCAATCAAGCCTCTTCTAGCAGATAGTTCAGGAATGTCTTTCTTGAGAAGCAACTCCTTCCTAATGAGCTCATAACCAAAATGAAGATGGATATAGATTTCAGTGATTCCATATAGGTGTTCACGTGAACGTAAGTTTTCATTCCTTTAGGATAAATCATAATACCTGAGATTGTTGGAGTTAACTGGTAACTGTGCTTCACTTTGTAAGGAATCTCTAGGCTATTTTCAAAATACCTGTACTGTTTCTCATTCCTACCTGCTCTATATCCTCATCAGTACTTGTACTGTCAGTATTTTTTTATAGTAGCCGTTTTAATAGATACCTAATGGTATCTCATTGTGGTATTAATCTATATTTCTCTGATGACTGATGATGAGTATCTTTTTATGTGTTGGTCATCTCTTTGGTAAAGTATCTGTTTAAGTTTTTTTTCCATTTCTTTGTTGAGTTGTTCATTCCTTATTTGAGTTTTGCGAGTTTATATATTCAGAATAAAAGTCTGTTAGATATATGATTTGTACGTACTTTTTTGTGTGGTTTGCCTTTTTTATTCTTTTTAAATGTCCTCTTAGCAGGAAAAAAAATTAAAATTTTTTTAAACCCAATTTTTTTCTTTTCAGGTTGTACTTTTGGTGCAAGAACCGAGAACTCTTCTAAATCCAAGCTCATGAAGATTTTCCTGATATCTTCTCTTAAGGATTTTATTATTTTATGTTTTACAATTGGGTCAGTGATCCATTTTGAGTTAATTTTTGCATACCTTTGAGGTATAAATTGGGGTGCACTTTAATTCCTTTGGTTGCAAATGGATGCCCAGGATCACTTGTTGAAAAGATTATACATACTTTTTCTACCCATTTGCCTTTGTACTTTGCCAAAAAATCCATTGAACATATTTGTGTTGGTGCATTTCTTGACTATTCTGTTCTATTGATCTATGTGTTTATTCCTTCACCAGTACCACTCTGGGTTAATTACTAAACCCTTATGACTTGAAATTGGATAGGGTGAATTATCCATTTTTATCCTTGCTCAAACTGATTTTGGCTATTCTAGTTTACATTTTCATGTAAATTTTTAAACCAGCTGATTTTTATTTATGAAGACTCCTATTAGAGTGTTGACTGTGATTGTGTTAAATCTATAGATTAATTTGGAGAGAATTAACCTGCTGATAATTCTGAATCTTTCAATCCATGAACATGGGCTGTTGGTGCATTTATTTAGATATTCTTTGACTTCTTTCACCTAGATTTTTGTAATTTTTAGCCTACAAATCTTATACCTATTTTGTTAGGCTTATAGCCAAGTATTTTACATGTTAACATAATGCTTTCATTAAGATAACTGCTTTTCAAAAAAAATAGGCAGACTAACATTTAACATTTTTGCAAATCTTTTTATAGCTTAATAAGAGATGACTGGATTTTCATACTTGCTTCTGTATTCAATCTGTTGTAATATGTTGTTTGGTTGAAATATATCAAGAAAATTCAATCTCACAAAGATAGAGAGTTGGAAGGTAGAAGAGTATTTAATAGCTTTTCCAGATAATTGGGGGTGATTTTCTGTGGTACTATACTTTCAGACAATGGAGAGTCTGAAGCCGTAACAGTGAACTTTTTCTAGTGGGTTAAATAAAGTCCTTGGTCTGTGGTGTATTCTGAGTTGGTCTTTTATCCTAATTCTGTAGCATGATGCATTAGACATCTGGAAAATATCAGTTATCTCAGTTCTGAATGTTTTTTGTCATTAGCAACAAATATTGTCAGCTCCTTTCCTTGAGGTGTCAAGCTTATTTTGCTCATTTCTGAGCAAATGATTCCAAACTATTGAGTCTGAATAATCATGGTTTGATGATTTTTAAGTAAAGATGGTGTTTCATGAGAAAAAGTGGCTACTTCAGCCCAAAGCTCAAAGATACCTCAAGGCAAATAGTACTTCAATATGCTGCAAAAAATTTGTTTTTCCCCCATTAATTTTATTGGTACATTTTAGGTATAAAATACAGTTACATACATCATTGGGATCTTGTACCATTACATGAGTATCTTGATTCTTATTTTTTTTTCCCCTTCCCCTGCCCTCCCTTCACCCCCTCCACCCTTCCCTATTTGCAAAGACTTTGTTTCCATTTTTT
>NW_004624784.1:13242264-13265942 GCF_000247695.1 Heterocephalus glaber | reverse complement strand
AGACTTTCAGTGGAGTTTTTAATCTCCTGGAAATCTGTTCACATCTGTTTTATGGATTCCATTTGTTTCCTATGTTGGGATTCCATCATGCTCCTTAGATCATCTATATTTTTATCTGTGTCCTCTCTAGATTTATTAATCATGTCTTGCACTATGGGCACAATCTTTGCTGTTATCTGAGAAGTTTTTTCTGATTTCATTTTATCCAGATCCTCTTTTATTGCCAGTTCAGGGAGTCCAGGTGGCTGAGTATCAGATTGTTCCATCTCGTTTCCCTTTGGGGTTGATATAGGTGATCCAGAAGTCTGTTTTTGAGGCTTGTTTATGTGTCTTCTCATTTCCATGGCTGGGGGGTGGGGGTGGGGTGTGCTGCTTGCACCTGTGTTGCTCACCTCCTCTGCCCTAGGAGAGGTAGAATCTGTAAAAATGTTTTGTGCATACTTCCTATCTAAAAAGATGTTTGCTTAGGGTTAAAGTTTAAGACTATGAATATATTTTTGATAATTAAGGATTATACCATTTCATCAAGGATATTCTTCAGTGGAACAAGTAATTATGTGGAAGTAAAGGCAGTAAAGATTATGAGTATGATTTGCCCCTGCTTTGACTCTTGTTAAGGAGCCAGCAGTTTTACTCATTTTTGCTTTTGTGTTAACTATTCAAATTTTAACACTGTGAAAAAGGTAAATGATGATATACTATGATTATGAAAATAGTCTTGACCCTTTGACCCACCCTTCTAAAATATCTCTGGCACCCTAGAGGTCCTCAGCCAGACTTTGAGAACTGCTACCTTAGACCATACAAAAAAAGAAAAAAGAAAAGAAAAGAAAAATGTACAGATATTGATTTTCTTTCTTTTTCTTTTTCTTTTGTTTTTTGTTTTTTGTTTTTGAGACAGGGTCTCACTTTGTAGTTTCAGGGTGGCCCTGAACTCAGGGTGCCCTTGAAATTGTGGCAATCCTCCTGCATCACCCTCCTGAGTGCTGGGATCACAGGCATGTGCCACCATACACAGCGAAATCCTGTTTAAAAAATAAATAAATAAAACAAGCTGGGTGTGGCTAGATATTGATTTTTAATAGGTACTTTGGGGAAATTCTATTGGAACCATATCTTTATTTTAGCCTCACTTCCCATTCTCAGGACACGAGTGAACAATCTAAAATATGAAGAGGTCTAAGGCCAGTCAGCTTTATGCTGTGATGCTAGGTCTTGTTGAATAAGAAGGATGTTAATTTAATTTAATTGCAGTTTAATGAAGAGCCCAGTGGGTGGGAGAAAGAAGAGTAATTAGGAATTTGCATGTTCTTAACTTTCTGGCCTTGATACATCCCAGGTGTGTTCTCCAATTCCAGTTAGAAACACTTCAATCATCCTTCCTGCATTTGGGGGAAACATGAAACACCTCAGCATGGTGACACAACCTGGGTGGGAGATGTTTAGTGGTTGAGACAGGAGATCAGTAAGCCACTGTTCTTTCTCTGGTAATCCATCTAACTGAACCAACACATGACCCAAATTCAATAGAATTCAATGAATTGTTACAGGCACTCACTACTATCAGGATGTACTAAATGCTGGGAGTAAGGGATCATAATTTCACATCGCCAGCACTTTGTACTTTTTGTTGTGATTTGAGAGAGCATCTTGCTATACAGTCCAGGCTGGCCTTGAACTCACTATATACCCCAGGCTGGTCTAGATCTTGACAGTCCTCCTGCCTTAGCTTCCTCTGTGTGAGAATTACAGGTGGGTGCTCTGTTTTCTGTTTTTAAGCTTGATTTTTTTAAAAATTTACAATTTAGCTCTTATTACAAGAAAATTTTCAAAAATCCAAAAAACCTGAACACTATAAAATTATTAAGAGGTGCCCTTTATTTGTGCTAAGCATTGTGCAATCAACTCTTTACATTCTCACATACTTTATCTCATTTAATCTCTCAATAGCATTGTGAAGTAGGTGCTATAACAAAGAAAAGAGTAAAAATAATTTAAAATCCCACCATCTAGAGGAAAATATTGTTAATATTTTGATTAAAACTTTATGAAACTCTCTCTGCATGTCCATAGACAATTTTATATCAATGAAATCATATTATACAGGTTGTTTTATATCTTGATTTTCCTCAACAGTATGAGATGAACACCTTCCCTGAGAGGTTAGCTATTATCATCAGTTTTAATGGCTTCAGAATATTTCATTGTATGGATATATCAGTTTACTTAATTTAATTTATAAGTGAACATCTTAGGATAGTTTCCAAAATTTGATAGTGTAAACATTACTGCAAAGAACTTCTTTGTGCATACATATCTTTGTTCTGAAGCAGTGATTTCCAAAGGATAAATTATTATAAGTAGGGTTGTTTATATCTTTATCTAAAACACTAAGCTATTTTTCAGAAGAATTGAATTAATTTATATTCCTCCAACAGTGTCCAAGTCCACAGACTCCATGCATCAAAGAATGCTACAAACACATGTGAATATGTTCTTGTATGAACACCTATGTATACATAAGTGGCCCACCTATGTGAGAGTGCATTTATTTATTTTGCAATCAGCTAGGGATGCAAATATGAGAAACTTTGCTCTCATGGAGTCAAAATATACATTAAAAAACAAACAAGAAAACTGCCATCAGTACATGAAGAAAAACTGTGCAAAAATATGATTACCTATAACAAAGATCTACCTGGTCTGGTACCAGGAGATCAGGGAAGACTTGTTTGGTGAGAGGACAGAAGAATTAAAAGCTGAAGGTGAGAAGGTACTCACTAGACAAAGAGCAGGACAAGCTGGATTTCAGGCAGAGTCTCTGTTTCTTGCAAAGCCCTCAGTAGGGACCACCTAGTCAGTAAACTATACTGCCATCCCTACACATAGATGATCCTGCCTTGCTGCCTTAGTTTGCTGTTCAACCATCTTTTTCCCCCAGAAGTAGGAGGCTGGGGCTTGAAGAATGCAAAGAATATGGAGAGACTGAAGCCCAAAGAGCCAGGGGAAGCATGTGGCTGAAGAAGTAGGCAGAAACCTTATGTCTGACCTTGTCTGTCTGTAAGTACATGTTCACTTGAGTGTGTGTGTGTGAATGTAAATGCTGCTGGCATGTATACGAGTACACTGGCTCTCAAAGTGTGGTCCCCTGACCAGAAGCATCAGTGTCCCCTCAGGGTGGGCCTAGCAATCTGTGCTTAACAAGCCCTCTTGGTGAATGATGCATACTCAAGTGTGAGGACTCTGACGTAGAGCACTTTTTATCTGAACACACCTGTGTGGGTTAGGCGTGGGGATATTTGACTTGCAGGGGGAGATTTGCATCTGGACATCCTCATGGCAAGAAGCCTATTTCATCTTCCTGACCTTGTCCTCAGAGCACACCTGAGTCTAGGGCAGGCACTTGGGGCACTTAACAAATATCGAATGATGATGCTAATGGTAGTAGTTGGCTGGGTCTCCAGCATGCTGAGGTGCTCTTCTTTACCAGGCCCTAGGCAGAGCAGCCACAAGATACTCTCCTTTTATCACAGCCAGAAATCTAATCTAACCGTGCAGAAAGCAGGAGGTTCACATTGGAAGAGCAAGAGAAATGGCCTTTCCAGAGTGGAAAACTACCTCCCTATTCCTCCTTTAAAACAGATTGCTGAAACAAAGGAAACCATTTCTGTCCACCCTTGGCTAATGGCTCTGAGTGCACAGAAAGAGACAGAGAGACAGGAATGGTGCCAGGGTCTTAGCACCACAGAGTACATACAGGGGTTGGGTATGGTGGTGGCTGAAGGAGGTGTTTGTGAGAGCCCTGTGGAGCAGGATCTCCTCATGCAAAGAAGGGAGCAGAGGTACAGAATGCCTGAAAGCCGTGAGCCAAGGTCACATCTTTCCCCAATAAGCTCCTGCTCTATACCCAGATTCCAGTCTGGCCACATACTTACTAAGGGACTCTGGGCAAATTGCTTCAACACTTTCTTGCTCAGTTTCTGAAATGGGAATAGCAATAAGATCCATAAAAAAGGGCTGCTGTGAAGACTAAATGAGGTGACAAACGTGGACTATTTAGCACCATGCCAGGCCCAGATAAATGCTCAGTTAACTGGGCTGTTGTGGTTGCGTGACTTCTTTGAAATCTCTCCCCAGAGAATTAGATTCAGTTCTCTTTCTCCACTACCTGGGTCAGCTCATTGATTTAAATGGATTAAGGCCCCTTAGACTGGGGCTAGGATCCATGGCTCTTTCTTCCTTCCCAAAGCACTCAGTTTCCAGGCAACCTGTAGAGATTTGAAGCAGGGAACATGCTGCTCTGACCCTGTGTCTTGCACCTACTTGACTTCATGCTATATACAGTTTGCTGCAGAGTGGAGCTCATCACAGAATGAGCAGTAAGATGGGATAGGCATTATCTAGCCTGCCAAGATGTTGTGTGCAACATGCCTGGTTCATGCCTGACACACTGTAGGTACATAATAAGTGTTGATCAAAGATATGGTTCTATCTTGGGGGTGGCCAATGTGGGTTATTTAGTATAAGAAAGTCAAGAAAGTAATATTTATTGAGGAATCACCTTGGAAGCACTGCAGCAGAATGTTGATATGTCAATCAATATTCACAACAAGTTGATGGAATTGTTGCCAATCAACTGAGAGTTCTTTTGCTTGAGAAAATATAAATCTGAAAAGTGCAGCTCTATTAGTGGCTCTGGGCCTTGAGCAGTAGTAGCTCTCAGTCAATGTTATAGCTCTGGGATTCTGAGTGCCTAGAGTCTTCAGCCTTTAGTGTTACGGCTGCAGCACCTAGATTATTGATTGCTGCCAATGATTGCTGCCACTTTCCCTGATCTCCACATCAATGGGTTGAGAAACAAGAGAGAAAGCTCTCCTAGAGCAATATGAGACTTGTGAGAGGAATGCTACTTATTGTAGTAGAAGCAGGCCTAAGAATGATCCAAATTTGAGCCTGCTGATTGGTCTATATTTAGCCTGTTGATTAGTCTAATTGGTCAAAATTTAAGCCTTTTGATTTGAACTTACTGATTGGTCCAAATTCAATTCTGTTGCTTGGCTCAAATTCAAACCTGCCATGGTCAGGGTAAGCATCTTCTCGAGGGGATGTGGGACATCCAGGACAGCAGCAGCTGAGGCTGTCAATCAACACACAGCCCCTCCTGGCTGGCAGAAAAGAGAAGAATTGGAAATTTTTTCCCCTCTGTCTCAGAATAAGTGATACATGTCATTCATACTGTCACAACAGAGAAGTGAACAGACTTGCTCGAGACCAGTAGTAATTCATGAATTCTAATTAATGATTATGTATGCTTATTCTACTACTTTCCTACTGCCTTCCAAAAGACTCTTGTTCTTTGGCATAGAAAAGACAGACAGTGTTATTGATCTCTGAATTGAACAAGAATTCTTTGCCAAGGAAATAAATTGAGCAGCCTGGCTCATTTTGCCCATTCTGACTATAGGGAGAGTGCTCTTGCTCCCTGACCGTGACCTCTCCACTACAAGCAGTGTCACTTGTCTTTTGTTCAGTCCTCAGCAGAGGGCAGCTGGGAACACCGAAATAGCTTGTTCCATGACCAGCGTTCCTAGGAGAATCGGACACTAAAAATAAACTCACTCCGATGGGTGGTGTCTCTGAGGCCTCTTCTGGCAATAAAGAGGGGAGCTGCACTTTGATGGGGGAGAGTGGCCAGCAGCAGAATTCCAACATAGGTTCAGAAATGCTCTGCCTGGTGACTTTGCTCCTAGGGCTGGTCTCCCCCAGGCCCAGGCAGTGCTCTTTCAGCACAGTGGGGCCCACATGAGGGCTTTGGAAGTCAGTGTCAGAGCCTCCCTCCCCTTGGACAGCAGCCAGCCCTCCCTCCCCTCCACAGGTGGAGGACCCAGGTGGAGACTTACAAAGCCCTCTTCCTTCCTGCCAAATAATCCACCTGCATGCCCCACACTCCTCGTCCTTACCTCTGTGCCTCAGCTTGCTCAGCCCCAATGCCAGCCCCTTTGGAGATACCCCTAATTAGTCTTTCAACATCCTCTTCTGACCCTTCTCTTACCTTAGATGTTTTTGGTATGTCACCTTAATTGAGACATTAATAACCAGCACTCCCAAATCCATAGTTAGCATTTTCAAATATTTTTCATACATTTAGGAAAGTGTATGTTTCCTCACTCCTAGTTAGATCCAGAAATCCCAAGAGATGGATGCAGCAAGGGAAGCAAGACTCAGCCCGTACTCAGGAGTCCTCGCTCTGATCCCAATTCAGCCACTAATGAGCTGTGTTACTCTGAGAAAGTCACTTGCCCTCTTGGGCCTTAGACTCCCAATTTGTAAAAGACATTCTAAGGTTACGTCTAGCTCAAATATTCCATGGCACTCTTTCCTTTGACCCTCCTTGTGTCTATTTCAGGGGTCCACATACAGAATTCTCTCATGCCCTGTTTCTGCCAACACTAGTTTTGTGAAACTTACATGCGTTGCTGTCCCCGCTGCTGCTCACAATATGGTCTAAGATTCAGACCCACTGGCTTGTCTGTGAGTCATGCATGAAGCAGTCCATGGGAGAAGGCTATGGAAGCCTCAACTCTTAATTCCAGGGAGGGCTGTTAAATACAGATATCCTGGTCCTGGCCCTGCAGAGTCTGACTCACAGACCTGGAGATAGGCCCTATCACCTGTTTTACTCATTTGCTGCTGTAAAAAAAAAAAAAAAATGCCCTCAAATGTACGTTTAAACAATAGCCATTTTACTTGTTCATGATCTATGGGGATTAGGAATTCAGGGTCTCTGAGTAGTTCCCAATCAAGATCACTACAAAGCTGCCTTCAGTTGAAAGCTGGGCAGGGGTGAGAATGTCCTGCATGACTTCAGATCTCTCTCTCCAGCATGGTACTCTGAGCCTGGCTTCTGAAAAGGTAGACGGCTTCCAAGAGGCATCAAACACCAAAGGCAAAGGGTGCAGATTTCTTAAAGCTGGTCTATAAAGTTATATAGGAATAGTTCTGCCTCCTTTTTATGCTTCAAAATAAGCCACTGAGGCAAGTTGGACCCAAGGGAGAGGACAGAGGCCGTCTCTCAGTGAGAGGAGAGAGAGTTTCATTGCAGAGGAGCAGGAGAGATGGCAGATACTGGTGAGGCCACCTTTGGGTGTCTGGTTTAACACAACTGTAGAAACACACTCCAAGGAGCCTGATGGGCTCAAGGCCTGTGAGCCCTGGTCTAAGGACCTGTGGTCGCCTCTCTTTTTCCTTCCTGCCACCATGACTCATCATCCCACAGCTCCCTAGTGCTGATGGAGGACTCATGATTGATGTGTCTTGTTTTACTCTGCCAATATAATTCCTAAATTTGCATCCAGCAAATAATCACAATATACCAATGATATGGACAGTGGGGGAGGGGAGGAGGAGGGTTAAAAACAAAATCTGATGCCCTTCCTGTCCTAAAGTTGGTGGTCATCTAGGAGCAAACAACTTTGCCAACTCCCTGGCCTGAGTCATAACATCCCGTCCTCTGATTCTGAGTTAGAAAGCTCCAAGATAAACTTAGGAAGGCAACTGTGGATTCTCTTCTTGGCAATGTTCCTAGAAGGAGATGTGTTCCAAGGGCTGCATAAATGTTTAATAGAGTGAATGGCCAGCATGGTGAGTGTTTTATACCCATCACCTTCCACTAGTCATACCTAAGGTCCTTACAAGGCCTAAAAAATAAAAATCAATAAAGATAATGCTTTAAATGCAGGATATCAAAACATGTCTCTGGTCTGAAAAAAAAAGCAACTATACCAATAGCATCATTAAAGAGATAACTGAATTACAGGAGAGTGGAGAAGTCCATGGGCCCAGAGTCCATCGTAAACAGACAAGAAAGGGAGGTCCCTTATGACTACAACAGTCTGCTGATCTACCTAGTGTCCCACTTGGACATCCAATGTCATCAAAGGTGAGCTACTTTCCCAGGACAAGCCAGCTAGAGCCCCAGGATGGAGGCCTTGGACTTCTGCCATGCCTGGAGGGAGAAGTGAGTGTTTGTCTACAGGCATTGATACTGCACTATAGGGTAGGTCCTCTTGGCCCTCCTGGCAGTTAGTCTGAGGGCTCCATATGACTTCCTTATAAAAACCATCTACTAGTCCTCAATCACCTTCATAAACTGCATCACAGATTTTTTGGGTGGGAGCAGGAAATTCAAAAGAGAATAGATGGATTCAAATCAGTTTTTCCTGCCCAGTGAACATGACTGAGCTGGTGAGTTATTTTCTAATTGCAGATATGCTCTACAAACTGAATGGAGGTGCCTACTGGGTCCCTACAATTCCTCCTGGCACAAGGACTCAGCTACATTCTCTGCTCTGTGCCTGCCTCCAGTGGCTTGGAAGAAAATGTACGATGATAAACAGGTGGCTCTCCCCATGAACGCTGGCTCTAGGAACTCAGGGCGGGGCCAGGGAGCTCAGGAGCCCTGCATATGCTAACAGGCTGTTAGCTTCTCTGCGCAGGCACAAAAAGCAGAAGCAGGAAGCTTTCTGGTCTTGTCTAGGGAGCCATTATGTCTTGAGTTTCCAACATCATTATCTCCAAAGGGCAACATTGCTCACGTTTCTCCGATTTGCATTCACTAGAAAAAGATAAATCGGTTCATATTTGCTAGTGGAAAGGCTTGGGGGAGGAGTGGTTATGTGCTCTCATTTAGGTAACCAACTGCTCTGGAAGATGCATGCTCATAATTAGAGATCAGCACCTCGAGGTGACATTTCACACTTACAAGACAAGTTTAAGTTAGTCAGGCAGCAATTGGTTCTCCAAACTAATGGCACTGGGGTGAGTTTTTCACTTAGAAGCAAATCTCACCCATACCTCCGTATTCCTTGAATAATGCTGTGCTCTTATATGTTTTATTCTCCTTCAGGAAGAGCAAAACTTATTTTACATGTCTCCCTTTCTGATTGCTTTGGCTTTTTCCACTTCCCCCAAAGCAGAGGCCCAATATAAAGGTAGCTAAGACAGGGACTATGTAAGACCCACTCCAAGAAGGAATATGTGATGTTTATATTCTCAATTTACCTGCATATGTCAGGTGTGTGCTCATGGGACTGTAAGTGACAGGTAGAGATCTTCTAGGGGAGAAAGATTTACATTGGTTTTCTGCTTTCTCATGATGAATGGCTGTATTCTCCAGGTATTCTATTCCACTTTATCAGTTAGGATTATGTTGGCTGCATGGAACACAAAACCAGCCTTGGTAGCTTTTTGTAATAGAAATCGAATTTCCTCACATAACAAAAAGTTTGGAATTAAGCCATTCAGATGTTCTTGATGGATCTTTGCAGCTTTCTGCCCTGCTAACCCTAGATGGTGACTTCTTTGCCTCATGTTTGCAAAATGGCTGCATCATCTCCAGGCATTTCATCCATGTTTCTGACAAAAAAAGGAGGAGAAGAGGAAGAAGAAAGAATAAAGGGGCAAGGGCAAAAAGCCCTTAGTTTTTTTGGAGTTCTTACCCAGTATAATTCTGTTCCCATCTCCTTGGCTAGAACTGAGTCATCAGGACATTCCTAGTTGCAAAGGCGTCTGGGGAGATGAGAGTTTAAATTGAACACATTGCTACTCAGAAAATTCAGAGAGGAAAGGAACAGAAGAGAAAGGATCTGACTGGGGAACCAGCAGCGCCTGCCCCCTCCCCCGCCAAGTCCCTATAGCCCCACACATAGAGAATTCTGCTTTTATCCCCCAGTGTCAATGGCAAAATCTGGGTAGGGTGAAATCATGCAGGTCTTGTGAGTCAACAGCTACAATTCACTTAAATTCAACAAGTTATAAACAGGTCACCCTCCAAGACACTGGGGCTTGTAAGTGGAGAAAGATGCTGGCTCCAGTCAAGACCTATGCTAATAGACAATGGACACAGGCGATTTAACATAGTAAAGTTCAGACTGTGATATGTGCAATTACAGTAATAGAGACACAATGGGGTAAATGACAGCAAGAATGAGACAGCTTTAATTTCAGTAAGGTTGTATTTGAATGCAGCTTTTCAGGGTAGGTACGATTCTTATAAGTAGAATAGAAGGGAGAAGATGTTTCAAGCATCAAGACAAAACTGTATGAACAAAAGATTGAGGGCAAGGAAGCAGGCAGATAATCACCTGTGGCCCTTGGAATAACGTTTACAAGGATTGTGGCAGCAAGGGGGGATGGACAGGGAAGTAGGGCGTAGAGTGGGTTAGAAGATAAAGCAGGAGAGGTAGATGCATGTTGGATCATAAAGACTGAATGTCATGTTTAGGATGTGGACTTTAAAACTTGGAGGAAATAGGGAGCCATACTTGTGTTGTGGGACATAGTCCAACAAAGAGTTGATAAGAGGTGGACACGGGGAGACTGAAGCAGAGCCACCACTGGGAGGTTAGTACCGCAAAGGCCTGACCTAGAATAAAAGCACTTGAGATGGAAAGAGATACACTGGGGAGAGATGTGAGGGTGGCACCCATTTTTCTGGATGAAGAACTAGTTTGGGGACAGTGGTATTTACGAAGTCATGGAAGACATAGAAGGGGAGCACTGGGAGGCACAGGCTATACTTTGGATGTGGAGGACTCCCCAAAGGCCCTTGTATTCCCACGCAAAGGCTTGGTTCCCACCATAGCACTACTGGGAGGCAGTGGAACTGTTAAGAGGTGAGGCCTAATGGGAAGTCCTTAGGTCATGGAGCAATGCCCATGAAGGGGACAGTGGGGCTCCAGCTCCTTCTCATCTCTCTTTTGCTTCCTAGTTGCCATGAGGTGAACATCTTTGTTCTGTCACTTGTTCCTCACCATGATGTATGACCTTACCACAAGTCCAAAAGCAACAAGGACAACTGCCCATGGATTGGACCCTCCCAAACTTTGAGCCAACAGAACTGTTCTCTATATAATTTGATTTGCCTCGGGTATGCATCGTAGTAATAGAAAGCTGCTTAACACATCTGGGATGGACTCAGCATGACTAGTCCTGGAATTACTCGTCTGGGTCTGGGTCTCTGGAAGAGAGGACCAGGCTGACAAGGGGTCAGCAAGCCTAAGCGAGTGGCAAGACTGTGCTTGTGGATTAGATTGTTCAGGAACTCCACTAAGGGACGAAGGGCTAACACAGCTGTTTGAGGGACAGGCTGGAGGAATTTAAGAAAGAAGGGCAGGGAGGAAGGGAGAGGTCTGGGATCCATTTGGAAGTGAGCCAAGGAACTGGAAACTGCTGTGCCAGGGTCATGGCCTTGGCACAGTTAAGCTTGTACAATCAAGCCAGTGTGTGTGCAGACAAGGTAGCAGTCAGTGGACAGAATCTGCTCCCATCCTGTTGCCTGCACATCAGGATGAAACAGCATTTGGACAGCTTCCTGTGTCTATCTTGGAGAGTGACCTGCTAGGTGGGACCAGGTGTCCTCCGAGATTGTTAGTTGCTCCCCTTCAGTTCTCCCTGAGGGTCCTCCCTTCCACGTCTGAGGCTGTGTGACACAGGCACTGACTGCGGAAGAGCTACTTCTGTCCCAGCCCAGAGGACCCGGGATGAGTCCTCTCCTGGTGAGGGTTTAGCTGCTTGGCTCTAAGTTAGGCAGCTCAGAGCAAGTGTTCAAGCATGGAGCAGTCCTTATGCAACAGCTGTGCTGCTCTCCTGAGCCCAAGCCTGTCCTATAGCTCATTTTGGGTCATTTTGAGATGCAGAGGATTTTAGGAGTGGTTTCTGCCCTTTCTTGCCCTACTTTCACCACAGTTGTGCTCCCTTGGCTCAGCTTTCTCTGCTCCTTGGGCTTCTAGAGAAGCAAGGTCTTCAGGTAGGATACAGAACCCATTGCTCGGCTTCAGGTTAGCAGTGCTCTTTCCACAGCATTTTGAACCCTAACCACAGGGTCCTCCAGCAATATGCTGGGTCAGCCTCACCTCAATTCTTGCTTGCAACAGTTTTCTTGATGCTTTCAGTTGCTTCCCACTGCTGCAACAAGAATAAAAGAATAAAAAATCATGCAAGAACTGCCTGGCCTGGTGGATCTGCTTCCTTCTCCAGCTTGTCACCTCTGCTTGAGGACCACACTCGGGGGAAATTTCACAATGTATTCTTTCTGCCTCAGGATGTTTGCACGGGTTGTTCTGTTCCAGTATCAGAATCATTTCTCAGTTCTGTCTAGCATTCTAATTCATGGCTCTTTTACCTCAGTACCTTAGCACCCGTGGTCCCTTGGCTTGCTTCTCCAATACTACATCCTCAGGGCTCTGAACTATTTTAATTTATACTTATTCATGAGATCATTTGATAAATATCTATCTTTCCCATTAGTCAGAAGGGACCACATTTTCCCCCCTACTGTATCCTCATAACATGACCCGGGGTACAGTGAAGATTAGCTCCTCCATCCATAAATGTGTTTAAGGATGGAGCAGTTGGTGACTTCTTTAAACTCATGCCCACGGGGATGGATGTGTTTCTTCTTTCCCTGGAAGGGAACTGTAACTCCTTTTAGAATAAGCCAGTGTGTTGCTTTGTAATTGTAACATCCCGAATTCCTCCAACAGGACATCTGGATGGAACACAAAGCAACACTATTTGAAGCCAAGCCATGGCGATCCCTCATGCAGATTTTGCTCCTGCTGCTGCTGCAGCCCACCTGTCAGCAGTGTCAGGCAGAGGACCTGGGAAGTAGCTTGGCTGAACACTCTGCAATTCTCTGCCAGGAAAGGGTCTGAGTCAACAGGTGGCTCAGCTTTGGTGCCTTGACCCATTGGCCTTTCCTTCCTCAAACAGGCTTGCTTGCAAAGCCTCTGGTCAGTGTGTTCTTGCCAGTAGCTGTCCTCAAAAGCAACAGTGAAGTGGATAAAGGGAGGATTCAAGGACATTTGGAGGTATGAATCTACTTACCCAAGGATATGGGCTTAAAAATGTGATGTGTTTTCATCTTTTCTACCTGAAGCAGATAGAAAAGGGAATGGATAACTGTAACAAAGTCCTCAGTTTATATAGAGAAGTAAGGAACAGAAGGGTTGGGCGGTCTGTCTGAAATCACATGGATTAGCAAGATTTGAGCAAGACTTTGGTAAAAGAGCTTCAAGTGTCACAGGGACCCAAGTGACTTTGGGTCTGAGCCAGGGCAGTGGCCATTCAGCCCAAGTTTTGTGCTCAGGGGTCAATCTGTCCACCCCAGAGTATCCCTGAAGGAGCGATGGGTTTGTCAGTAGCCATTTAGTTTCTCTGTTGGCTCCAACACTATCTTAAATTCATGTGTTTCCTGCCTTGCCTTGGGGTTTTGAGACCTGACCATTTATTAAAATAAGTCAGTACAATGGGCCAGAGCTGGAAGGGAGCTCTTTATTACACCAATGAGAACACAGGCCCAGGACAGGGCTGGGTCTCTGCTGGCAGGGATTAGGGCTTGTCAGGATGTCCTTGAGGCCCTACCCAGACTTGGACAATCACAGTATCCCTCAACAGCTACTCTCCACCCTCAGCACACACCTTGCCTGGGACCTGGAAGCCTCCCTCATAGCAGAGCTTCCTTCCTACCAACCTGGTGGCCAGCCTTTGTGTTTTTTTGTTTTCTGCCGGTGCCTGACCTCAGTCCTTTCCTACAAACTCTGTTTCTAATGATAGAGTTGATTTATGAAGCACTTGCTGCGAGCCAAGCCTCCTAAGGCATCATTACCATTTTCCCAGGTGAGGAAATAAGACACTCCCAAGGTTAGGGCTTCCGGCTAAGATGTAAATCCCCAAACTCAAGTTTGTCATCTTAAATTTTGACTCCTGGGGACTGGACAGGTTAGAGGCAACGTGTACTACCTCCTGGTGGGGACAGAATTTGGGGGGTGCTGGAAAAGGGGGTTTTGAGCATCAAATATTTGGTTCCGGCGAGTCCTCGCCCCGAGGGCCTTACCTGGGTCTAGCTGAAAATGACAGCTATAACTAGGGCTGGCTCCTGCGCCCATTCATGCCGCTAGTGCATGCTCCCCTTAATTGCCAAGGCATCCAATTAACGTGGATTGTTGTGTCTGATGCTGGGTTTTATTTTCTCTTATTTTTCTGTGCCCCGAGTTTACTATTTCGGAGAGACACCAGCTTTGTCATTGTGTTTGTCTGGCTCCCTTCCCACCCTCACCGGAGGAAAAGCGAAGAGGAACAGCTGACTGCAAATCCGCTCCGGCGCCCGCGAGCCTCCTCGGCCGGGCAGCGGCTCCTGTTGCTTCTCGGAGCTCCGTTGCCCTTAGGGGAAATCTCCCGCGCGCCCGCTCGCCGGCGCCGAGGAGAAGAGGGCCGGGGCGCGGGGGCGGGCGCGGGCAGAGGGGTCTGCGTGGGGCCGCTACCCAGAAGCCACCGGCCGGCGGCAGCCCGGGAGCCCAGCCCGCCCCAACTCAGCGGAGCCGGGAGGCGGGAAAGCTGCGCAGGCCGCGCCCACTGCCCTGCCCCCAGCCCGCCACTCCCAGGCTCCGCGGGCCTCGCTCGGCGCGTCCTCCCGGGATCGGCTTGGAGGGGAGCGGTTGTGCAGGTGAGCGGCTGGGGAGGGGGCCGAGTTGGCTCCGTCTGGAAGGGAAGGGGCTCGGTTCCCGAGCGCAAGGAGCGGAGCGCAGGCTTGTTTGTTCCAGGGGGTGTGTTCGGTCCTCCCACCGGGTCTCCGCCAGGGCAGCGGGAAGCGGCTCCAGGGATGTAAACAAGCAGGTGGGCGTCGAAGACCGAGGGCCCCGGAGGGAGGCAGGCTGTGGCCGTGGGGGTGATGCTGGAGGCTGGGAAAGGATCTCGTTGCTGCCTTAAGCCTGGGGCCAGGGTTCTTAGAAGGAGGGGAAAGGGCTGCGCCCACCCCATATTTAGGGGAGTTTTCCTTTGTTGCTTGGAGGTTGAGGACTTGAGCTGGGCGTAGGGACATGAGGACGGGGATTGTGGCAGGATGTGAGTGTGGACACAAAAGCAATACAAAATGGAACTTGCAGGGTAGGGGTGTGGATTGGGTAGTGGGCAAGGAGAGGGGTGGTAACGAAGGCGCGGGCTTCCAAGGCGTGGGGATTTATGATAGTGTCTGCATCACTTTTTTTTTCCTCCTTCAGTCCTGTGTTTTTCCAGGGGGCTCTGATTTTCCCATTTCCGCCTTTCCCCACCACGGCTGGGCTGGTCCTGGCCAGCCTCCTCCTTTGTGTCCCCTGGGTTTTGGTGGAGCGTTGGAAGAGCAGCTTGGCTTTCCCAGCGCCTGCTCTGGCTCTTACAAGTGGTAGAACAGCCTTGCTGGTAACAGGGCTGCCCAGGCCCTTGCCGGTAACAGGGCTGCCCAGGCCCTTGCCAGCCTCCAGACCTGGAGGGCTGTGACAGCTGGAGGCTTCTCCCCACCGGTATGGCCTCTGTCTCCTGTTCCTTTGTCTCCTTGGCTTCATCCCTGGCTGGGCTGGGCTTTCCAGGTATGCAGATGGATCATGGGCATCCCAGGCCCTCTCTGAGAGGACCCCCCCACTCAGGGGCCCAGCGCCCTCACATTGTGTATGTGTGGATGTGTGTATCTCTTTTGCAACTTGGCCTTTTTTTGCACGTGATCTGCCTGGTAGTTACCATGGAAACGCCTCCAATTCTCAGCCTCCCTCCTTTTCCTGCCCATTCCTCACCTTCATATTGCCTCCCCTCCCCCCAATATGGTTGCCTAGATACTGGTTATCTTTGGCTTCTACGGAGAGGAGACCCTGGATGTCTGGCTCCCACTTCAAAATGACAAGGCCCTTTACCCCCCCCACCCCCTCACACACACTGTACATCACAAGCACCCCAACACGTTACAGTGAACATGCCCTCACACACATGCTCCACACATCCTACTCACCACACACAACATACTTTCATATACACACCGTGCATACACGTATATCATACCATACGGATACTACATACACACCAAATGCACCACATCCGTACCACACCTCAGACCCACGACTTACAAAGCTTCACTTACACCCTGCTCTCATACTGTGTATGTTCACACCCCCCCAACAATAACACATACATCACTCCCGACACATACGCTCGAGCACTCAGGCACGCGCACACACACACACACACACACACACACACACACACTACTTCTAAATAGGCCTCGGGCTGGGTTGAGGCAAAGAAGAGAAAGTGCAGTTTCCTGTCTCATCCAGCCTTGCACTCTATGTTTAAGGGTGTGGAGAGGAAGACCAGAGGCTCAGGAAGCCCAGAAAGGGAATCTTAACCTCTCCTTAGGGATGTCTCAGAAGATGGTGGAAGAAGAGACACTTCCAGATTCCTTTACCACAGGGCCCCTCTCCTAGGCGCCAAATTCCAGAGGCTGAGAGAAGACCAGAATTTAAATCTCCCTATGTTGCAGCTCTCCCTTCTCTGACCCCAGAACTCATTCCTGGTTATATTATAGAAGGCTTTGAGGAGGGAAGGGAGGCCTGCCACCCTGCAGAGATACAGAGTAAGTAGAGAGCACGGGAAGGCAGGTAGGGCAGAAAGGAGGGATCTCAGAAGGAAGAAGAGCCAAGAAAGAAGAAAATAAGGAGGTTGGTTCCTGTCTGGGGTTCAGGGCCTTCTCCCCCAGTCATTTTTTCCTGTGTCCTGCTTGGCCCCTCTGGCCAGACCCATGCACTCAGGAGAGGAGGCAGGCTGGCAAAGGGCTCCTCCATTGCTACTCTCCAAGGCTTGTGGTTTCCATGGTCATCAGATGATACATCTCTGAGGGAAGAGTTTCCTTTCTGGCTTCCATTTGATCTTTGGACTATGGGAGAACCCTTTTAATTCAATCATTCAATAACCCGTGTTAAGTGTCTACTGTGTGTATTAATTGGGGATACCTATAAGGGAGACACAGTCACTGACCTTGGAATCTCAGAGCTAGAAGGAGCTTTGAGGGAGCATTTGGTCAGGACATAAGTGGGGAAACTGAGGTGCAGAGGTCACATGTAATCACTGAGGCCTTCTCACTTCTTAGTCAGGATTTTGGATTCCACAGTGCCTGACCAACATCTCTTGTGTTCTTTTCTCCACTATCATCAATCCTTTGAAGACTGGGATGCCCCTTCCATAGTGAGGACCCCCTAGTGGGTGGGGCTGGTAGACGAGCCCGGTCCATTGTGTTTTCTTGGAAGGTAAAGCTGGAGGGTATGGCAGCAAGAGGTGGGAGAAGGAGCAGTTTCTTAGACCCTGGAAACTCCTCGACAGCCTTCAGGGAGTTAGCCCGCCTAGCTCCCCCCATAAATCAGAGCACACACTCCCCCCACCTTCAGTGCTGTTGGACTTAGTCAAGGACCATCTGTATGGCAGTGTCAGGCAGCCCCTGGGACTCCCCATCTAACAAATCCCCTATTAGCTCTGCCAGAGCAACCCTGGAAGGAGCAAACTAGTCCGAAAGCCACAGGTCCTTGGAGGCCAAGAGCCTAGGGCAGAAAGCCTGGTTCTATCCCAGCTCTGGCCCTGTGCTACTGAGCCTCCCAAGAGCAAATGCACTGCATTCATTCTACAGATGACCTTGGTGTTATAGACTGGGCTTCTGGTGAACTCTAAAAATGGCTGTGACAGCTCTCAAGCAACCTAAAGCCTCTAAGGTCCTAAACCTCTGTTTCTGCATCTGTCAGTAGAAGTTTGGAGTTCTGATTTCCAAGCCATGTCTTCCTCTAAATTTTGTGGATTATGCAATCCTGAGATCCCTTTTCTCTCTAGGCACCAAATTGTACTTATTTCACAATACAAGGCTGCAGCTACTCCTAAGAAAGCTCTCCTTCAGCCCATGGGGCAGGTGGTGTCCGAAGAGCCAACCGGAGACTGGATTTCTTCTCTTGGGCCGAGGAACACACTCCTGCCCACCATAGGCTGGGTGGAGCCTTTAAAGGGTCCTCTGTGGAGAGCAAAGGAGGGCCCCCAAGAGGCTGGACATGACTAGGTCACAGCTGCATGATCAGCAGATCAAATGGAAGGGACTGGGAGGAAGCAAGAGGCCACGAGGGTGCATGAGAGGGACTGAGGCTGGATGAGGTGAGGAAGCGCCCTGGGGAAAAGCCCTTGGTCAGCTGGAGAGATAGCAGGGAGAGTGTGGTCCTGGCTCTGTCCCTGACAGGCTCTCTCTGAAAGCTTGGAACCATTTGGCAGCATCTTATCTGCTCTGAAATGGAGGAAGATGGAGGAGGCTTGGAGGCCACATAGAACACTGTTGTCACAAAGATATGCAGGGAAGAAGGCCCAGGAAGGAGGCAGGAACCCCGTGGGCCAGTCTGGAACTATTGGAAAGTCTCTGCTGCAGCTCAGAATACCTAGTTTGGGTGAAAAGGCCAGAGAAAAGATGAAGGGGTGGGGGTCTAGTTGGAATGACAATGACACCACACAACTGGAGGGCAAAAAGCAGGCCTGTATTAAGAGACCAGAGGCCAAGGTCTGAAATTCAGTCATTCAGTCTTTTAGCAAATGTTTACCAAGTTCCTTCCCTGGACCACACCCTGTGTGCTTCTCTGGACTCTGGAGCTGTGGAGTGATGGTCTCCAGCTCACCGAGGCCCTCCTGCTTTAGAGGATCAGTTGATTTGTCCTGGGCCACCCTCTCGCTGCTTGCCTGCCTACCTTACCTCACTTCCCACCAGGAAGGCCCTGTAACCTGCTTTCTCCCCAGAACAGTCCCCTCACACAAGCACTGGTGCACTCACACTTGCACATATGCTCCCTTCCTTACACAAACATAATCTTCCACGCCTGACATGCAGGCAGGTACTCACGTATCCCTGTACCACCTTACCTCACTCAGCCTTAGTCTCTTGCCCCAACCCTTGGGATGGCCTCTCAACTTGCATCCTCCCCGCCCATGCTGCAGCTGAGGTCTAGTCATGTCCAGCCTCTTGAGGGGCTTCCATTTCTGGTTAATAAGGATGGGCACCATGTCTGCTCTCCAGGCTCCCTGGAATCTGGATGCTGCCACCTCTCCAGGCACCATCTTCAATGCTCCTCTGAAGCTTTGCATTTTCCTGCTCTCTGCCCAGGCCCTGCTAGGGTGTGCTCTTGTTCCTGCCTATGGAACAGGGAGTGGCAGCCTTTATACACGTACAGACTTGGGTTCTAAGCTGGATTCTGGTGCTTTCTAGTTTTCTCAACTTTTCGAAGCCCCTATTGCCTTACCGATCAAATGAGCATGAAGATTGAGTAGGATGACCTCCGTGAAGTGTTAGCACAGTGGCTAAACTGTTAGCACGTAGTAAATACTCACTAGATAATACCTGCTCTAATAGCAATGATAGCCACTCCATCTCACTATTACTAAATGACATCATTGCTGTTATATCATCCTTTGAGGCTCCTGCCAAGTGCTCATTCTTTTGAGTAGCTCTTTCTAATTCCCCATAAACATTGTTTTCCTCCTCCCATACCCCTGAAGGCTCTGTCCCCTCACTGTGCCTACATTTTTCATACTTACAGAGTTGCCTCTTCCCTCCAATCCACTTGGGCACCTGGAGAAAGCCCAAAGAGCACTTAGGAATCAAGTGTATGTGGGAAGAGTCCTCACCCACCAGGAGGTGAGTCCACTTGCCCTTCCAGCTGTCTCCTTGCCTGTCACTCATCTCCTGGTGCACACAACCCATTCCTCAGGGGTACATTCCTTTCTTCCCATTCATCACTTCAGCATGACCACTTCCTTTGGTAGAGTCTGGAAACTAAGAAGTTGGACCCTATTTGGGGTCTGGGAGATGCTTAAGGGCTGAAGTCAACAGATGGAAGCTGATTCATTGTTGTGTTTTGGGATTTGATATAGATCCAGATAGCAGAGAGGAGGTGAGGGGCTGGGGTGGGATAGGGTGCCTAAATGTCTCAAAATGCTTAAATGCCTGAAATATGCCGCATAGATCCTCAGGTTGTTCATTGGATTATGACTTAAAGAGATAACAATGCTGAAACATCCATTCATTCACCAACATTTATAGAGCAGGTACTCTATGATGCCTAGAATGTGTCTCTGTTTATAGTGTGATAGAGAGATGCACATTGCAGTGCATGGAAGAGTGGAGGGTTTTAGTTTTGTGGGAATCTGAGGAATAAGGGTATGTGGTGGGACAGTATGTTTCCTAAAACAAGTAGCCCCCGACTCCACCCAGAAGTAAAGCAAATTTCCATGGGTTCGTCCTCCTGCCACTCCCACCCCAAGAGGATAATGTGAACATACGCAAAGTGCTCTGTAGCTGAGACCTGTAGGCCAGTGCTGTACTTCCAAAAACGTAGGCAGAAAGAGTGGAGGGGCAGGCTGTGCCTCCTGGTACTGTGGTCTGCCTCAGGGCAGGATGGTATGGGCTTGGCCTCTGATTCCCTGGCCTGACAGCTGCTTAGGGTTTCTTTTCTGCTGCTAGGACTGCTCTTCTGGCCTCTCTTGAAGAGGCCTTTGTCAGCAGGTGTGTGGGGGATGTGATCCTGTCCCTGCTGCTGGTCCCTCCCACCCAGCCTGCTGGGGGCCTCTGCCTGTGGCTTCTTTGCAAGAGCACCCATGCTCTAGACTCTGGATCTGCACCAAGAATCCCTGGGGCAGGGTCCTCAAAACCCGTGCCTGACAGTGGAAGGCCTGGGTCCAGCTTCCTGACTCACTTTGACCAGCTCACGCCAGTGACCTGTGTATGAGTGGCAGCCCATCTTGCTCAGTGCAGCACTCTGAGGGTAGTTATGAGAAGTCTATGGAATGGCCCGGATGATGTGAAGATTGTCACAGTCGGCAGGTGAGGTGACAATGAGGCCTTCTACCCGGCTGGTAGGCCAGCTTGGGGTCTCTCCAGGGAGACTTGTAGAACTCAGGGCTGGGTTTGGGATTTGTGAATTGTTTTTCTTCCTAAGGAAGAAGCCTTATTTCCCTTCACCATCAGTTCTTCCTCTGGCCAAATTTCTCTTCCCCAGAAGTTCACTGTGTTAAAGATAAAGTTGCCTCCCATTAAAATAACAAGTCTCTTGCTGTGTAATAAGGAAGACAGCCTGTACATCCAGGGAAAATTGGATCTGCATGCTCGAAAAACAGCTCTGCGTCTTGAGGATACCTATCTTCTATGAATGATGGATGGTGGGGTAGAATCCCAGCCACTGGGCTACTCAGGGGGCCCTGCCATGACTGGAGATGGCAGGGGTCACCCAGGCAGGGGCCAGCAGTGGTGCTCTGGGATGGAGTCCCATGCCTTGTGCTAAGGCTCTCTGGCTGTCTTCTGATCAGCACAGAGAATTTGGCAAAGTATCTACAGCGACCGAGAGCCACAGGCCTATTAGAATGTTACCTTTCTCTGCCCTCTTTGACCTTCCCAGGCTTGAGTCCTGTCTCTTTAACAACTCCTTTCTGGAACTTTGTAAGGAGGTGGAGCAATCATTTCAAGTTAAGCTATTAAACAGAATAAGTGATGTTTAATTGTTGATTCAATGGGCATTTAAAATGCAGCTTGAGGAAAGAGGTTGCAGTTTCCTCTGGAGGCTGCAGATCCAGCAGTGGCCTCTGGTCCAGACCCAAAGCACTTGTTTTAAAAAGCCACTTTGAAAACCTTGGCTGGGTCTGAGATTTGTGGCTGTGAACTAGAGATGCCCTGCTATTTCAGAAGCATCTGATGCCACGAACAGGGCACCAGCTCCACACTGTGTCAGAAAGGTGAGCTGATGCAGAAATGTTGGGGTGGGATGGGAGAATGTTTTTGGATTTCAACTGAATTTAAAAATTTTTATTTTTTTCTATGAATAGTCTTTATTTTTTCAGAATGGTTTCAGATTTTCAGAAAACTTGAGCAGATATTACAGAGTTCCAACATTCTCTCCCATGCACAATTTCCCATTCTTCATATCTTACCTAAGTGTGTAGTATGTTTGTTACAGTTAATGAACCACTGTTGATACATTTTTTATTAATTAAAGTGGACACTTTATTCAGATTTCCTAGTTCTTACCTAACGTCCCTTTTCTGTTGCCGGATCCCATTCAGAACACCACACTGTGTTCAGTCATTGCGTCTCCTTAGGCTCCTCTTGGTTGTGACAGTGTCTCAGGTCTCCCTTGTGTTTGATCACTGCGACAGTACCAAGGAGGACTGGTCAGGTCTATTGTAGGATGCCCCTCTACTGGGACTTGTCTGATGTTTTCCTTATGGTTAGACTGGGGTATTGGGTTTGGGGAAAGACAATCACAGAGGTAGAGAGCCATTGTCATGTCATAAGGGTCTGTGCTGTCAACATGTGTCATTGTTGGCACCGAAGACACTGGTTTCCTATCCTTTTTGCTCCCCAAGCAGTGCAGTTCCAGCACCTGCTGATTGGCTCTGGGCTTACTCTGATCCTTGAGGCAATCAACCTGTCAGCCAGCTTCCTCTGCTGTCTTCATGCCCTAGGTCTTGCTAGACATGAGGCAGCGCAGAGACCTTTCAGCTAGAGCTTTATGGAAGAGTGCATGGAACAGACTGTGCTGTGTACCAAATCAGCGCATCCAACAGGCAGCAGGCATGCACTGATTCTGGAGAAGGGTCAGCCTCCAGGCTGCAGGGGGAGTTGGACAAGAGCATTTTCAGCCTGGGCTGCATGTTAGAATTCAGAATTCTAAAAATTACAGAAGCCTTGGCCACACCCCAGAGTTTGATTTTTGTTGTTGTTGTTGTTGTTGTTGTTGTTGTTTGGTACCTGGGATTGAACTCGGGTCCTTGCGCTTGCGAGGCAAGTGGCGGAACCACTGAGCTAAATCCCTGGCCCCAAATAAATGCATTCTTGTTTTATTTTTTTGGTACTGGGGATCGAACTTGGGACCTTGCACTTGTGAGGCAGGCACGGCACCACTGAGCTAAATCCCCGGCCTTCACACCCCAGAGTTTAGAATTTAATGAGACTTGGTTGATTTGCAGGCTTTTTTTTTTTTTTAAGTTCTTTATATGATCTAAGGTGCAGCCAGGATTGAGAACTGGGATAAACAGGGAGGGCATTCTAAGTGTAAGGAACAGAATGAACAGTGAAGGTAGAAACACTGATGCAGGGAAGAGATGGGAAGTAGAGCATTTTAGCTGTAAGTAATGAAAGGAAATCCTAGAAGGGTAAAAAAGAAATAGACTTAAAAGTTTTTGTATACTGGAACAGAAAAGTTTAGATTTAAAAAGAATAAATAGGACACTGAAGCACCATGTAGTGCTTTTGAGTTTGGGAGGAAAGTGATCAGAATACATGTTAGGGAGGTGGGTCAGGTGGTAGGTAGTCAGTGTCCTGGACAGAATGGTGAAGGTGGTTAAAGATGCCTGCAGCTGCTGCAAAAGCCCAAGAGCGTGGTGGGAAAGCAGGGCCAGGCTGCAGAGAGATGCTGCAGGAGGTGGTGTGGCTGAGACATTGTCACAGAATGCCAAGGAAGAGGAGGGGAGCCTGTGAACATGGTTAGACAGTAAGCTCCCTCAGACACGATTCTCCATGATGAACAAGATGCCTATAAAACAGTAGGTTGTCAAGGTTACTGGAAGGATGAAGGTGTCATTCTTTCCAGAATCACACCTTGTTCCAAAATTACTCTCCCTTTCTCCTCAAAACTCTCCATCTAAAATGCAGGCAAATATCAGCACTGTGGAAGGCAACCTGATTAAATAAATTAGGCTAAGATATAAATGGCTGGTGGGGTTAGAAGTGTTTCTCTTTTAAAGGGACTTTTAAGATCCTCTTTGAGAGAATGTTGTGGGGCATATATATATTTTTTTTTTCTTTTTTTTTC